>JAWWEW010000166.1:27529951-27587758 GCA_035583185.1 Anabacerthia variegaticeps | reverse complement strand
CAAATGCTTAGAAAGAAGAAGAGCATGAAGAATTTTCTTTGCTGTAAGTGATCAGTGCTGTAGAGTGTTTGTACATTAGGGCTTTTGTCAGCCTGCACAGTTTTCATAGTGTTGTAGTTTTAGTGGACTCCAAAATGGATATATTTCAAATCAGCTCAGTTTTCTACAAAGTTGATGAATATGAAGGGATTTAAGCAGGAAGAAGCATCACTGAAGGAATCACACTTAGGTACACCCATGCGAGGAGACTGCACTGCTGCCTCAGCCTGTCGCCGAGTATAAGGATTGTCCATAGAAAACCCCACTATGTTAGTGGAAAACTGACATCCTGAAGGAAATATCCTAAGCTCCTGAAGCAATGAACCCACCCACTGTACTGGGGAGCACTTTACCTGGTATAAATGCAAAAGGAGTTTTTACAAATACGGGTGTGTTTCAGGGTCCCTGAATGCACGCAGCAGCACCGAGGATCGGTCACCTGAGAACACTGGATCTTCAGGAGCTGTGGATAGCTTCCCAGAGGTGGACAAGTCTGTCTTGGTTGAAAGAATACTAAGGCTGCAGAAGGCACATGCTCGAAAAAATGAGAAGATGGAGTTTATGGAGGATCACATCAAACAACTGGTGGAGGAAATCAGGAAAAAAACAAAGTATGTTCTGTGTTCTGTACATACAGTTTTTCAGTGTTGAGCTGATGCACTAGACAAATATTCTGGATTTTATGTAAGACAAGTAATTGTCTAAATTAAAATGTTTAAAATAATAAAAATATTGCAGTGACAGTAGATTTCAAAGGTAGGATTAGTCTTGGGTTTTTTCCTTATCTTTCCCAAGCAGTTATAGTAATTGCCAAACTTTTTGACAATTATTATATTACTAAATCTTTTCAGGGGGAATAACTGGTGCCAAGTGGGTTTTGGGTAGCAAAATAGTCACCAGTTGGCTGATTTGAGGTGAACTGCTGCCACTGGCTGACAGAAGAGTCCATTCTCTTCATGGGCTTAAAAGGGTGCCGATTGTGTTTGTTTTGGAAGGAGAATCTGCATAACTCCAGATGGTAGTCTGGCATATTTATCACAAATGATGTATCTGAGCCAAAGGTGGTCAGTAGTTAACGTGTGAGACAAGATTTTACTTAAATGGAAATCTCATCTTACAGGATAATATGTGGAACTTCAGTTAGGAGGGGAAGCAAGGCTGGCATATGCCTCCCTCTGGAAAATGCAGTTGCCTTTTAAGAATAGCCCTTGCTTAATGAGTCCATACATTCATGCCCATCTGGTCCCATTTCATAGAACATGATCACAGCTTGGGAAGACTCTTCTCAAGAGACTTTCTAATTTTTGTCTCATCTATAGAAAGCTTAAGATTCTCTATGTGGAGTCTTTCAGCAAAGAAAAGTAGAGATGTTTTTTTAAGTACCATTTTTGTTCTAGTAGCTTTTCAGAATACTTCTAAATGAGTAAACTTTGTGCATTGTAGTGCATCATCTTACCAGCGTCTCCTCTATGACTTTTTGTATCCCAGGTTTTCCTCTGACTTTGAAATTGCAGGAGTAAATTTTTACTGATTTTTTTCAGTAATACAGTACTGCTTAAATAACATTACTCATGTCAGGAATCTGAAGTTACTTCAATGTTTGACTTTTCATTGCCTTGTAACGCTGTGATGTTGATTTATTTATTTTTTTATCCCCCCAGAATTATTCAGAGTTATATTTTGCGGGAAGAAGCTGGAACACTGTCATCAGAGGCCTCTGACTTCAACAAAGTACACTTGAGTAGACGGGGTGGGATTATGGCATCTCTGTATACATCTCATCCTGCAGATAGCGGTCTCACATTGGAACTCTCCTTAGAGATAAACAGGAAGCTACAGGCTGTGTTAGAAGATACATTACTGAAAAATATTACATTGAAAGTGAGTAGCTATGCCAGTTCTTTCACTCTTGTCATTCTGAGATGCTGCCTTCAGAGATGCATGCAGATAAAAGGCTTTTCAGAAGTCACCTCATTGTGAATTGGTGCACTGATAGCACTGAGTTAACCAGAGAGTTATGGGACATGATCCATGCTGGACCTCTGGTTTGGGAACCTTGGAGTATGCTGCTTCCTGTGCCTTTTCTGTTCTCTCCCTGAGTCCCATGGAGCCAGGAGCATGGGCTCTGCCTGCCTGGCCCTGTGCCACCACCTGGGTACCCTCTTGGGCTGTTGGGGCAGCACGTCTGCTGCAAGGGAGTGCTGGCAGGCTGGACTGCAGTGTTCTGCAGAAGTTGGAGATCTCTTCCTAAAATTATCATTCCCCTTGAATGCTGTACTTTCTAGACATCCTGTAGAATATTAGTAACTGCAGAAAAAGACTTAGCAAGAGCTTTGTGTCCTTTATTGAAGTGAGCTTGGTGTTCTTCAGCTCTGTCTAATCATTTGCATTTGTTCTGAGTACTTGAAAGTATCAACCTGCTGACATAAACAGTAATTTTAACTTATTAGTGCATTTTATGCTGATTGACTCATTTTCCCTCTATAACTTGCCCTATCATTTTTTCTCCCTCCCCTCCAAGGAAAACCTTCAAACTCTAGGAACAGAAATAGAACGGCTTATTAAACACAAGCATGAACTGGAACAGAGAATAAAGCAGACATAACTAAAACTTCTATGGACTAACCAATGTGAAGACCCAGAAAAGGCAGGTGCTGCAGACCACTGTTTTTACACTTTGCCTGCCAGCACAAGCATCTGGTATTTTGCAAAAGAAGCCATTGACCACGGAGGCTTAGTCGTGTGAGAGATCGACGGGGTTTGGCATCACTCTGGTTCTGTCGAGCCAGTACCAGCCTGAGACGCTGCTGAATGTCACTACACACTACATTTATCTAGATAGAACTTTCATTTGAAATGACATACAGATGCTTTGCAGTGCATACTATGTTTTGAGTGAGCTGCTGTGAGGTTTTAATTCCTTCACTGTATAATTAATGAGCCTCTTAATGATGGAGCTTGAAAAAAAATAAAGCCAATTATGTCTTAGTTGCTTTTGAACATATCCAGTGTTACTGAGCTTTAAGGGCTTTCAGACAGTTTTTCCTTTCTTGCATATTATTTCTGATCCTTAGGTTGATTAAGCATTTTTGACATACGCATGGAAAAATGCTTTGTCACAAAATTCTGTTTTTTAAGTGGTGACCATGATATTGCACATTTTCTGCTTTAGATTAACATTCAGCTGGTCAGTTTCTTTACTCAAATGAATTGAAACAACAGTAAAACTAAGGGATTAAGTAGCTTTCTGATTCAGGTACATGTAATTTAAACAAATGTCAGTTAAACAAGTATTTTAAACCCCTGATCCTTAGACATATTGATCTAAAGAAGTTTCATATCAGATAATTGGTTAATAAAATTTTCTCAGCTTCTGTGTAGCCAACAGCATTTAAGAATTAGTTTTAGTTGCCCATTGTTACATATGTACATATATGTACACAGACATAGTGATTGCATCTGTTTCAAAGACATGGAAGCTCACTTTTCACATTATCTGTGGCTAGACTAGTCAGTGAAAGTAATGGTAAAAAAAGAGAAATATATCTAAATGGGATTTTAATCCATTATTAGACTCTGCAAGTGGCACAGAAATCTGTTCAGTTCCTTGATTTTACTGTCGTAAAGAATTAGGTGGTCAAAATGGCACAAACTGAGAATTGTTATTTAGTCCTTCACTGAGAAGGGTGAGAGGATGATGGAGGAAAAGTATCAAGGTGACAAAATTTGGGTTGATCACAACATCATGTACACATTTTAACTTCAGAATAAGTAATACACAGGATCTGAAATCTCTCTATTCCAGCAGTAAATGCATAGTTTCTGTATCTATTGCCTTTTGACCAAAATAAATAGATCAGATCACAGTGTAAATATCTACTTCAGGTTTTTATTAAATACTTGAACTTCCTATTGTCATGAAAAAAGAGTCCATGTACATTTACAATAGAAATGCTTTAGCTATTTTAATTAGAAGGGGGGGTGGTGTGTGAGAATCTGTCTTACTGCAGGCACCTGTTGCATCCTACACATCTGGATGACTTAGGGGTGTGTCCTCCACTTTCAGGTGCCACTGAGTTGCCTGAGCTTTGTAATGAAACAAATAAGGCAAAAAGGCCTGATTTGGTTTGAATAGTTTGGTTCAGGGCAGTGAGATTTCCTTGTTCCTTTAAAGATAGGCATGTCTGAAAGTCCTTGTGGGATCAAGACCTGGTTTGTGGTCCACAGACCTTCAAGTGTCTGGGATGGCAGGTCCTTTCGGTGTCAAAGGATTAAGTATTTCTTTAGAAAGGGAGAGTGGGAACAAATCATTTAAAACCTGACTGAGCATTATGTAGAAACTGCAAGCCTTTAATCTGGGTGGGGTTTTATACATCTATTTTTTTAATTCCTGAGAGCAGTGGTTATCTGAAGTGTTAGGGAATTTGGACCAGTCCAGTCATGGGACTACCTCTGCTTTACTGTTGTTTAAGTGATGTGAAGAAGAAAATACCTGGCTCTGCTGAAACAGATTTGTCACCAGCTTCCAGGAAGTGAACAGGCAGTTGTTTGTGACTGAGCTAGATCTTCTGCTGAGAGAAAATATTTTAGAACAATTTGCATGCTAAAACATAGCTTAGCTCTTGTATGTTTGTGTTTTTATGCTTTAATGTACCAGATCTCCAGATATTTTCAGGCGTTCAGCTGAATGACTCCAGTATTTTAGATACCATGTTAATATTGTAATCATTTAATATATGTTCTCCAGGTGTACAGTGTGAATGAAGGAGAGGTGTGGTGCAGATGGAATCAGTGCAATGACGTGGAAATTCTTATTTCTTTTTGGCATGGTTGTTTCTCCTTTTAAGTTATTTGAGAAACCTAGTTAGCTGTCCTCCTGCCCTACTGGAAATGCTGCTTCCTCTTTGTAGCACTTGTAACTTTTCAGACTTTTTTAATTTTTGTCTTCGTTATGGAGATACACAAAGCAGACAAAATACAGCAATGTTTATTGTGCATGGTACTTTCATGGACCAAAGCTGTCATTCACAGGTGTTACTTTAAACATATCTGTTAGAGGTGGAAATGCCATTCTAGCTTGCACATTGGCAAATGACTCTCTAGTAAGCCCAGAATGTGATGAATACCTGGTGGGGTCAGCCAGCAACTTTGCTTAACAATGTTCCTCATTTCTGAGAGGCAGCGATGTATTAGCCATAAAATGTTGCTGGGAAGACCCGTGCCATGGTTTCCATGGGGTTGGTTGTCAGGAGGGTAATGCTGTTGGTGCACTGCACGAGAACACTCTCTGTGGAAAGATGTGTTCCCGTGGAGTGGCTCACACAGGTGAGCACCAGCTGGTGCACAGTGGGTGGAAGGCTTGCTTCCAATCACAGTCCACTTCCTCTTGTTTGGGAAACTTTATGTTATGAACCTGAAACTGAAAATTGTCCTCAGATAAACTGAATTTTAGACAGAAACTAATTATGAAGGCAGCCTGAAGCATTTAGCTACATTCCTGTCACTGACATTCAGTGTCCGTTAGATGTGTAATTGCCACAGGCTGCTTGTGGAAATTCCAAGCTTGTAGCTAGTTGTGTCTTACAGGCTTAAACATCTGTTTCTTAAATACTCAGGGTGCTCTTTTAATTTGAACATCGCACATCCAGATGTTGTTAGAGGCCCTACAAGAAAGCTGCCTATGTAAAACCCAGCACTGTCATTGTCTGAAGCCAGACCCTCTGACCTATTTTATGCCATAGAAATCACTGGCTTTCTGCCACACAGACTTGTGCAATATTTATAATTGTAGTGTCCAGAAAACTGGAGATTGATTTCTTCCTTGGATATTTTCTCATTATCTTCACTTGTTGCTGGCAACACCTGCAGTATCTCTCACGAAATATTTTTTCATTATAAAGTTTTGGTTCATAACTAAAAAAAAAAGAAATTGTATCTCTGGCTTCTGGTGCATTGAATCTAGGAGGGGGCGCAGAGGACGGGGCCTGTCAGAAAGGATCTTCACCCTTCCTGCTCTCAGAGGGAAGCACTGTGACTGAGTATCAGCAGTAGGTGGCACAAGGACTCAGGTGTCCCTTGTCTCACCTGTCCATGGGCTGATGGCTGCATTGCAGAGGGAGCTGGGTGGTATTTAGAGCTTTTCCAGGATGGATGGGCGTTTCCTTCCTGTTTCCGTGTTTTAAATGAAACTGAAATATGTCGAATCTTCCAATATATGTATGTAAGTCATCTGAATATACACAGAATGTTGGTTTAATTTTGTAGATACCTGTTTCTGTATAAAGTTTTTGAAGATATTGCTATACCTTATGTATATACTGTACTTTGAAATAATAAACATACAAATGTATGAAGGTCTGGTTTGGATCTGTGGTTTGTCCCACTGTTTATTTACTGCTGCCTGAGTCGGGGATGTGCTGATAACTCTCAGTGAGGGATGCTCCGTGTCTGGTGCTCATCTTTAGGGACTGGGAGCCTCCCCTTCTCGCAGTGCAGAGGTGTCTGTGATGCTTGTAAACGAGTACTCTGGGCTAAAGGAGCTGGACTGCCAGCGGAGTGTTCTTGCTGGCATGGAGGGCACCATCAGAGCCCCTTCTTGTTCCCTCTCAAGTGGATCTCACTGTATGTAAGGAACACGACCAGTGCTGGAGGCGTTGCTGCTTCCCCCAGCCTGGCAGGGCTGTGCCTGCTGCCAGCCCCTGCTTTCCTGTTACACCGTGTAAACAGGAGGTGGCAGTGCCTCTTCTCCGGTATTGCAGTGGGTTTGACAGCAAAGCCAGGGAAAACAGGCCAGCACTCCTCTCCCTGCGGTGCTTCATCCCTTGGACACTGCGGGGACAGGTGATAGGTGTGCTGCAGTCCCAGTGAGCAGCCCCGACACTCGAGTCCACTTTTCCATTGTGCAGGGTGAGTTTGACAATCCCACGCTCCCAGCAGCAAGGGCTGGTTCCTTGTCTGCAGCTCCACATTTGGGACACTGTTTGCAGGTCTGATTTATTTATTCCCCTGTAGAGATCTAACGTAGTTTGGTTTTTAGCCACGATAGTATTTTATAAAAGTCATAAGTGATGCTGTCTGTTTGCTGGCTGTTAATTGCGGCTGTGCTTATATTAAAATCCTGTGAATTGGATTGGCAGGGGTTGTCCTGCCCCTGCAACCTGATTGTAGGGAGACAGAAAAAAAGGAAAAAGGAATACTGAGAAAGGGATAATTATGGAGTTTATTCAAGTGTCTCCCTGAGTGCCCTAAAGGAGAGAAGAGGGGTATCCTATTTTCTGCTGAAATTTGATGGTAAACTACCACGAGCTTCCCAGGACTGTGGCTCCCAGTAAGTTTTCTGGTTAGTGTCACCTGTATGACCCTTTGCTGAAATTGTTTTGCAGTTTACTTTTTTCCCCAGCCCTTTCCACTAATAACAGGTACAGCTCTTGGTGACAGATGTGACCAAAAATCAAGGTTCTTTTGTGCTTCCCAAGGTCTTAACGCTGCTGCTTGGAAGCGACAGCCTGAAGCTAAGCTTCTTCAAATGCTAATTTTGGCTTCAGTGGTATTTGCAAGTAGCCATTTGGTGAACAGCTCCCTCCCCCTTGTTTTTAGGTCTGTGTCTCAGGCTGCCACAGCACAGCTCTGTGAGCACAGGAAGGATTTCTCGTGGCACACCAGAGTCAAGTGCTCCATCCTGAAGTAAGCTGATGCTGGAGCTACTGGGTGTTAAATGTCCAACCCAATGCTAAGCAGTTTGCTTCTCTGGGTGACTGTGAATGAGAAAATCAGCGTTGCTATTTTTCTCTCCCTCTTTATTTTTAGGGCTTTTTTTTTTTTTAATAGCGAGCTCTGCTCAGGGTTTTGTTGCTGCAGTTGTTTTTAGGCTATTTTGCATTAAATCACAGCGGGTCTGTGCCAGATTTTGCAAGATTTTTGCATGCGCAAATGTAGCTGTTGCAGTAGAAGAGTGCTGCTGAACAAGTTGTTCTCATCTGAGGTGTATAAATATGCTCTTTGATGTGTTTGTTGCTGTTCTGCTCCAGTAGATGCCCTATAGCCAGGAAATCCTCTGGCCCTCAGGTTTCGCTGGGCTCTTGACCACATGTGGCTGCCCACCGATTTTGGCAGGGCTGCTCAAATGCCTCAAGTGAAGCACCTTGCTGAGTAACAGGCTGAATCCTATGAATGTCTAGGAGCTTCTTAAGGAGTTTCTATTTTAAAATAATCCCATGTGTGTGGAATAAGGAAAAGCAGCAGATGAAAGCATGGAGACAGCTCTAACCAAAGTGCTGGTGTTTGACACAAGGTAGGTGAGCACAGCCTGCTGCTCTCTTTGAATTGGTTGGGGTGTCCTTAAAAGCTGACCTGGGCCAACAAATCTGCAGTTCTTTGGGAACAGGTGCTGCCTTTGGAGATGGATTGAGGCAGGGTGCAACTGCAGGGCAAAGCTTTTTCAAGCTGTGCTCTGCAGCCAGACAGAAGGGTTTGTGAGGCTGCAGTGTGAAAGGGACTGGTTAAAAATACTCTGAAAATGATAGATCTGAAATTATTTTAACTCCAGTCACTGCCTGGCACAGGGGAGAGGAAGAAGGTGAGAATCACTTATATCAACACTGTGGGTAAAAGCAGCATATGGCCAAGTTAATGGCTGAAAAAACAAGCTAGCACTGGTCAGCTTAAACCTGTTTTGTGGGTCTGTAAATTCCCTGGAAACTTTGGCAAGTCCAAGAGGTTGAAAACCACCAAACTTTGGCTCAGAGTTCTGACCTGTTCATGCTGTAAGTGGCTTGTACTAATCAACTGCTCTGGGTTCACGTTAGTAATTAGATTATTAGAGCAATATTGATTACATGGACTCTGGAAAATATTTAAGGTCTTGACCCTTCTGGAGAAGGGATCTTCAGCCATGGGGTGAAATGAGAAATCAGAACAAGCTGCGGTCATCATCTCATGGAGTGACAGAGGCTGATGGCAGCCTGTTTCGTGATGCCCTTTCCCTGGTCCCTTCCCCTTGCCACATGTCTGATCTGGCCTTTGGGCTCACTCAGACCAGTGGGGATGGCTGTGAGAGGGAACAGGATTGTCCCACAGGTGGTTATTGCCCACTGCTGTCCGCCTGCTCCCAAGCTGTTCAAGTAACTCCCAATGCACTGCAGGTAGTGGCTCAGCCTTTCAAGGCAAAGCAAGGAGCATTTGTTTTCCCTGGAAGTGCCGCACTGAGACCTGCAGTGTCTCAGAGGTGGTTGCACAGCTCCCACATCCTCCATGATGTGGAGACAGAGCCCCTTGAGCAAGGCAGGACAGCTGGCAGTGAAACCCTTCCACAGCTCCAGGTAAAACCTCCCCCAGAATCCACAGCCCCTTGTTTTGCTTGGCTTTATTCAGACATTTCTGGGATCTAGAAAGACCCAGCTGGAGCCAAGCAAGTGTTTTCCATCAGCAAGGATTGGCAGAGGAAAGCCTCTGCTTCATAAACCAATCTAGTAAAGCAAGAAGCCATCAGTCCAGGTACCCGTGGCCCTGGACACTGTGCTTGGAAGCCCTGTGGTCTTTCTTGGGCCATCCAATCCCAGGACCAAATGCTGGCAGGGAATGGCACTTCAAAAATGTAGGCACACCTCTAAACTGGGACTGGACCAAACACAGGGTGGGTCGAGTTACCTTCTCTCCTCAGGCAGGTGAAGCCCTTGGAAAGGAGATGGGGCAGATTTGGCAGTAAGCCTGCAGCATGAGGCTGACAGGTTACATTTTTTGGTTTACCTGAATTATGTCAAATTATTTCCCTCTCTCAGAATTTCCTTGCAGTCTTCCAAGGCTGCTTGTTGATGGTGAGAGATCAGTCAACTATTTCAAAGTGATTTAACCTTGCTTGGGGTGGTGACAGAGTCCGGACCTCGCTGGTAGTGGTCACCTTGTAATGCCAAAGCCACTGTGGCATGTCTGTCCTTAAAGACAGTGTTTAGGCAACTGCAGGCCATGCTGAAGCACAGACGTGGGTCAGCTCCCTCCAATCACACCGAAGAGAGTGTAATTTACCTTCCCTTGGCTTTGGTGGTAGCTGAAACAATAGAAATGTCCCAAAGGCCAGGGCATGCAAGCCAGCAGGACTTCTCTGGAGACCAATAAATGGAGGCATTTACGTTTCATTAATTGTGTATCAGAGCAAACACTGGAAAAACACCAAACCAACCAACCAAAGCAGCGAGTTTACCACTGACTGCTGGGGGAGGCTTCTGCCAAGAAAGCAGCCTTGGATCAGAGAGCAAGGAAGTGCAGCCCTTCCAGAGGGTGACTCAGAGCATCCTCAAAGGCTCTTGTACTGACACCCCGTCACCACCGTGCTGGATGGGGGCACAGGGGAGTAGCTCCTGTCTGGCCACGATCCTCTGTGTGGATGTCTTGTGACCAGTGAGGAGCCTGTCTTGGATTCACCTGCCAGGGAGGTCAGCTGATCCTTCACATCATAGAATAACAGAACTGTTTGGATTGCAAGGGGCCTTAAAGATCATCTAGTTCCAATCCCCCTGCTTTGAGGACACCTTCCACTAAACCAGGTCACTCAAAGCCCCATTCAGCCTGACCTTGAACACTTCCAGGGATGGGGCATCCACAGCTTCTCTGGACAACCTGTGCTCCACCACCTTCATAGTAAAGAATTTCTTCCTAATATCTAATAAATCCCTGCTCCCTTTCAGTTTGAAGCCATTCCCCTGTTTCCCATCCCTACATACACTTGTAAAATGTTCCTCTTTGTCTGTCTTGTAGCCCTTTTAGGCACTGGAAGGTGCTCTAAAATCTTCCTGGAGCCTTCTGTTCTCCAGGCTGAATGAGCTCAGCTCACGCAGCATGTCTTCATAGCAGAGGTGCTCCAGCCCTCTGAGTATCTTTCTCATCCTTCTCTAAACTTGCTCCAACAGGTCCACATCCTTCTTATGTTGAGCTCCCAGAGCTGGCTTTGTTGGCTGAGGCGGTGAAGGCAACCAGAAAACACAGCCTGGACTGTCAGGAAGATGGAGCACACCCTGTGATGAGCCTTTTGTTTGTGGGACTTTCCAACTCGAATTGAGGAATTGGGCTGGTCCATGACACACTGAGGTTAGGCTCAGTGTGAACAAACACTTTATTTCACTAAGACATCATGCTTACAAAAAAAAACTATTCCCTGGCTCTGTTTTTGTTCCTTTGATGGGATTAGATGTAGGAAAGCTCGGGCTGAGCACTATTAAAAATGGTTTCAGGAAAATGGGGTAGTTGGGTGTACAAAAATGCAAGGGAGTGGTGTGAGCAGCCCCTGCATGTGCTGCCCCCTGCCCAGCTCTGCTCAACCTCCCTGGCTGCTCCTCCACAGTCCTCAGGCTGGGGGAGCTGCGTGTCCCCAGAATAGCTGGTGAAAGACTGAGAGATGGGGCAGGAAAGAAATGGTTTTTTAAAAACACTGCTGGCACAAGAGCAAACCCCACTTGCTTTTGGAGTGTCACGGCCTCTCATCTTCTCTGCAGAACGAACCTGGGGCACTGCAAGCCCAGTTCTGGAGTGCAGCTGACAGCATGATCCTAACTTCAACCACGAGACATCCAAACATGCACTTCTGAGTGGCTGTATATGAAAGGGAAACAGAAAAATCTGGCTGTCTTTGAAAACATGGCATGAAAATGTCTCGCACAATCATATTTACTTTGGAGGTTCTTTTTGGGAAGTGTTGCCTGTTCTGGGCTGTGTGTTGGCTCCCAACCCCATGAATTTTCCCTTCCCCTCTTTCTTCTCAGCGATCCTGTGAAAAGTACAATCCTAAACCCATTCTGTTGGAAATGTGTGCATCCAGAAAAGCACAGGCAAAATGAGACTAATGCTGTGGGGTAAGTGACAGAGACCGGTCAAAAGTACCTAGATATTCTTCCCAGTTCCTTTGAAATCCCCTTGCACAGCTGCTGACAAAGGTCTGAAAATGACTAGTGCTAAGCACACTCGTCTATCACGATGGGTAACATTGCACCATCATTTCCTGATGATCCTGTTTTCCTGTCCACTTCCCTCTGTTGTCCCAAGTGAAGGTTAGAGCAGAAGCACTTGAGGACCAGCAGCATTGGGTTTTGCCTGTGCAGAACAAATTCTTCCTGATCCTTGCAGGCATCTTCTAGGCACTGCTATCATAATGAAAACTTTAACGATTTCATGTAGTACAATGACAACTTTAATCCAAGATAAGTACTGAGATATGGAAATTAAAGGGGCAGAGTGTGTTTGCCACCAAGAATGGGCAAGTAAAGAATTGCAAAACCAGTCCTTTGCAGTCTGGGTTTGCAGAGGTGAGCGCAAGGTGCACAAAAGGGGAAGCAGAGTGTGCAGCCAGCAAGTGTACATGTCTAGAGAGATGCCCCAACTGGAATGCCAAGAAAATCAGACCCGCAGCCAAGAAAAACACCATTAAAATGATGCAATGACATAAGCTAAATGCTGGTCGTGGAATCTAAATTACACGCAGAACAATCAAGAAGGAAAACACCGACGACATTTGCTTGTGTAACAGGGATATTGACCTCACAGCTGGCAGGCAAGGAAGGGCACAAGTGCAGGCACAAGTAAGACCAGTATTAGGAGGAGAGACTTGGCCTTACTTAAAGCATCAACCAGGCCTGTCTCTTAGGGCTAATTTTGAAGTGACCACAAAGGCTGGTCCATTTAAAGTCCACGACACTTACAAAAACCCCTATAACAGACTCACCTGATGAGCAGAGCAAGACAAAAAAGCTGCAGCTCAGCGCCAGAACACTGCCTCTTGCTCCAACAAAACACTGGATAAGGACATGCTTAGCATTTTTAAAAAATGGAGGAATACACTTCACCAAGGGCTTTGAGATCTCTGATCGGGAGGGGTCTTACCTGTAAGGAAAACACTGGTGGTTGCATTGCAGGTGGGAGACAAATGCAGGTTATGTTCTCTAGATTTCTGCTCCATGTCTTTTATAGGCTATGAAAATTTCGTGATGCCAGCACTACATATGCAATGCAGTCAGGTTATAGAACTAGACATGAGAAAATGCAAATGTAGATCTGCACAAAAATAAAAAACATCCTAACTCAGACCCATCACTATGTTGTGCTAAAAAGCAGTGAATAAAAATGTCTTGACTGGGGAGTAAAAGGCATTTTATTCACCCAGCACCCTTTACTGATGGGATGTGTTTCTAGGCTATCTCCTGGTGAGTAGTTTTTATTATTCATGCTTCACAACTTCATCTGTATTTTACACTTTAATATAAGCAACACGATACAACTCCTGATAAGCAAGAGAGAGGAAATGCATGCACAATACAAGATGTTCCCATCAAAATCTCAGCTCCTTTTAATGCACAGAAGACCTACGGGACACAGTCAGTGTTGCTCAAATATCAAACATCCTGTTCAACAAGAACCCCTTCAAACTGGGAAGGAGAGATCATCTGGTGCGTTTAAACACAACCTTCATTTACCATGCCCTCAGAAATGCCTGGGCCACTGTTGGCCTCGCCCTCAGACCCCAGGGTGGTGGGATGCAGCTGCAGGCTCATTTTGGGCCATTTGTGGTGGACCCCAGGCTGGACTCACAAGGCTGCCTTCCCTCCACACCCAGGCAGCAACTCAACAGGGAGGATCCTGCGAAGAGCTTTCAAATGGGAGCCTCCCAGCAGGCTCAGACCCACAGACAAGTCACTTCACACCCTGCCCTCCCCTCCTCTTCCCCCTAAAATGCCTCTTTGCCAGCAGCTTTGGGACCTACAGGTCTGTGGGTGAGAAAGGAGAAGCAGCAACCAGAGTCATCAGGCTACAGAAAGTACCCAAGAACAAAAGATTAATTTTAATGTCCTGGCTGCAAACAACCTTGGCCAATAGCTTCAGGAAGTCTTCATCATTTATGCTGAGGGGGAAGCACCTGGAAATCACAGAATTTATTCAATCTGACGAGATTGTGCTCTGGAAAAACACACATGGCAGGCCCCATTACTCCAGACTGCAGGGGCAGGGATGGGACAAGGCATGACACTGTGCAAGTGTGAGTGTGCTGGATGCCACTCTGTGGCATTGGCTTAACCACGTTTCCACAAGTCAAAGTCCCAGGTCCTCTTGGCACCATGCTGTGGTGTGCCCTGGCTGGGCTGAGGTTGAGCAGGGAGCTGTCCTCTGTCCACAGCCCTGTCCTGAGAGGAGGAGTGGGATCTGAAATAACCAGGAGAAAAGGGAGAAGAGGAGGGTCTCAAAGGGCAGTTCTGGACCTCTCCAGGGATGAAGACTCCACACGGGAATCAAGTCCCATGGGAGATACACACCTCCTCTTTCCAAGTCCCCACAGTCCACATGTGTGAGCTTGGCAGCTTGCACTGCATTTAGTGTACCAGGTAGTGATGAAAGCCTCACTGCTTCTCATTCCATAGTAAGAGAAACAGTAAGAGAAAACCCACCAGGCTGTCACAACTCTGGTGACAGCTGTAACCAGCAGTGTGGGGCCAGGGCTGTGCAGTGCTCTGGGTGTTGGGCAGAGGTGTTATGAGGTGGCAGCAGACCCTGTTGCGTCCCTCTCACTTCACAATTGCTCTTAAAAACATTGAGTTTCAGGATCATTTATTCTGAACTCCACTCCTCACGCTGCAGATGCTCACCCTGATGGGTTTTTTAAAAGGGGATATATCCAGTTCATTTGGCTATATTTGCTTGTGAGTCCTTGCAGTCCGAAGGTCCACCTGGTCTCATAGCCCACATTTAGGATGTTTGCAGAGGCAATTGCAGTACAGCAGAGACACTGTAGAGAGCTGCAGCCTACCTACCATGGCAAATAGGCTCCTCACTGGAGTGCCACCGAGGTGGGAGCTAAAACTACTCTTGATATGCCTCACTCCTTCTGTAGATGATACTGATGGTGTGGGAGGAAAGGTTCATTTGAACTTTTCTGTCTCCCCAAAAGTAGAACACTATATTTCATGGTGTGACAAGCAGACACAGGACTTCACAATGCCTTGATGTCATCTCTACACACTCTGCCCCAGCCATGCTGCAGTGCAAACCTGTGACAGGGTTTGACTCTTGTTCTCAATGCAGAGGATCCCAGGGGCAGCAGCTTTTGGGAAATCAGAGCCAAGAGAGTGGTCCAAAGTGGGATAAGGATATGTGTCCCACCCATAACTTCACTGAGACTGAGAAGACAGGCTAGTGACCAAGTACCAAACTAGGTCAGGGAAGGAGGACGGATTTCCCGTTGCAAACTGGGAAAACACTGCAGACCACAAAGCCTTGCTTTCAGCAGGGGTGAATGCAGAAACATTCCTCCCAGCCCTTGTTTTGGCACCATGGTGTGCCCAAGCAGTGCCACGTTCCTACACGGACTCAGCTCAGATCCGTGGCCAGATGCTGCACATGCAGTGGAGTTAAACAAACTTCAGCACAAAGCTAAACATCATGTGCGTGTTTATCACCCTTGTGCTCTGAGAGAGTATAAATAGGCTATGCATTTATTCACACAAACAGGCTGAGAGGCTTCTAACACTGTTTGGGTCATGGCCTGTCAGGCAGTTGTAACTCAGTTGTACTTCCTAGCTCTTCCTTCCCTGGTGTGAGAGCCTGCCTTGGTCCTTACTGCCAATGAGGAGGGATGTTTTTGCAAGTCTGAGATGTGTCAGGTAAGGAAAATGAGAAGAAAATTCCTCAGTTTATCCACAAGGCCCCTTTCACCTGGCAAACCCGCATTATTTGAAGTGCCACCTCTGTGCTGGTGTGGGAAGGGGAGGGAGAAGCAGTGCTTTTCATGTCAGGTGGACAGGGCTGAGGCCACCCTTTCCCCTCTCACCCCAGGCTGTGGCCCCACAAATGTTCAGCACATTGCACCCAGCTCACATGTGGTGATGGGGGCTCAGAGAAGAGCAGTGCCAAGGTGCTCAAGTATCTTCTCCCATTTGGCACAGTTCAAAGCATGGTGCATGATCAGCAAAAGGGGTCAGTGAGCACAGGGAGGCTCTCAAGCTTCTCTAACCTGAGGAACTGCCTTTCTCTCCAAGCAGAAGCATTTTGTAAAATGCAGCCACTACTTGAAGTGACCCCACAGGCATTTTCAGTAAGTGGTCATCATAAGTCTTGAAGTAGTTGGACAGTTATTGGAACAAGTGTATGATAAAAGCCTTTCTGCCCCTATCCCTCCCACCCCTCCTTTTGGATCCCCTGATTTTTTGTTTGAAATGATTCAGCAGTAGACTCTCAGATAGTCTCCATCCAGTTAAAAATAGTTACTTGCCTCATATGGCTTTAGCATGGTACCGTCAACTGAAAATGTTCCACCTTCCAAAAAAGTAGAGTGAAAAATGAAAGTGAGCTTTCACACATCATTACTCTCCGCAGTTAGACCTCCAGAGCTCATTCCAAACCCATCAAAGGGAGGAGAGGCGAGCTGGGAGGGCGGGCAAGCAAGATGCTCGTGTGACTGCCTGGTGCCCTGCAGGTCCTTGGGAAGCCTTGCCCTCCACACAAAAGCGACCAGGATGATGGTTCGCTCATTTCCCAAAACAAAACACGAGCTTATTTTCAAGAAACATTTATTTGTTGGATTTCTGGAGTGTTAGAAGAGTTTAGTCACGGAAGCTGGATGTCTCCTGATGTCAGCTGTGGGAATACGCTCCAGCAGGGAACCAGTATAGCCCAGTTAGCTGAGCCACATTCCACAGTCACCCCATAACACTGGGGCAGGAGAGCATGAGAGCCCAAAATCCCACCATCCATCTTGCAGCTCTTGTGCTCTGTAGGAATGGGGATCAGTGATGGGCTTGCACAGTGTCACTGGCTGTCCTGAATTGCTGTGCTTTAGGGGAAAGAAGGGTAATTTGGTGACAATAGCAGACAAACAGTGCAGGTGGGTTATTTCACTTGGCTCTCTGAATCTTGAATGTGTTTGCATTCAGGCCCAGCGGCTGGAGAGCATGTGGTGGGACCCTCCTGCCACAGAGGTGTCTCAGGGAGGTGGTACTGAGACACTGCAGAGTGATAAATGGAAAGTGCATCAGGTCCAGCCTATGAGGGGACAGATGGCACCTCTGCAGGGCCCACAGACAGCTCCTGATGTGGAAGGAAGAATGGCACAGAGGGAAAAGCTGAGCTGCAAGTCTGCCCCATGGCCCCAGGTCAGAGGAAGAGCTTGCAGCCAGCAGCTGGAGTGTTCATCAGGGCTTCCCCCATTGCTGAACAGCAAACAGGGTCAGTGGTATCCACATGGTCCCAGTGCTGAGGAACTTCAGAGAAGCCAGGGGAGATGCAGAAGCATCCATTGGTTTTCACTGCACACCTCACAGCATCTGAAGCTGACTCTAGAGGCTGTATGACAGATTGCTGGTTAATACGCACATTAATTCATTTTTTCCCTCAGAGCTGCATTTGCTGTGCATGCTGAGCCATCCTCTGCTCATTTCCTCAAGGTGATGTGTTAAATCCTGCTCCCTGGACCATGGCAATCAGCTACTGTTGGAATACCATCAAGCCACAGATGGCAGCTGAGGGAATCACAGGGACTCTGCATTGCTGAGCACCATGGTCAAATCCTGGCCAGCATCAGTGGGACAGGATTTGACCAAAGACCTGAGTGAGCCAAGTGCTGCAGCCTGCCCGTGGGATATGCTGAGCACCCACCTCTGTCCCAGGCAGCACTCTCTGTGCTGCTGCTATATTTGTGAGGTCCTGAAATGCCTGTCACACTGCTACATCACCTCATCTTAGCGTTTGCTCTGGGTTCCTCTTGACAGGACAAGAGATTAGTCTAGAAATTAATTACTTCTATGGAAAATTAGTATTTGAAGAAGTGCAGGAAGGGACCAAGCTTCCCAGTTTTGGATGCCTACTTCTGTACCACATCCCAGCTGTGTTTATGGGAAGGGACATTTTCACATGCCAACAATTTTAATGCACCCCAGGCCTCATGCAATTTTTCTTTCCATTTACAATATTAGGTATTTTATATGATAAATGTGAAATGAGGCTTTTGTGCATGAATGATACAGTTTCCATAATATTTTTTCATATGCGGAGACATTTTGTTTTGATCTCATGGGGCATGAGTCAACTCCTATTTGAAGCCACTGGAGTCCTTCCAGTGACCTTCCTGGAGCCTGGCTAACTGGGCAGATGAAGCCTCACGTGTTGTAGGTGCAAGCTAGCATGGCCTGCCGAGGCTCAGGGTAGAGCAGCTCAGTCAAAAAAAGGCTACATCAGGAAACTACATCAATAGCATTAGGTGTGCTTGGTGCAAAAACAAAGTGTGTGCCCCAGAAATGCACATGCTGCAACACCATGAGCCCTCCATGAGACACACTGGCAGCAGTGGGTGTTCAGCCCTGCAAGATTCACAGTCTGCCCATCCAATACAAGTACCATGTCCCTTAATCTCAAGGCTGCAGGAGTCAGGGTGAGTTACAGAACTTATTTGGTCAAACTCCTTGAGTGGGACAAACATGACCCTGGGTTTCCTGGATTACCCAGGCCAGGTCGTGCACCCTCCCAAAAGCAGCAGCCCCGTGGGCCTGACTTGTCTGCTCAGGAGTGCTGCCTGCACAGTGATGCACCCCTGCATGGCACAGCTGGGTTCACGCCCAGCACCAATTCCCACGAACACCCCTAAGCATGCGAAGGTGTTTCCCATGAAGACCTTCAGGACTCCCCATGCAAGGATGGGATCCCACAGAAATTCTGGTGTGTACCCATCCAGCATGCATGAATTTTATTCCCCCTTCTTAAGGACTGCTGGAAGAGTAATTTCTTTTTTCAGTAGGAGCGAGTTTCAATGGGGAAATATCAGGTTCCTCAGTTCAGAAAAATTCTGGCAATTTGCAATTCAGAAAGGTGTCCCTGTTCTGTAGGGCCAGTAAGGAAGAGAAGCACCCACACTCTTGAGGACACAAAATGAGCAAGAAATGGTCAGGTGCCCCAAACTCGTGACTGAGCATCCTCCCCATTTACATGGCTTACATGTCAAGAGCTCTGTCAGTGATGTAGGGCTGGCCAGGGGTGTTTGTGCCATGATGCTCAGCACAGAGCCATCACTAAATGGCACTGTGGAGAGGTTCAGAGCAGGAGCCACAGAGGAGGGCCCAGCAGGTGGTAGCCCCTGCCTGGCTCTGCTGTCAGCTCTGGCAGGGACCTGAGGCTGCTCCCCAGGACACGGGGCTGCTCTGCAGTGTCCTCCACCCTCCGGCCCTGCCGAGGAAGCCGCACGTGATTTGGAAATTAAGTGAAGTATTTTGTGTTTATGAAACAGCTCCTAAGAGTTTGAAAAAGGGACCAGTGGTGTTTACACACAAGCTGGACAGACTCTAACATGGTGCATGCTCTGTTGTGTCAACTCCTGCACCTGCATAAGATATTTTAAAAAATCCCCATGAAATGAGGGAGGAAAACAACTGGGTCTAATCAGCCCTGCCTGTGCTCTCACTAGAGCCACACTGAACTCTTTTCCTAATGGAGCTGCAGGATGTTATGGAAAATCTGCTCTCCAAAGAGCCTTTGTTCATGTCTGAAGTTAAGGCTGGTCAAAAGCAGGGAGGGGGGCTGCAGGGGAGCTGGTGCTGGAGCAGGCTGGGTGCACAGCCCTGCTCCTGGGGCTGATGGAGCACTCCCCAGGAATAGGGGAGACTTTGGAGGGACCCCAAACAGTGGGACAGGGAGAGCAGCAGCTCAGCTAATACCACCTTTATTCCCTCTCAGGCAAGGGGGACACTTGGCCAAAGAATGAAGTTGAAGCACATTTTCTTGTGCTTTCTCAAACTATGAGAATTACCAAATGTGCTTTTCATTTTGCATTGTGGTTTGTTTTGTGGGGGTTTTTCGTTTGTTTGGTTTTGTTTTGTGGTTTTGTTCGGTTTTTTTTTTTTTTTTGGTTTCCTATAGCAGAATGTTTTTAGACTCTTTCTTAGCAAAACAGGTTCTCTTTTTTGTACCATTTACAGAAGGTTCTGTGTGGCCCGTGTTTGGTCATAGAGTGACACCAGGATTCAGTCCATAAAAGGTTGTTGACTTGGGAAGAGAGAGCTTCTAGAATTTAAGGGCTGGGCAATTTCTTGGAAATTGCCTTATCAGCATGGCTGCAAGCTGGAGCTCTAACAACCCTTCCAGAGCTGCACGTCCCTAGTTCCTATTCCTGCAGTTTGGTATATATGCTGTACACATGTTTATTTCATAGTTTGCTATTTTGGGCTGAGATTGCCACAAAACCACGAAGACAAGATCAGTTGCTTTGCTGTTCCTGAAATTAGGTATCAGGGAAGCCCCAAAGCAAGCCTGTAATGGGGAGCAGGTGTCTGTGCACAGAGGCTATGCAAAGGCTGATGCCAAGAACCTCACATGCCCTCCTTTACTGGTGAAGAAGGGAATTGGCAGGGGGGTCAGGGGTTGTTATCAGCAAAGCAAAAGGCAGTAAAACAGGAACAGAGAGGCATTGCATAGCAAGGTGCAGGATGGTCTCTAAGAGCAGTGGAAGCAGCCTGAGAGGGAATGGATGAGTGCAGCACTTCAGGGATTTAAAACAAAACCTGACAGTACATTAAGGTCTGCTGGAGGCATGAGCCTGCACTTACACAGGGACAGAGTTGCTCTGAAGTTTCACAGAGTCAGAATGGGCTGGTTCACCATGAATCCCAAGGGAGTTTGTAGTGCATCAGACTTTCCCAGCCAGAGATCTGGCAGCCCAGCCAGAGCTGCCACCTCTTCTCCTCCCCCAGCTCCTCTGCCAGTGCCTTGGCCCAGCCCAGGTTTTGGGACAGTGCATGGCTGGGAGTCTCTATCCCACCCCCATCTGGGGGGCTGGGGAAGGCATCTTCCCAGGAGACTGTACAGAGCATGTACTTTGCATCTGGGATTCAGCCCTCATCCCCAAGGGGCACAGTGCAGATCTGGGAGGACCTCAGGACTGGCCAGCAAAGCTCCATAGTGCCACTGGCTCACCTGCTCACCCACTGCCCTCACCAGGACAGGCTGCTCAGCAAAGCCAGTGCCTGCCTTGGAAACAAATGCCCACAGAGCCACAGGCACACAGCACCAGTAACTTCACCTCCTGAATCGCTGCTGTGATAATCCTGTTTGCTCAGTCTTAGTGACTGAAGAGAACCATAACCAAGGAAAACAGCAGGATTATCCTCCAGCACCTGTTCCCACTGAAAGGATTATATAGTTGGCTGCATCAATGACGTCCTCCAGGTATCACCATGAAAGCAGCCTGAGTGACATGGCAGCCCACCAGAAGACCTCTGTCCCTTTCTGCATGGCTCTTTCCTGGGTTATTTTCTAGAAGCTCCTGGCAGATGAAGGCCCATCCTGTGGGTACAAGTGTCAGAGTTTGCATGTCTACACCGTACAGACTTGCTCTCCAAATAGCATCGTCTCTTGTTTGACTGTATAAGGCGTGAGAAATATGGGCTGTAAACTGCAGGGCTCAGAAGACAGACAGCAGCTTTAAAGCACTTTAAAATAAGCTGGTTTTCCTGCGCTACATTCCTTGTGCTTTTGTTGTTCAAGCACAGGATCTGACCCACTCAGCTCACAACATGGAAGGGCTCTGTTGTGCTGCATTTGCATCTACAACACTAACTAATGTAAGAGCTGTTTTACTGCAGAATGAAAATGTTTGATTGCAGAAAAAGAGATCTTCCTCAAAGCTGTTCACATGGGAAAGCAGAGAAACTGGAGAAGCTGCAGAAAAATTTTGGAGGGATTCGGCTCATCAACAGATGGTTGGCCAACAGGAATGCAACACTCCTGTAGATGGAGGACTTCTCTTTAAACCCACCTTCCACACATGAAACCTGTCCCACCGTGCCCTCTTGGCTGTCTTGTGTGACCACCTTAAATATCAGGGTTGTTTAAATTGATGTGAAGTTGCCAATGGGCTCTGCAGCAGCACCCTGAGGGCTGGTTCTGACACTGGTCTCAGAGCTTGAGAAGGAGCCTTTGCTCCAGAGGGGAGGAGGTGGCCACCTTCTTCACACCTGGGGGAAGGGTTGAAGTGGGGCAGTCTGAGTGCAAAAGACTCCCAGGAACAGGAACCTCTGGTCCCGGGGTGCTGCACAAATGTGTGATTCCCTGAAGCAACACCACTGTCATCCCACTGCAGGGGTGTCACACAGGCCTGGGAGCTCGGGCTGTGCCACCACCAGGTCCCGTTGTGTCAGGACCAGATCAGGTATCCTGCGTCCCTTCAAGGCAGGGTATCTCCCTGTGCTCCTCAATGGAGATTCAAGGAAAGCACAGCATCCCTTCCCAGTTCAGAGAGGTGCTGCAATTGCCCCGAGGCCTCTGTGATGGGGGCTGATGCCTCTCTCCATCAGTTTTCTGAAGAACATCCTTCCATCCTTAAGCAGAGGCCTTGGAAAACAAATTACTGCAGACACAGATTTTTCTCTATAATGGAATGTAACATTAAACTAAACACTGGAACATGGAGAGAAACGAAGCAAAAAAAATCAAGCAAATAATCCTTAGCTTCTAATGATTTTTTGCAAAACATTCCTGAAATGGAGTTTTATTGGAATGAAAATGTATTTATCATATCTGTCAACACCAGAAAATCATGGTTAAATTAAAACTTTTTTAAAATTCTGACGATGATCCAGACGTGATATGATATTTATAAATAGCTTATCATACACCACAGTATAAGAAGTACAGTGATCCTCTTGTTATTGAGTCAAATTTGTTGTTACATATGAGATGGGAATTAACTTTACCCCTCTCACTATCAAAACAGAGAAAAAAATTAAAACCACAGGGAGGAGAGCAGTAACAACCCAAGCATCAGAGACTCCCATGAAAAGAACCACAGGAAAATGGTGCCTGTTAGAAAAGACCACCCTGCTTCTGAAGCTTGTCTAGATCTAGGCTGAGACCAGGTGGTACCAAGCAGCAGAGATCTCTGATACCCACCGTGATGCACATAATCCCAACCTCTGGCCTGCTTGAAAGTTGTTCTCAAGCCCTGAGCCAGCAAGGCCCCCATTTTAAATCAGTGACACGGTGGGTGGGTGGCTCCTTCCAAAGTCTTCGCCCTGTTGTTTTTGGCCACAGCTTTGATTGGACAGCAGGACTGCAGACAACTTGTTGTGCCAGCTCAGCTTCAAAGCAAAAAAATGTCCTGTGGCCCCAGTACCAAGTACAATGCACTGCAGAGACTCTTCTGACAGGGCTGAGTAACACATGGTACAAACTGGGCATTAAATCTGACTATGCAGCTGTTTCACCTGGCCAGGAACCCAGTGATGCTGGTGCCCCTCCTGTGCTCCTGCCATGCTCCTGGTCCTTCCTGATGGCTCAGAGACTGTGCTCAGCTACCAGGGTTAGAGCCTCCCTGGGTTTTTAGGGGGCTACCTGAGGTCCCTGGCAGCCTGACAGCAGCAGTGAGGATCCCTCTGCCAGAGGAGACCAGTGGCTGCCAGGTGGGAGGGGATCAGAAATATTCTCCTTGGATGTTTCAGTCTTTGAACCTCATCTAGAGGAGACTGCATTCCTTTATCCAAGCTCCATTAATATCTAATGAAAAAAAGACAAATATCCTCCATTCTTAGGGCCAAGCAGAGTCAGTGTGCTCTGCTCTGGCCGTGGCTGTGGCCACAGCCCAGACTATGTGTGTGTAGGGGGGATGGAGAGGATGGGCTGTGATACAGCAGCACAAATGCAGCCCATGGAGATGCTGCCTGGCTGTGGGACATGCAGCAGCCCAGGCCTGCAGCTCCTGCATGCAATGCAGAGGTCATCACTGAAGTGGCAGGGAGCCAAGGAGTTGACTGTGGATAATGCTGTGGAGCTGCCTGGAGAGGGGAGATGGGAAGCTGGTGGTCAGAGCTGAGCTGGTGAGAGGCTCCAAGCAGCAGCAGCCAGGAGCTGAACAGTGACATGAGGAGATAAAGCTCTTGATGGATAGACCCCAGAAGGTTTGAAGGTTTTTGTTCTGCTTGGATAAGCAGTCAAATATTCACACAGATAAGTTTCAGAAATGCATCTGATCTAAAGCCCTTTGTGTGCTGGCCTGGAAATAGAAAAAGAGAATTTTTCCATGGCTTTTGTGGTTCCTGGGTTTTCCTTCTCTAGCATCATGCAATCAAAGCAATAGTCAGGGCAGCTCTAACAGCCAGACCTCCTGTGAAGTTCAGGCACTCAACTGTGCCTGGGTACCAACCTTACTCACAGCCTGTGGTGTAGGGGAGATGATCCTTTCCTTGGTTACCCTCTGTTCTTTGTCATCGTGGTCCACACAGGTTCTATGGGTGGCTTAAAAGACTGTGAAGGAAATGCTCTTGCTAACATTTGTGTGTATCAACATATCCATTGCCACAGAGTTTATATAACATTGCCTGGTGCCTCTTCACTGGCAGAGTTATGCCCACATTTCATTGTGAGATCTGCAATAACCTACTGATGAATGGCTGCTGGTGGCAAAGCCAGACAGCAGCACTGATGATCTTGGCAGACTCCTGCCCTCCTTGTGCACCACACTTGGACCTGGATGAGGGCTGCAGGCAGCACCCAGCATGGCCAGCAATTATCTTCCAACTTTAAACTGCAGTGCTCGAGTGGAGTGCTTTTGGAGGGTGCATAATTTCCTTGGAAATAAATTAGAGCGCTGTACTTTACTACAGCAAGTCTCTTTGTACCATAAGTTGTTTAAACAGTTTCTCATCATGCATTTCCCATTCAGACAAAAAAACAGAACAGAAAGCCCGAGGCACCAAGGCTAGTAGGAAAGAGGAAATCCTGCTCCAAGCAGGCAGAGAGCAGCTCCCTGCCCTGGGCAGCCGCTGGCAGACCCAGTGAAGGTTTGGGGCAGGAGGGAGCAGTAGCAGTTTCTGGCTCTGTAGAAACCTTTCAGGTTCACCTTTGAACAAATATGGCTCCTGATGAGTTTTGCAGGATTTCTGTGTGAGTAATGCCCCTGCTTTGGCATATCTTAGGGAGGACCCAGGTCCAAACCCTGAGGGCAGAGCAGAAGAGGGCTTCCAGCAAGAGAGTCCACCCCATTTAGGGTCAGCTCATCTCTTCCCCCATGACTCTCCCTGACCTTCCCAATTTGCTGTTTATAGCTTTGCCCTAATGATTCCCCCCCACCATCCAGCCCCTAACTTTAACCTCTTCCTTGAAAAGCAGTGTTTGGAGTTTACAGGAGAAAGTTGTTTATGTTAAAAAGCTTTGTAATAGTTTCCTCCTACGCCACCTCCCTTCCTTCCCCAATAAAAGCCCTACGGCATGCTTGGCAAAGTCTGTAAACAAAGGAGGGGTTTGGAGACCCAACCAGTTTTTGGTGAACCCAGTGGGAAAATAATATCTCTTTTGAAGGATGTTAAAGCTTGAACTCATAATAGTAGGAAACTAGTATGCACCCTAGGTAAGGAATTGCCTACTTGCATCTACTGGGCATAAAATGTAGATGTGCATAGTCATCACTGAATGCAGGGGGTTAACCCTGTGTGTTTTCCTCACTGGTCAAGATGGTGTTGATGGCAGCAAACCAATGTGTTTGCTGAGCTCCAAATACTTGGAGTTGTGACTAGTGAGCCAGGAAAAGAGAACACAAAAAGGCAGCAGTGTTTTGAACTCACCTAGATTGATGAACAGAAGCACAAGGCAATGAAAATCCATTAGCCTGACTGTTCCCTGCAGAGGAAAAACAGGCACACGAAATCCAATTCATTATTCTCTTTCTTATTTAATGCTAAGTAAGTCATTGAACTTTACTACTTGATCTATCCATTTTCTTTAGTAAAAGGGCTGCAGGAAATCTTTCTCTTCTCAAAGGGGGTTTCAAGTTTCTCACTGGTATCATGTAAAAAATTCTTGGAGTGTATGAGTAAAAAATAACTGCATTTCAAAGGGAGCTTGAGCCATGAAGATAATGATAATTTTTCTCTTCTGAAGCACAGAACCGAAGAGTGGAGGCTGCTGGGAGCTGGGAGCACCACTGTCCCCCTTCCAGGCCATTATCTGGAGACAGACCCTGCGATAGGCTCTGACGAGGCCACGGGAAGGATTATCTGCCCAGAGTGCTAATGGCATGCCTTTGACAACATCAACCGTTTAATTTATGAGGTGCCTTGTAACGTAAAGGCAAAAAAATTCATGCCATGCAACAGCCCAAACACATCCGGTGCAATTACAGAGTATCCCATCACAACCCAGCCTGCTCTACAACCCCACTTGCTTAATTATGGCTACACAGAAATGCTCCACCTTCCAAAAAGGCACCTTACTGGATTTTGTACTGTGATAGCAGTGTTATATAATGAGAAATATACTAATGGAAACTTTCCAGCACTGAAATCATTCCAGCCTTTTTATCACCACATTCCTTGCTCCCACATAAGTGAAATGTGCAGGAATAAAAGCAGTTAAACATCATCCACCAGAAGACACACAGGATGGGGAATGCTCACAAGCCCCTAACAGCTCAGGGGTGCCCATCTGTGTTGGGATCCATATATACACTCTGGACAAACAGAGCTGCTTTTCTTACTGAGTTATTTTTCCACTGGCCGTGGCTTGGGGCCATATCACCCTCTTGCAGCTGGGGACAGTTTAATGTTGTCACCCAGTACCTGAGTTGTTCTTTCAGCTCCCCTAGTCCCGGTCTCTGCCAAAAGTTGAGGAGTTTGTCCCATGCTCTTCACTGTGGTCTCACAAATAATCAGACTTAAATAATTTTTTCTTCTATCACATGAGTATTTGTACAAAACTATATTTATTTTTGTTTTTCACATGCAATGAAAAGCTTAAATGGCTGAGTCATTAGGCTTCTGACTAGAATATAATAGAGCAGCTTCTGAAGGGAGGGAAAATTTGGGTGGCACGTCCTCCTTTTCCAACACAGGTCAGGCAAAATGACAGGCCAAAGGGTGCTGGTCTGAGTCTCAGCTTCCACAGCATCACTGCTGGACATGAGATTTGTGATCACAGTGATGGCTCCAAATCAGGGCTGCTACCAAAACAGATGATCCTTGCCCCATCACTCCATGTGTTCCTATGCCACTCAAGCATTTCTTTGTTACACGTTTGTGCAACCTGTGTGGGTCAGCAAACAAACCTTCGCTGAAAGGGCTGGTTGTCAGCCAGAGGAGCTCATTGCAAAGGCAGCAGAGCCAGGCTGGGCAGCAGGACATGCAATGGGAATTGAGGGCTAGGGAGCCGAGGGTGCAAGCACCAGGCCTGGCTTGGATAAGCTGATGCTGGAAACCACGGACGTGCATCTACCCTTGCTGACAGCAACCTGGTAACCACCTGGCAGTGAAACAGGAACAGAAAACCTCTCCCGTGGATGCTCTCAAGGAGGTTTGGAGCACTGCTGCAACACCTGTTGTTACTGGCAATTACTGCAGCTGCCTCGTGCTGTGTATTAGATAGAAGCTGTTTGTGCTCCTGTGTCAGCTCCAGCCTGGATGCACTGGTGGTGTGGCTGTCCCAGCCTGGGGATGGGAACCTGCCAGGGTACCAGTGATGCTTCAGTCAGGAGGGTGTGCCAGCACCAGGTCCCCCATGGCCCCTCCTGCCTCCTCCTCGCCTCCGCCGTCATAGCCTGCCAGGGGAGCATCCCACACTGCCCTGGTGTTGTAAGTGAGCTAATTGAGATTTTATTTGATGGCTCCCAAGCGAGTATTTAGGGCAAGAACAGCAAACAAAACCCCCCTTGCTGAAGTCTCCGAGCAGGCGAGCTGTGAAACAATGGGAGCTTTGTGGGACATCTCCCAGTTTACCTGCTCCAGTCCAAGAGGAAGCGCTCCTCCCTCCCCAGCACAATGGTGGGGCAGCAAGCCACAGGGGGGGATGCAGGCTGGCACTCACCTTTGTGTCTCAGGATACCTCTGGGGTCCCTCTGATGCTTGGGCAGGTGAGAGTGGCACGTGTTATACACCCGAATGGGAGCTCTAATTGGGTTTGCAGTGGCATCTGTAAACCCTACTGGACCAGTCAGTGTGGGGCTCTTCATCTGCACATGGAAACTTTTAACTCTGAGCACTGTTCTCCCTTTCCCACTAGGAAATCCTGCCAGGGGCTTGTCTCAATTACTTCTTCTTAACAAGAGGTCTTCAAACGTTGGACACAAAGCACTGTTTCAATTTTACCGCCTGGCAAATCTTTTGTCATGAGCTATTGTACTGTCCCTGCAATTGTTCCTACAGTGGTAGGGAACTCTGCAGTGCCCCTCTGAGGGAGGGCAGCTGACAGCCTTGTAAGGGGCTGCAGCACTTGCCTGGCCCTGCAAAATGACTTGTTGGCAGCTGAAATGTTTATATACCTAGCAGCTGCTGAGATTTTGAGCTCTTTAGTGTCTCTCTTTGCCTCTTTGGTTCATACACTTAGATCCGCCTTTGAAAGCATTGTGCCAATGAGCTTAAGACCAATTATCAAAATAATTTTGGTAGGAAGAAGATAAATATCTTGGTTTTGAGAGAGACGCTGGGCCAGCCTTGCAAAGGTACATCACTGCCTAGAGACGCACAACAGTGGCTAATGGCTAAAGCACTGAACTAGTAGAAAATCCTCATCTAATCTCATTAAGGACAACAGGATTCAGTGCATTACACAGGATCAGAAGGGAAAGGCACACCATTACATCTGAGATGCTCTGCTAATCATGGAAATGGCAAAAGTCTGGGCAAGCTTCTGTTTTCTCCTTTAGGTTGTGAACCTGGAGTTCAGGACTCATTTTCTATTTGTCTGGGAATCTTGCACTCTGCTGCAGCCAGTATTAATAAATCTGAGCACCAACCCTGGAAGGGACGGGTATGACCAAACCCAGACACTGCCCAGCATGGTAACATTCATGTCTGGATGCAGACTGCTGCCAGGGCACAACCCAAAAACCTGTGCTGCTGGGTGCTAAGGCCAAGCAAGAAAACATTGCTGTGAAAAACCTGGAAGCTGAGAGGGGCAGGGAAGAAAAAAAGGCAGTTTGTGAAGCAAACGTGCATATCCCAAGCTGCCAGTTTTGGTGAACCAGGAAGCTGATCACCACTTTACATAATAAACCCAAAGACTCTTCCATTCCCAGCACGGCGAGTCTGATTCTGTCGCTGGTGTTTGCAGGATGGGGTGATGACTCAGGGCAGTGGCAGCAGCTTGCACCAGCATGCCCGGCACAGTGGGCACACCCTGCAGCACCCACCTGTCCCTCTGCAGCACTGCCACCCCTGGAGGGCCACGGGGCACCTCCTGCTCAGAGAGCATGATGGCCCCAAGGTGGGGGCTGGCTCCAGATCCAATGGAACTCAGTGTAAGCTGGAGCCACTGGGAGGGAGGAGGGAGATGCTAAGGGGGCTGTGTGTGTCTTGGGAGCTGTCGCTGGCCAGGGAGCTGAATGACTTTACGTCAGCTGAGAAGCTGCTCAGGTGTGCTTTAGTCTGCTGCTGTTACCCAAAAAGAGTAAGAAAAATTTTTAGGAATGTTTCAGGCATGTTTCAGCTCCAAGTCCCTTGGTGGTATGGTCCTATATGGAGAGAGTCTTACCTCTTACATTTCTCAACCTGAGTTTCCACAATACCTCCACCCGGTGCATCCCTATCCAAACCAATTACTTTACCAGTAAAATGCAACACCTACAGCATGGCCACAGATGCCCCAGCTTTTTCTTTTTGCAATGACAATCCTGGGTTTGCTTACCAGCATCACCTTTTTTATCCTTTTCCCGTCTTGGCCACTTTTCCCAGCAGAGTTTGACAGCCTGAAGTTACTGAATTGCAGGAATAAATCACCTGCTGTTACCATGGGTCTGCTCCTTGTGGATGGTCAGGCATACGGACACCTCAAAGAAAAAGCATATCGATTTCTTCTGCGAGAGGATTATCACAAATATTGTTGATCTTACATTATATGTGATTGTTTATATAAAGAGAAAGAATCCTTACTTCCTCCTGGGACGTTTGGGAATTTGGCAGGCTTTGAAAGCAAGTCAGTGGTGCATAGGGTAATGCTCCTTTGGGGGGAGTGTGCTTAGTGCTATTGCAGGAGATCACATTAGTGCTTTTGACACGATCAAACAGAAAGTTCCAGCTGAACAATGAGTTTTTAGGATGAAAAGCGAAACGTTAAAAAGGTGTGTACATCTCCATGAATTTGCTTCATTTTGCTCGTTGATGTGGCGGTAACAGAACTATTTTTAGGCATAATCCCTCAAACAGAACATGACTTCTCCTTTCTGATTAGTACAAAGCTGGCTGCTAGTCAAAGGATAATTATTTCCCAACACATCATCTAACACACACCAGCAAACAAAACACTTATTATTTAAGCCATCCAATATTAACAGTTCTTTAGCAGTTAACATTTTCTCGACAGCTTTAAATAGGACTAATTGCTCCAGCTTCATTAGCAGAGGTCATTTACTGCTGGTAACAATACTTTTCTGGAGACAGTTCCTTGTATGAGATTAGATTATCAGGTCAAATTCTGCTCCCGGTGGCAATGATGACTGACCGCATTTGGCCTCACAAAAGTCTGCTCTTTCAGTTCATAGCTGCCCAATTTCCAGCCCTGCAGCTGATATATTACATAAAGGAAGTAAGTGCACTCCACCAGACGGGAAATTACAATAAATTAGGAAAGTGTGCAGCACAAGGCAGGTTTGCAAAATAGCCATTTAAAAGTTATTAATAAAACCGCAACCTCAGATAGGGTTTAGAGAAAAAAAAAAGATAAAGAAGTTGCCCTTATAGTTGAAAACACGTGGATACCCAAGAGGGAAAGCAGCATTTGCAGAAGAACCAGTGTGTGCTGCATCACAAGCTGTCACTGCTGTCAAATGCTGCGTCTGCTACGGGCACAGTTCAGATCATAAGCCACTTGCTTTGCACATATTTCATGCTGATTGGAGCTACAGCCAGTGGATGCTGAGGGTTGCAGTCTGTAAGTGCAGCAAATTTGCAGGAGGGTTTCTGTGCAGCTCTCACCAGCAGGGAGTCCTTCTGCAAGGCCCTTAGATAGGCTGCTGCTTGTCTGAAACAGCCTCAACTTCCCTGAGCACACGGAAAAATGAATCCAGGCTTTCAACCCAACATATTCCCATTTAAACACGTGGAGAGAAGCAGCCTTCTCTTCAGAAGTGCTGAGCAAACACTGCTCGGAGTGAGGCCGGCGCCTTTGAGAATCAGTCATCTTCCATGTGGAAGTCTCAGGCATCCTCGCCAAATAATTTTGGTCCTGGCAGCTGCAGGACGTTTTCTCTGAGTGGGTTTCTGGTTTACCTGTGTCTCCCTTCCCTGCAGCCTGCGGCTCTTTGCTGTTACTTTCCTGCCCATGTACGTGTGCGGCCGCATGCCTACCACCTATACTTTCTGACTCGCAGCTCCAACTGCTAATCCATGTCTGGTTTTCGTCAGAAAAAAATATTCATCGTGAGCGCTTGACTCATTGCCTCCGGAGTGTTTCAGCTGCCCCACACCACTTCTCAGAGTATCCTTCTTCTCTGCAGAGAACAGCCTGTTCTGAGCGTGATCCACGGCAGACTGCTCGCCAGCAGCCTCCCCTTCCTCACACACGTGTGTGCCATATGTCCTGCTCTGTCCACTCTCTTACAGTGCCACTGTCTTTTTCAGGCTGTGCAAGATGGACTGGCACCCACCACCCAGGCTGCCAGGTGGATTACTTTAGCTGCCTGTGAAGATGCTCAATGTGTCAGCCTCCAGACTCTTCCAGCAGGTCCTCCACTGGCGAAAACTCAACAGCAGATGAATCCTGACTGCTCTGCTGACACAGCTGGCCCTTCTGGGGCCAGTGCGCTAAACTCATCCTACCTCCATGCTATTACACTTGTCCAGGGGAAGCATCACCCAGCATAGCTATTCAGCAGGAGAAGCTCAGCAAGTTCTAGCCATAAATTTCCTAGCTCTGTTGAGGCAAAATTTTCACCACTTTTTAAAGTCTAAGAACACGAGCGTTTGAATAGCCAAAATTTAGTATGTGAACTGATTTATGAGATGAAAAGCCAAGTCCATTAGATTGTTCCTCTCCATGCAGTAGGCACTGTGCTTCCCCAGGACCCAGCACTCTGCTGAGGATGAGGGCTTGACAGCCACTTCAGCTCCCAGCTGGGCACTGGGGCTGGATCCTGTCCTGCTCCACCCAGCAGGCAGGGAACTGGCCCTGCCCTGGCTTGATGCAATGCCCAACACACACAAGGAGGACAGCGCTGCCTCCCCATCCTGTCCCGACCCCACACACACAGCCAACATCTCCCTGCAGTCACCAGCATCAGACATCACCATCCGGTGCACCCTTTTGGTCCTATTGTGTTTGCCACAATCACAGATAAAACCATTTAAAAAAAATAAAATCATTTGGTGGCAGAGTCCCATTCACTCAGCTCCTGATCTGAAGTCACCCCAGCATTTTAAGAAGCCCGTTTCACTACTATCATGGGAGGCACCATTAACTGCAACTCACATCAACCCCCAGTAACATCAATGGAAAAGTATTATTTACTTTTCCAGTCCCTTTATTTTGTCTTTGCATAAAACGCGTAACTTCCCCGCCCCCCAGCCCCCCCGAAAATACATTAGAAATTGCTGAGGACAAATTCCTTAACTTTGAAAACAAAAAGAATGAACAAATGGTTTCCAAAACAAACCATGAGCCACCACCCTAAAGAACTCGCTTTGGGAAGTGTTCTTCCTGGGAGTTGATTTTTAATTAAACTATACTTCTGAGTTTAATAAAGCTAAAAACGGCTTCTCTTTTATTCTGCACTATTTTTTGTTGCTCTATCTGCCAGGTATTCATTTCAGTAATGAAAAGCTTTATGAAACCACAAAGATAGAGCACACCTTAATAAAGCAATAAAGGAAGACAATCTTTTGAGCCAGGTACACCAATCTGCAGCACTTCTGTTCACTCTACCGCCTTACTTGGATCAGTCAAAACCAAAACATTCAGTTTCTGGCCCCCAAGGGGTATGTGACTGTCAGCAGCATGCTGCACATGACCATTAGCTTTATCATCTACAAACCAGGTACTTTTATTTCACCCAGTGACACAGAAGAGGTTTCATCAGTGTTTAAGTTTGCCCCAGAGTCCAATCCTGCTCCAGTTATGCTTTTCCCACTCCCTCAGAGGGTAGATCCCTCTTAGTAACAAGAATGAACCCAGGCCTGGACTCCTCTGACTAACTCCCTGGCTGCCATCTCCCGTTCACAGGGCATGAGCCTCCTCTGGTACTCACTGGGCAGGGGTCTCCCCCAGCTCCCATGCTCAGCACCACGACCATCCCACCAGACACACACCACCCACATCACTTGGGCAGGATCAGGTCCACTGCTGGCATGAGGTGGCCTTACTTGTGGGGTGGCATGTAATGCCTACAGAGATTTCTTTCTACTCAAGACCATTTTTAGCTTTCAAATTAAACATCCTCTGTAATCTTAAACATTCTGGCCTCCTGACTCCCAGCCATGAACTCCTAACAAAAAAAAAAAAAAAATCCAGAAAGAAATAGTTCGAGAAAATGAGTGTATTCATTATCAGAGTGGAAACACCTTGTCTTTAACCACTAATTTTAAGGGAAGTCACTGGACCTCAGTGCAACAGGAACACAACCTTAGTGGGTTTCAAACAGGTTTTTTACAACCCTGTGTCAGGAAAAGCCATTAGATAGAGTTGTATTGGTAATCTGAGCCATCTTTGGGGAAAAACAAATGCTGTTCTTCCCATTATAAGTAGGTATTGTTTCAAAACCTATAGAGACACGCTTGCTTGTGCTGCAATGGTATTTATTGCACATAGACCAATTACTTACACAGTAGTAAATTGCACCAGACTATAAATATGTTATAAAACACACACAGAGAGGAAAATGGAAATGACACACAAGTGCTAAAACAACAGCAGATTCACGTGGGCATTTGGAAATAAAAATAAAAATAATAAAGTCTCTTAAGATATTTTAATTTATAATATATTTACAGTACCTTCAAAAAATAATATTAAAAAACTCACTCTCTCAATAAATCTATAACAGATCAGACAAAACCAGAAATCAGGTTCAGGGTCGGTGTTACTCAAACCTCTGCTTCCTTTTCGATTTGCGTGTGTGTGTGCAAGTAACATCTTCAAATAACTTTACAACTCTTAACACTGTGCAAGAAACGGCTTTGTCGACATTTTTTTAAAAAATGTGCAGTAAATTTTTGTCGCCAGGATTCTCCCCCCTCCCCTGTTCATCTGTAATTACAATGAACAAGCTGCAGAAGGCTCCTCGCCCCCCCCACCCTCCGCCCCTTTTTTCATAAAATCCTATTAGTGGTATGTAAATATGCTGTTTAATATAAACATGGTCCGTCCATTCCCCTGTACAATATGCACAGTTTGAGGTAGAAGTTTCTCAGCCTGACTGCTATTGTCTGGCCGAGGGAGATAAGCACAGTAACTCACTGCTTGCTGATGCAGAGGGAATAAGCACGAGAGTGTGGGCTGGGCTGTTTCACCCCCTTTCAAAATATACCGGTGCTACTCTTTATTTTCCTCCGCCGCTACTCTGCGGAAGGGGAGAGCACGGCTACTCTGAGCTTAGAACCCCTCTGGGCAGCACCTCTCCGTCGGGCCAGCCGCACTCCGTGCGCGGAGCGCCCGCGGCACCGACCCTGTAAAACTGCGTGCGCCCCCCAAAAACCCCGGCGATCCGGGCCAGGGGATGACCCCGGGGGTGGCCGGGACCCCAAGCCGTCCGAGGCCACTCCACGCTCGGGCTCAAGCCCCAGCCCGGTGCTGGGACGGTCCCCCGAGCGCAGGAGCTGCTGCCACAGCCCGCGCCGACAGCGCGTCCCCTAAGGACAAGGGGGCTGTGTCTGGGACGGGCTGCTTATTTCCTTTGTTCTCCGGTCAGTGGGTTTCCTGTTTGCTGTAGTTTCGGATGAGGTATGTCGTACACCAGTTCACCTGCTTTTATTCCTAAGTAAACACCCGCGCTCCCCCTGCGAAGGCGAGGGATCGCTTTGCTCGGCAGGAGCATCCGCGGGGGATTTCTGCGCTCCCGCCGCGCCTCCCTGCCCGGCTCTGCCCGCTGTCCCGGCTCCGACGCGGCCCCCCACGCACCCCCCTTATACCTTGGACTCCGAATCGGAGGTTTTGCTATGCCTCTCCTCCAGGCTGGACTCGCTGCCGCCCCGCGTGCCCCCGTTGCAGTCGGACCAGGTCCCGGCCAGGCTGCGCTCGGGGGAGCCCACGGTGCTCACCAAGCCCCCGGGCAGCCGGGCCAGCTCCCCGCCGCCGCCCTGCAGCCACCGCTCGGCTTTCCGCCGGCAGCACAGCAGCCTCTTGAAGGCCTTACGAAAGTCGGGGCTGCGGCAGTAGATGATGGGGTTGAACGCGGAGTTGGCGTAGCCCAGCCAGTTGAAGAAAACGAAGAGCCAGTCGGGCACCAGGTCCCTGTTGAAGACGTTGACGATGTTCACCAGGAAGAACGGGAGCCAGCACAGGGTGAACACCCCCATGATGATGCCCAAAGTCTTGAGGGCTTTCTGCTCCTTCATGGCCATGATGCGGGACGTCTTTCGCTTGCTGGCCCGGCCATTGCCGAGGATGGGCTGGTGGTGAGGGTGAGCGGGCAGGGGCGTCTGCGGCTGCTCCTGGCTGCCATAGAACCGGCCCTCGCACCTGTCGATCTTCCTCATCTGCTCCTTGGCCTCTCTGTACACCCGGAGGTACACGAAGATCATGATGAGAAGGGGGATGTAGAACGAAATGATGGACGAGGCGATGGCGTAAGCCCTGTTGGTGACGAAGTCGCAGCAGCCCGGGTCCTGGTAGCACTCCAGCGCCTGGGGGTCCTCATCCCGCCACCAGTGCATCATGATGGGCAAGAAGGAGACCAGGGCGGAGATGGCCCACACGGTGCAGATGATGCCCTTGGCCCGACCCTTGGTCATGAGGCTCTGGTAGCGGAAAGGCGAGGTGATGGCCAGGTAGCGGTCGATGGCGATGACGCACAAGGTCTCGATGCTGGCCGTCACACACAGCACGTCCAGGGAGGTCCAGCACTCGCAGAGGAAGGATCCCCAGAGCCAGGTGCCCCGCACCACCAGCGTGGCCCCGAAGGGCACCACCAGCAGCCCCATCACCAGGTCGGCGCAGGCCAGCGAGGTGATGAACAGGTTGGTGAGCGTCTGCAGCCGCTGCGTCCTGCCGATGGCCGCGATCACCAGCACGTTCCCGGCCACGATGAGCAGCACCACCAGGGCCATCAGCAGGCTCATGCCCACCGCCCACTGCTGCGACAGCAGCTCGGCGGCGGGCAGCTGCCTGCTCCCGGGCGGCACGGCCGTCACCCCGGCCACGGAGCGGTTCTGGGGGCCGCAGTCCGCCGGCAGCCACCCATCGCCCATGGCTGTGCGGGGCGCTCCGGCCGCCGCTCCGCACCCGCGCCCGCACCCGCACCGCGCCGCGGCCAGGAAGGCGGCGCCGCCGCCGCTGCCGCCGCCCCGGGGCTGCCGCATGGCCCCGCTCCGCGCCGCCGGACACACCGCCCGGGCCCGCCCCGCACCGCCCCGCACCGCCCCGCCGCCAATCGCCGCCCGGCCCCACCGGGAGGGCGGAGACCAGCCGGCCCGCCCACGCACCGCCGGCATCCCCGCCGGTACTCCTGCCCGCATCCCTGTCCGCATCCCGGCCAGTATCCCTGTCCGCATCCCTGCCCGCATCCCGCCGGTACCCCTGTCCGCATCCCTGTCCGCATCCTGCCCACATCCCCGCCGGTACCCCTGCCCGCATACCTCCCCGCATCCCCGCCGGTACCCCATGTCCGCATCCCTGCCCCCATCCCCCCGGTAACCCTGCCCTGTCTGCCCACATCCCTCTCAGTACCCCTGTCGGTATCCCTGCCCGCATCCCCGCCGGTATCCTCGCCTGCATCCCCGCCCGCATCCTGCCCGTACTCCTGTCGGTATCCCTCCCGGACCGCCCTGTCTGCCCCGCGCCTGTCCGGGCACAGGACCCCCTCCTTCCCCGGGACACCCCCGCTGCCGTGCGGGGGATGTGGGCAGGGTGGGCTCCTGCCGACTGCTGGAGCTGCCCAAGCAGAAGCTCCCCGTCTTTACTCCTGGAAAAAGCAAAATGCCAAATACCGGCACTGTCAGCATCATTCTCCATCGAAAAGTAATTGACATCTCCTCCCACGAGTTGTCCCCATCAAAGACAAGCCCCACGCTCGCAAGCCCCCTGTCACCGGTGCCTCGTCCCCCAGCCTGGGCAACCCCAGAGCCCTCATGTAAAACCTTCTGGCTTAAGGGAGGATGCAACCAGCTCTGTGCAGGGACTATGGTTGTGGCTTATCCCCTCCATCTCCCCACTGCAAACCCTCTTTTTCTCGTCTCATCCTGCCCTGCCAGACCAAGCCAGTACAGGGTTGGGAGGTGGGAGTCCCAGCTCGCCTTTCTGGCTTTCCTCTGTCACATCGAACAGGTCTCTCTGGACTTTTAAAAATGTAGACAGTAGCTTTTACAGAGTCTGGTTAAACCACACTAAACCCAAGGACTGCTCTCAATATTAGTACTGCTAGACCCATTATTTGGTAATGAGCAATAAAGTACATGAAACATCCCAAGGCTGCAATACCCAGATAACAGACTTTGAGCAAATCCCTGCCTAGCTCCCATCCACTTCTGTGAAACCTGCTGCTAGGAACTCGTTGGGCTGGATTTCCATTTGCTTGCTTGGCCTCCTATTTGGATCCAAAGCTGTAAGATTGCTCTTGGGTCCATTTAACTGCATTTTACTCCTCTTTTAAACTTCTTTAAATAATGTGGAACAGCCACTGAGTAAATGAGAGCAATGTCCCCTCTCTCCTGCCTTTTTAATCATCAACGTGTCTTACAGCAGCACCAAACATTCCCCACAGCACTCTGGGAGCAACTGGAAGGCACAGTTATTTTCTTTCCTCTATATATTTATTCTGCCAAGACTGCTCCGCTGTTCCAGCTGGACCATAAAAATCCCTTCCAGGCTTAGGCTTGATTTACAAGGTCATAACCTGGGAAAAAAATATTTATTTATTTACACACTGTTTATTTAACCCTGATTAAAGGCCACACACCAGCATGGACCTGCTGCTTGGCAAACTGTTCCCTCATGTTCCCATGGACTTTTCTTTGCTGCTCGTCATCTGCTGGACCAAAGTGTGACCCTCTTTGGTGGGAAGGGCAGGAGGCATTTCATCTTCAAGAGCAGAGGGAGACCTTATGCAAAATGAAAAGCAGAAGGATTGTGTCTAGGAATATTTGTCCAGGTCTGGTCTCTGTAATCCTGTTTTAAAAAAAATAATAATCTGAAACCAGGTTAGTGGGGCTGTGGGGTAGAAACAATTTTTTCTTTTCTACATCTACCTGGAGCACTTAAAGTAAATACAAGCCCTGTGGTGCATCATGCACCAAAGCCTTCACAGCTGAGATGCTGGGATGAATGTTGTGAATGTGCATAGTTCATTTTAATGCAAGATCAGGCAGATAAAAATCTGATAAAATCTTAAATACTTTTCCCAAGATGACACTGAAGCAGTGTTGGGGATACCCTGTAGCTGTTTTGCTTGCTATTCCTGCAGCATCATCCATCTGTCATTTCTCCAGACCCATTATTGCTATAGTATCCTTATACAGTTATTAAATACCATAAACTAATAAAATGCCAACTCAATGCCTGTCAAGCTGTCCTATGAGGTCTCCAGCTGGAGACCCACTTTTACTTCTTCATCCTTTAAGCTATCTTCTATTACCAACTGTAAGAGAAGATAGCTTAAAGGCTGGAGAAATAAAGAAAATGACTTGCAAGTATGCAATAAACCAGAGACACGTAATTGTGTGTTGCTTCTCAGTATCTTTGTTGGTTTAACACGCGTCAATCTGGAATGTCAGATCAGAGCTGGAGCCAGAATGTCTTTGGGAAACAATGCATCTCCAAAGGAAAAAATAAGCAAATTTACAATTTCTGTACAGAACATCCCTCTGGCCCTTGCACCATGGAGGAGCCAAATATTCACTGTAATCTTAACCCTTTTCAGAGCACTACCTTTTGAAAACTTCCTTTAACTCAAATTTTCCTTTGGGTTTTTTTTTACATTTCAGACAGCTCTTTAAGATGATTTTAATACCACCCTTTGTTTGCTTATTATTTAAGGATGTTAGGTCAAGAGAAGAACTTAAAGCACTGAAATGGTTTGTTTCTACTTGCTCTCCAGAGCACAGTTTTTAATGAGCAACCAATTTATTTTTTAACTTGGGAAGTCATTAAAAAAAAAGAAAAAAGAAAGCCCAAACTCTCAGTAGTTATTAGGAGAGATTGGTCTTATATTACATAGAGGATTACAAGCAGATCCAGTGAGTATCAAAATGCTTTCCATTTGAAAAACCCTATTGTCATAAGATGTGAAGCTTCAGCATTTCAGGAAATGAAGTGGCCTATCTAGGTGTGGTTTTAATCCCAGTCCTCTGAGATGGTTTGCACAGCTTTCTGCTTGTCTTCCTGCCTCTCCCTCCATAAAAGACAGATTGCAAAATGAGCATCCTGTTGAATGGGTATGTTCCTACATTCACAGCACTGCTCTGGGGAATGTCAGCAGCACCTGCAGTGGGCAGGAGACTGGGAATGGTGCTGGACGCTGGGACTAACCCCTTCCTTCATTGTAGCTGTAGCTAGGGCAGTGCTGGGGCCAGTGGATTTGCTCTTGCCAGCTCTGACTTGCTGCTGAAGGCCATCCCTGAATCTTCAGGGCTGCTCTGAGCTCTGCGTGCTGTGTCTTACACAGCCTGTGAGGTTGGCTGGGGAGGGAGGATGTTGGCAGAAGGGTGAGGAATGTCTGAAGAAAGACGGTGGAGTTATAGATGAGGAGAGTGGAGAGGCAATTCAACTTGTTGAAGACATAATCTCTTAATGTAATTGGAGGAAGAAAAAAATCATCAGTGACGGAGAGGAATAATTTAGATGAAGGCAAGAAGATTTAATGATTGTTAATGTAATGAAAGGGAAAATTTGATATTAATATCTGAGAAAACTTTTAGGACATCAAACCCTTTGGATTGCCAGGAGTAGCAGTGGATGTCTCATCTCTTGGACCTTACAGTTAGATTTGACAAAACTGTAATTCTCAGCTCTGGATCAGATTCCATGGTGTCTAAGATCCAGACATTTCCAGCTTTTACTTTTAGCCTTAATGTGTTGATTTTTTACCATATCTCAGCAACTTGGTTCTTGACAAGTAATTTTCAGTTTTCTCTGTGAAAAGAGAAATAAACTTGGTCATCTTTGCTACTGGGTAACCAGCTGGAATTAAGGAAGCTTTACTGGAGAAATGGAGTGAAGGAACAGTTTTTCTGTGGCTGAAATCAGAAATCTCCTTTGGGCCAGCAGCCGGGAGGAGCAGTTCCCTGCCATGCACAAGGGGTGACTGTGATGCCCCTTATGACCCAGAAGGATCTTGTCTTCCTTGTTCAGCCTTGGTCCAGTCATGCCTTCATGCATCAAATCCAGGGAACACCATTATTAATATAATGTCCCCTTAAGATATTAACTGTTCCCTTAAGGCTTTAGTCAAAGCCCACTGAAATGCCTGGATGGTCTCCTGCTGGTTTCAGTGAGCTTCATGCTGTCATTCTCTTGAGAAAGCAAATTAAAAATGTATTTGCTCTCCCTTTTTCTTCCTGCTGTCTTCCAAATCTTTCTGTAAACTCAGCGTGCACCTGAGAAACCATTTTGTGTTTGTTACCTGGGCAGTTGACTAAAACCTCAACTGGAGGAAAGCAGATGAGAAGCAAGTCTGAGAGTCCTCATGTGAAGTGATCAGGCTTCACCCTCTCCACACTGTCCCAGGAAGAAATTGTCACTTGCTTCTATTCACATTGGACATTTGTTATTAGAGAAATAGAGACATGATGGAATATTGCCACAAGATCTATGTCTCTTGTTTTTAAAATAAACATCTTGGCTTTGACTTGACGTTTATTTTCCATAAATGCCTCAGCTTCAATTTGGCATTTCAGCAACAGTGGGAGGCTGTTATCCTGTGACAACACGCAATTCCATTGACATTATCTCTTGAATACATGTGACAGTGCTCCAAATACTGTATGCAGTTGCTTTTAGCTAAACAATGTTGTGAAAATGTAAAGCAAATGCATTAAATAACAGAAGTGGCCATACTTTCCAGCCCTGTGCTGTGTGTGTGATACCGTAATTACATGATGAACACTCACTACTAGTGAGTGCTAGCTTAGTAAGCACACCCTGAGTTTGACTTAGGGGATCCAAAGCTGTGAATGCCTGTGAATTAATTCCTGTTCACTCAAGGGCTATGGCTGATGTGTTGGTTAGCATGTACAGATGTGGCTACAGATGTGGGTGTGTACATGCTACAGATGTAGCTGATGTGTTGGTTAGCATGTTGAGCCTATCAACATTTTGAAAAGCTCTAAACCAATCTGAACACATATAAATAAATCCTGGTGTTTGGGAAGTCACAGCAACCCAGCCCTAATTTGGAGCATTTTTTTCATCAGGAGACCCTCCTACCCTCTTACAAACACTCTGTAATTAATTCCCTTCAGATGATAAAAGAGGTGCAGTGACTGTATGATTTTCTGTCTGGCTCACACACTGAGTAAAATGGTGCTGAGGAACAGTCAAGTCAAAGCCTTCTTGTCTCCTAAAACTGGTGTTTTACTGTTGCTAAAAAGTCAAAATTCAGAAAAAGGCTCAGTTTGACCAGTGAGTTCAACACTATTTGATCCTCCCGGAGTGGACTGAGGACTCCTTTTTTTTTTATTTATTTTTTTCTAGTGCTCTTTGGAAGCATCTTGGAAGATTTAAAGAAGATTTGAATGGGAGTAAAACTCCTGGTTCATGCCAGGTGTATTTATTTGTCATAGAGAAGTCTAATACAAAAGGAGTTCCACCAATTTATACTAGTGTAAGAACTGGCTCTTTGTCTATTGAGATGACAGTTTTCAGTATTGCCTCCCCCAGTCTCTCTCCATCCCACTCAGAAGAGGTCTGCTGCTTGGCTTTGAATTGTCTCACCCAGAAGAAAATCTTATTTTGCCTTTCTCAGTGACACTTTGCCATCTGCATGATCTAGACCTGCAGTTGCTGTTTGGGCCCAACTGATGCCCTAGTTCATAGAGCTTTTACCATTGTGTTCTCCTTCATCCTGCAGTACTGAATCTGTAAAAGTAATGTTCAAACTTTGCTAAGAACAAGCCAGGTTTTGTGGTTTTGGTAGCAGACTGTTCCTTTTGCTATTGGTGCAATTTTTGTGAAGTTAATACGTCACAAAAATTTGACAGAAGCATTTTATTTACAATCTGGACTAATATTAATCTCGAGCAATAATAATGTGCTCATTAATCTATATTATAACTAAGCCTTTAATGGCTTGACCTGCCAGGTCTGCATCTCCCTATGCTTCCTTGACATAGACCTCCTCGACAGACACACTGGCACTGTGAGAAAAGCCTAAGTAAGGCTGCCCCTTTTTTAAGCATTGATGATTCCTGTGGGAAGGGTGGCAAAACATTTTACAGCAGGCCTGAAAACACTGCAGTGGCCAGAGCCTTTGTTTATACAGAGAGATTGTGGTCAGAGACAAGAGCAGAGGAGTGATGACTAGGAGTCCTCTGAGATTTTACTCTAGTCTACTCCTGCCTCAGTGCACACTGCCTGCAAGAAGTTGCCTAATTTCTCCTTCCTTAAGCTTACTCATCTGTAGGATGCTTTGGGAAATATCATCTCACTTTTTAACTGAAACAAAATTGGTGCTTTAAAAGCATCTCTTGAGCTGTGGGCACAAGGGGCAATGAAAAATCACAGTGACAGTATTTTGGTGTCCAGCAACATGCTGGTCAGTGAAGTGTGGAAGTCAGGAAACCATTTCTTTCCCCTTCACGTTATGGAGAAGTAGAGCATGTAAACAAGTGTGTGGAATGTGCAAAAAGGCTCATTCAGATGGCTTGGAGTGGAAGCAGTATTTTGAGATGTGTGGGAATCTGTATATGTGTTCTGAATGGCAAAAGACTGACTTGAGCAGCATGGCTGGGGGTTCAGCTCCAGCTGGCTGTGATAGTGGGTGATGATTTAGACTGATTGAGATGTCTGGTCAGCCCGATGTTGTTGGCTGAGCATCTCCAGCTGTAGAACTGAGGCTGTGGATTCTGTAGGGAAATGGGTTAAGGCTCCCACTGGGAGAAAATACATTCTGGATTTTTTTTTTAAGCAAAAAAAAAGTCAATTGTGGTTCATGCTAACTTAGGGCAGTACCCTGGGAAAGATCTCCAAACAGCTGAGATTGTGTCACAACATGTGAAAAAGCTGAATGGTTGTTCCTTTTTGTTGGCATTAAGAGTTCTTTTCTAAGCTTTTGGGGAATGCTGATTTTGTTTTGCAAACCTATCTTTTCAGGAGTTCATAATGCTCAGTGGCAGATTTCTTCTAAATGGTGGTCCTCCTAAGTTGCCTTGGTATCTATTAAGCCAACTTTGATTTTTGTTTCTGTGAAGAGAAAAAATAAATCTTAACTTAGGTTTGATAAGCAGCAGTCGCTGCCTATCAGCATCTGTTGGCAGCCCTCTGTCCTCTCAGGTAGCCAGCAAATGCACAACACTACTGTGCATTGAACAGAGCAAAGTAATGAAGGATGTGCCCCTCCAAAAAGCGTAGGGATCCTTATGGCTTTTATTTGGTGCAAATAAACACAGGATTAGCTAAAAGAGGAAGAAATAGTGGGATGGATCAGCGTTAGCTGGAGTGCATGCAGTGCTATGTGAAGTTTTTATTGTGTTATAAGAAAACCCAAAAGCTAACAGTTATCTTAAAAAAAAACTAGTCTAAAACTTGTCTAATTCTGTGGAGATTTTGTTTGTGGCTTGTTTGTTTGTGGCTTGTCTGTTTGTTTATTTTCCTAACCTGTGGTTTTGGACCTCTCTGATAAATGTCTTTGATATCTGCTTCTGGAAACTTCTGAGAAAGTTTAAAGGTCCTTGACATCAACCTTAGATGTGGACAATGCATGATACTGAGTGTAAAGTGCTGGGGTTCAGTTGTCACGAAGTGACTTCACCTGCCTCATACCCTCCCTCTGAGTTCGCTTATTACTGGTTAATGCACTGCCTTGACTGACTTGCAGACCAGCTGAGTCCTCTGGCAAGTGGGAAAGGAGAAGTGCTGGGATTCTTTTGTACCTACTTCTTCTAAACACATTCACTGTGTTTAAGACAGTGCCTAAAGTAACACATCTGCTTCTAATAACCTCTTCTTACTTGTTATGAGATCCTTTGCTGACCATTTCTTTGTGGCCCTGATACTGATGCTTTGAATTAAGCTATTTGTCACCTCTGCATGTTTTACTTTTCAATAGTTGTGGACCAGGACATGCACTTTTTTCCTATCTATCATAAAATATTGCTGAGATAGTGATAAATTGCCTCACTATTCACCAGTTTTCTTATTAATTTGTAATAACAAATTAAATTATGATATTCCAGCTCTGCGGGTAACAGCATATTTCTGATGGCAAATCCTCTCCTTAGGTACCACCTATTGGGAAGGATCTCTTCAGTCTGCATTTAGCAACAGACACCTGGTGTGAAAAGGTGAAGTGCTCAGCATTCTCCTGTTTCCTGGAGGTAAAGTGGATAAACATGTGTTCTGTACCTCTGGAAATCTGGTCAGAATTTAAATCCATATATCCACACCTTTCAATAAATTAATTATGGTCTCAAAACATAGTTTTAAGAAGATAAAAAAACCTGAAATGACCCTGAGTCTGATTTTGGTCTCAGTGTCAGTCCCTACACCATTCCTGACAAGCTGTGCTGGTGGTGCCAGATCACCAAAGACTTTACCGTGGGCAGTGCAACCACAACACTGGCAACATCAGCAGAGTGTGGGCTCTGATCCAGCCTGGTAGTGCTAGATCAGATTCACAGGGATCTGGGGAAGATTGGAGGGTACTCAGCCCCTTCCAGGATCAGGCCTCCCATGCCCCCAAAATTTCAAAGCCTTCTTATCAGATCCCTCAGGCTGTAATTAGTTCAAATTATTTCAGGAAAGAGGAGGGGAGTGCCGTGCAGCAATAGTGGTAGTAACTCCCTCAACATGATGCCTCTGCACAGGGTGTCCCAAGCAGAGCAAAATGGAATTCTCTTGAAATGACATTGCCTTTAAGAATAGATTACACTATTTGCCACCTTACCCATTCTACACAATTTTTAGCTTAGAAAATTTGCCCAGATGCTACAAATTCTACTTTTTGATTAAAAAAGATGCAGAGAGGGGGTAGTCAGTCAGTGTGGGTAAATCACCAAAACTGCAGTGACTTCACTGGAGCTGCACTGGAGATGTTTCACACAGCTCTGCCAGCCCTATGCTTCTCTAGTTCTGCTCAGTGTCTGATAAAACAAAGTCATTCTTGAGTCTTATCTCAATTTACATTGTAAGATCCTAATTTTGAAGTCAGTTAAACTAGAGTTCCCTTTCCCCTCTCCTCTTCAATCAGCAAGACATTTAATAATATACAAACACCTCACCGTGGCTTCAAGTTAAATTAATTTATGACCAAGTAACATAAATGACACCTGCAAGAAATCATTGCTATAGCTGCTGCTTTTATACAATGCCTTTGGACAAAAGAGGAGATTAAGCATTTTATTTTAAAGTTTTCTCTGTTAGCTACTATATTTAATACATTAAACTCCCTTATATCTGAGTAGCAAAATCTTTCACCTGCCAACAAATTTGTAATGCATTAGTAACAAAGCTGTAATTGCATCTAATAAATACTCTTTCTGTTCCCACTGGGCCTTTGTTAGTCTGAATAGCTGTGAACCACTTTGCAGTCCTCATCTGAAAGGTCTCCTATAGACAGAATAATATTACTATTTTAAATAGCAGAACTGTTATTGAGACACTTCTGTGTTCAAGCTGTTCTTGACAGTAACCACAGGCTACTCTCTGCAGCCTCACAATCTGAAACTGCTAAGCTTGTAGTTAGCTTAGCTATTGTCACTCAGCAAACACCTTGTTCCTTATGATTTATTTATCCCTTTATTCTGCACACTATCCAGGAATGAGTATGGGGCTTTTTACACATTAATTATTCATAATGATTCAAGGAGTTTGTTTATGCAAACATATTTCAGGCCACAGGCTCTCTATGAACCCTTTGCCTTGCTGATTGCTTTGTGTATTTGCTGTTCATCATGTATTATCTACAAAACTCATGGATCACTGCAAACCATATCATGTGCCACTGCTTTTGCTCCATGATGGGTGAGTCTCCAACACAGGAAAGGCATTTCTGGAAGGAACATGGGAGGGCTTCTGACATCAGCATTAGTGCATCTTACTGTTTCCCAGGTCTCTGTAGCTCTCATTCAACTGTTTCTGAAATCACATATTTTTGGCATTGCTCTAAAGGTTTTATTTAATTTGCTACTGGCAGTTACACTACAGAGGGGTCAGGGGTTTGAGTGAGGGAGGAGAATGACTGAATCTGGTCCTACAGACCTAAACATGTTAGTTACATAAAAGCTGGGAGGGAAACAAAGGGACAAGAAGGAACAAATGTCTCTCCCAGTGGCACCCCGAATAAATGTTGCAAGGTCAGACTATAACTCACAACTTCAGCCTCTCCTCTGGTGTTCAGCCTGTGGGATTAGTGCCTACTGATTGCAATGAACTTCTCTTTTCCTCTTTATACCCATTTCCTGCCCTTATTACTCTTGGCACCAGCTGCCCTACCATGAAAAGACATTCTTGTGGGAGCAGAACGAAGGGGGTAGGGCCCTTGTTGCTCTCTCAGTGAAAAGGTCTAATAATCCTGACATGCTGTAAGGTCTCTGGGGAGTGGTGACTGTGCTTGCACAAGCACCACAAGCAGAAGTTACACGCAAGACATAAAATAGTCCCTTCACTCTATTGAAAATAGAGTAGCAAATAAATGCTTGGCATTAGCCTACTGGCAATGCCTGTGTCCAGATTTGGGTGCCAGCTTTTAGAAATATGTGAGCCTAGTGGCTTGGTCCCAAAAGCAAGCAATGAGAACAACCAGAGGCCTTAATACTGTGGCTGGAGTGGAAAGACTGAAAGAACTGGGTTTGTTTACTCCAGGCACATCACTAAGGGGATGCAGTGACAGTGTAAAATGTTCCTGCAAAGAGGAGAGGAATAAACTGTTCTCTCCTGGATAAGGGAGAAGAAGGAATGGGCATACATTACAGCAAGAGCCACTTAGGCTGCAGTGGAGCCAGCTGGACTCGAGTCTGGGATGCCTGGGAAGGGAGTAACTTCGTGCAATTAAGTGAGGTCTCAGGTAAGAAGCATCACTGAATTTCAGAGTTTAGACTTCTCCTATATTTAGTGAAGAGAAATATGAATTCTGGCTGTGCTTCAACTCTCTTTGAAGAAGCTTTTTCCTCTATATTTTCTAGAGAGAGAGCCCAGTTTCCTACATCAGCCAATTCATTTAAGTGCCTAAAGTTAAATGGGATAAATCTGGGCCTTAGTGACTGGCCTTTAACCTATGGCTCATCATCCTGCCCTGTGATTCCTGTGTCTCAGTCTCCAGTTTCTGCTTTTATCATTGCCTTTCAGTTTCCTTGATGCAGTGAATCTTTGCCTCACAGAAGCTTGAACAACCTTAGCATAATACATATATTCTGTTCTTCAGAATTAAGGCAGTACTGGAGCATTTTCTCAGGTTATTGTTTTGTAGCAAAGATGCCCTCCCCAGAAAAATCACACTGACCTCAAACTCTTGAGATTCTACATTCAGAAAAACAGAGATTTGCCTTAAGTGCTCAGTTTTCTGGTTGGTTTTTTTGCTTACTCTTCGTTGGTTGATTTTTTTTTCTTGAGCTTTTAGGATGTCCTTTCTTTGCTTTTCACATTGTGTGCCTATAAGAAACCAAAAGGTGAGGGTCTCCAATGAACTTTCTGGAGCTGAAACTGAAAAAAAAAAGTCCACATGGACTTGAGATTTAAAACTGGAATCAAAACATTTGCATTGGAAAAGCTTCTGCAGCATGACAGGAGGTCTGTAACATGGAGTATGTTATATCCATGCTTCCACGGGCCGTGTTAGTGGCAGGAATGAATGCTGACGGAATAACTGCAAAGCACAATCATGATTCTAGCCTGTATTCTCAGGTCTTTCCTCCTGCTGTTTATTTTCAGCCAAGGTTGACAGAGGCCAAAAGATCTCTGCTAGAATAAGCTCCTATCAATGTAAATGAAAATAGTATTTGGGCAGAGTGAAGAAAACCTACCAGTGCCTCACTTGGGGAAAGGCAGCTGCAGAGCTTCTTTCACAGCAGATAGCAAAGAACCCACACAGCAGAGACTTGTTTGAAATGAAGCTCCCCACAGTTTTAATTTTCACAGGAGTAATTGCTTAAAAGATTTTTGGTTGGAGTTACAGCACTTAGAGACTCTGCCACCTCTCCTAAGCTCTCCAGCCGCAAGTACCTTGAACGTCTTTGTTTCCTATCAACAAATTAAAAATAAAGACAAGTTAAAGCATTTCCTGGGAATTACATTTCTCTGCCCTGCATTCATTCCCTACAGCTAATCTTTATTTCATACTCACAGCAGTTATTGTTACAAATCAGGACTGACTTTTTTAATTTTGATTGCCAGCTCAGCCAGGTCTACTTGATCCCTTAGAATCAAACACAATTCTCCTTCCAGCTCTATAAACAGCGAAGCTCCTGGACTCTGCTAGACCATACCACTGCCGTAAAGGCATGAGCTGTATCAGAGCACAGCTTGCTCCTGCAGCTGCCTTGGCTCCAGAGGGGTGTTTGTGTCAGTAAACTAATCACACATGACTTGGACAAGAGGCAGGCAGGAGCAGATAAGGGGCTGTTTTTGCAGAGTCCGTTCTTTGTCCATGACGATGTTTTGGTGAATGAAATCATCAGAGTGCAGACAGCAGTGTGACTGAGCCGGAAAGGAGCATGGTTGCCCCTTAGTTACAATTCCCACTTGGTTATGTGCTCCCAGCCTTGGACAAGTCATTTAACCCTTGTGTGACTTCTCTGAGCAGTAAAATGTCGTGTAAGAGCAGTGGCATGTTCCCTGGAGGAGGTGAACTTTAATACCTTTTAAAATAGCTTATATACTAAACAGCTAGATGCTTAGGAAGGAGAAGCAAAACAGTTTCCCTATACATGTGACAGAATAGGCAGAAATAGCACTTTTTGTGTGTAAGATGTCCCTCCAGTATGAGTGGTAAGCCAATAACTGGGATATTTTTAGTCCTAGTGCCATGAGCTGCTTATGGCACAGTGCAGCTCCATTACCAAAAAATACATGCTGTCTCTCTTCCCTAGATGCAATGCAAATAAATCAGTAGTTTCTCAGCTGAGAAGTTCCCACATTTGTTGCTTTGGTGAGTGAAATGGAGATGGTCTGTCTGTGGGTGCTGCCCACTACACAAGCACCCCCTCTCTTGTGGCTCAGGGCCCAGCAGGAGCCATTCTCAACAATCACAGCAGGCGAGTTATGTGTACCCTGCTGGGCTTGGAAGCAGGTGTGCCTTCAAACCAGGACCTAGCTTTGAAATTTTAATTGACTGCATGTGTTCTTAATTTCACAGGAAGATGATTGCAGGAAGGAAAGCGGCTCAGGAGATGTGAAGGGAAAGAAAATAAACACTGTGAGACAGATAGCAAACCTGTTGTGCTATTGAAGAGAATTGCTGTGGATGTGGATGGAGAAGGACCTGTGTGCAAGGGAGTGGGGGTAAGCAACATACTGGGGGATGTCCTGGAGAATGGGTTTGGGTAAGATACTTGAACATATTTAGGTGAGCTGAAGAAGAAGGAGGAGCATCAGGCAAGATTTCCTGCTACTGTGATCTAGTAGGCTATGGAATCTTAGAGAAGAATCAGAGATCCTCAGCGTTGCAGAGCAGAACGTAAATGTGATCAGCTGTGCTCAAGCAGAAAGGTACAGACTATTTCTGCTTTTGGAATTCAATGTAGTAAGGACTGACTGTTATGAGAGAGAGATGACACAGAGACTAGAGATTTAATTTTGTGAAAACAGAGGACCTGTGGGTGGGCTGATCCACACAGTTTATTAAATATGGCAGGCTGGACTTTGTAATTTCTTAATGTTTGATATGTCTTTCATGGAAGCTCAAAAATATTGCTCTTCATCAATTACCAATGCTGGATGTAGTTTTAAAACCTTGCTCAAGAGCCACATCCAGACACTCAGACAGCTAGCTGGATCTGAGCCAGTGGGATTTGACTTGAAAACAAAGAAAACTCTCCTATGAACTGAGAGATCTATTACTATCAGTTTGTCTTTTGTTCGAAATAAACCATTATCTGCTTCCTTAGGATCAAAGGTAAACAGTTCATGAACTGAAGAGAAAAGGAGAAGATAATCCTTTAGCCAGAGAACTGTACATTTTGAGGCAGCCTGTTGTCAGGTCATGGCATGGCGTTCCCATGTCACTGATCTGATTAAACAGGGAAAAGTGGTTTAAAAAGCGAATAAGCTCAGATTTTTTTTTTCCACAAACACAGGATTCTTGCAGTGATCATCATACAAGGTCTTCAAACTGCAGCTGTTGGATTTACCCCTTCAACTTCAACTCACCCAGCCTGAGTGGATGGAGAGTGCTGTGTCAGGACTCACGCTTAGCCTGTGCATTTATTAGCACTTTTGATGAATTTCTTGTAGGTCTCTCAATTTTCCCCCTCTTTTACAGTCTCAAGGCATTAGACTGTACTATGTGTTTGATGCAGAGGTTCTTCTTGCACCTTTCTTCATTGGGTGGGTTGACTGTGGCATTACAAACCATGCAGTTTGCAGGTATTAGGTCAGACTGGAAGAGCTTCCCCTGTACAGGGTGGAAGCATGAAGAGAGAGCACGGGATGTGTCTGTAGGTCCTCAGCTCCCATGCCTGCCCTTCCTGATTCATCCCTGTTTATCCATAGCCCACGGAGGTAAGGCAGGGAGTTTGGACTGTGAGCAGGCACGTGTTGCTCACTCACTGCATGTCTGACCAGCCCTTGTGCTGATCAGTGCAGGTTTTGGAGACTCTTGTATGTCCAGGAGCCTGTTTTCATTCTCACTGGGGGGGCACATGACTGGTTGATATTGAATAAAGTGCGTCTGGCTGAGAGTGCTGTGGAGGCATGAGGGAGGTACTGTGGACTTCTCTGTAGTGGATGGTCTTTTAAAACTACTTACTGCCTGTAAGCAGGTGGAAGAGTAAACTTTTTGTGTGTTACTGTCACAATTCTCCTCCTAAGCCCATCTGTAACCAGCCATCCTGGGCTTTGCTACCTGATACTTTTCCCCCCAAGTAATAATTTTCATCGAGGAACCATCCTGATGCTTTTTCCCTACAGGTTCAATAATCCAGTCAATGTTCTGGGAGAGGATCCGCATGGTGACGCTTTAACCCTCCTATTTCATTCTGCAGACTGGTATTTAGTGTGTAGATTAGATTTGGATTTCCTGGAGAAGCTTTTGATAATTTAGGAGGATTTTGGATTAATCCCTGAGACACAGGCTGAACTGTGGAAACAGCCTACACAGACCCCTTTCTGTGGCTGGTGGCTTCTGTCTCATACCCACTAGAGCACAAGTGTCCATCAATACAGATGAAAGTTTGGATCATTTCATCAATAATAGATTATTTTTTCTCTCATTATGTTTCAAACTCCTCTGCTTTGCTCCTCAGCACAGTGAATTTTATCAAGTGTTTATTGTTGTCCTCATTACCTTTCTCTCGATGCATTAGCCATGCAAAGAACCCCCCCATTTTTTATCAAACTCATTGTCATGACAACACTTTTTTGTGCTGCTGCTTGCCATTTTATAGCCTCTAAAGCTGAGAAAACAACACTCCTGTACTTCAACTCTGTGAGCCCCAGAACTTTATGCTCTTGTTCTGCCTCAAGCTCTTTCCTGAGCTCATTTAAACTTCTGTTTACTTCCCCTTCTCTGGGGAAAACAGGAGGAAGGAGCCAAATAGTTACACTAGGCAGTGTTGTCAGGATGGGCCAAAGGGGCAAGGAAGGGAAAACAAGAAGTGACATTAAAGTGCCTGAGACAAACCTTTTCTATCACAGCACTGATATATGGGAAAGTTCCCCCCATCCTCTTCTCACTTGGGATGCTTAAATGTGACAATATATTTTGGTAATCCATTGTCTCCCAGCCTTCCCTTTGCTGAAAATGTTACACTTCAATGGAATAAAGGAATCCTACTTTCTGAGTAACCTTTTTCTTTCTTATCCTCAGATTCTCTATCTGTAACTGAGGAAGCAATTCTAGCCTGCTTTAATTTGCTGCTTGAGACAAGGATTATGTTTCCATGAGCAGGGGTTGTCTCCTGGTAATGGGATCATGGCTAGCACTATTCTCCTTGGTGTTCTTCTAAGCACTAAAGACCCCATCTAAATTATAGAAAAATGCCAGTGACTATGTTGATAAATAGGACAATCCCAATGGGTTTTAAATAGCACTTCACAGCTCTGACAAGCCTGCCTCAAAATTTCCTTGCAAATGAGAAAGTTAACACCTGGCTGGGAAATTTATTAAAATTGCAAATGTTAATTTGCTTCTAGCTTGACTTAGATCGCTCATCTTCTGCAAGAAAATTGCACAGAGAGATTTGACCCAAAACACTGAATTATTTGAAGACTACTTCCATTTCAAGAACATCCAAACTGGTGAAAATGTTACTGGAAATAATTATGTTCGCTAGAATATATTGATCAGAGCCTACCTTGATGCTACAGAATTTTCCAAAGTGGTCTGATGGATGCCTCCAGGGACTTTACTTCTCATCACTGCATGGAAAGTTCCTGTTACACAATTTTTCTATTTTTTTTTTTTTTCCTGAGAGAACTAGTACCTCTCCTGGCACTTGCAGTGCCATTACAGAAAGCACTTGAATCTACCTTCCGTGGCAAAATGAAGTTGTGCTTGACACATAATGATATGTAATTGGAAGTGGAGTTATCTCTGGGAAAAGAATGTGCAGCCTTAAACTTCCTCCCAAACCACTCATGACCACAGGACTGTTTTCTGCATTACTAAAGAGAACACAAAGATTTGAGTTACTCTGTGGCCACTGAAAGGGGACTGAAAAGCCTTTCAGCTCCAGGCAAATGAACGGGGCCACATAATAAGACCTTGATATTAAGCTGGATGGATGAAGTGTCCCTTCTTTGGGCTGATCTAGTGAGGGTATAAATCAGTCTTCTCTCCAAGTTTCTTAAACTAACTGGGTACCTTCAGCTCCAGCTGCTGGGTTTGGGGAGGATCTGCAGGGTCTGTGGCTGTCCTCACCTCAACTCCCCCAGCTCTGAGTCACATCAGGGTGATAGACAGAGTAAGGCAGGTGGACTGTGTCTTCTGGTGAGCTTCTTGCCATCCCTATTTTCTGTCATTTTTATAACTGCAACAGACTTTGGCCCACTAGAACTGTCCATGTTGAATTTCCCCAGCACACCTCAGGTTCTGCCCTTTCTGGTACACGGCTTAATCTCTTCCCATACCCCAGGGACACAGACATCATCCCAGCGGATCTGTTTGGATCTCTCCAGCTTTGTCCTGCTGGGTGAGGCCATTTGGGTGCCAAGACTCGCATATCCTCCCTCTCAGCAGCTGATGTTACTTCAGCATGAAGAGAAAACAAAATAGGTTAAGCTTGATTTTAATTAAACATTTCCTGCTTTCACAATGAAAGTGGAAAACAGATGTGGGTGTCTCCTCAGAAAGTATGAAGGACAAAACAATGCTCTATAGGAATGGCGTAGATGTTAAACCCTCTGGCACATCTTGTCCAGCTCACTTTCCTTTGAAATCAGGCAGGGGTGATTTACTTAAAGTGCTTCCCTCCTGTGCGTGTCATGGAGTCCTGCAGATGAGGATTTAAAAATGAAGACGTCATTAGCAAACATGCTCTTTCAAACAGAAAGGATCCTTCACAGAAATAGTTTGTTTCCTCAGTTCTTAGCTCTGTAAGGAATGATAGTATATGGAATATTGTTTAGATTCAGTCTCAGGAAGGGGTATGATGGTTTTATTTAAGGATGGCTGTAGGGAATTGATAGTTTCCTATAACTCTGTGCATACAAGTTGTAATACTTCTGCCTGGGCAAAACCAGTCATGACTGCAGGATTCCTCTTTTGCCCTGCTGCTCTCCTACCACTTGCCAGTACCTGGAACAACATCCAAAGGTACCTTTCTGGAATAAAGAACTGAATCACAGGGAAACATGCAGGGGCAGTCCAATACCAATCACAGCCTGATTAACTAGATGGGCTACTGATGTGGCTCAGTGTGACACCATAGGCTTGCATATCTCATGGAAGTGGTAAGGAACTCTTATATGTAAGTCTGTATTTCACAAAGACATGTAGTTAGTGGTTGTATCTATTGGTTTTTTGGCTTAAGTCCTGTAACTGAACCCAAACTCTTTGATCTTGTGAGCTGGCAGTGCTCTGGCACGAGGTTGGAGCGAGTTGGCCTCTGGAGCAGAGGGATTAACTGGTGGCACTGGAGGTCAGTCAGGGATGTTTTCCTTGGAGTGCTGCCTTCCTCTTTATGTTGTGTAGCACTGTGGGCAATGAATTAAAGTGAAGAGACTCTGAGGAAGCACATGGAAAACACACTGTTCTGCACAACTCATGATCCTGCACAGGTTGTGTGGATGCAGTTGGCCCTAGCCCCATTTCACTCTGAGAACTCAAGCCCAAACTCCATCACGCAACCAAAGACATGACCATGGAAAGTGGGAGAGGAGGGCTCCCCCTCCTCAGGACAGAACCAGCTTTGCCCTTGTCATTCTCACTCATTCCCCCTTTGCTTTTCACAATCTCTCGTCATGCAGATTCTGTGTCATCCTCAAGCAATCTATCACATCGCTTCCCTGCAACTTCAGGCAAAAGGTCTGCCCTGCTGCCTGCCTCTCCCATGTTGCAGCTGATGCTTCAGCTTGGGTGTTTCCAGCCCCACCTGCAGCAGGGACACCACACCTGCCTTAGCAGCCCAGGCTGCTCACTATTTTACAAAGGGACAACATAAAGCTCAACCTGTAATTCAGTTTGCTCCCTTTTCTGCAGTTATATTTGATTATTTCTGCCCTGCTCTAGTCCCTTTGGGGTTATCCTTTTCCCAGACTTGTGGGTTTATTTTTTTCCCATTTGCAAAGCTATTTTAGTATTTTAACTGTGATTGATTTGCAGCCCCTCTCATATTAGTGGCCTCTGCAAATTTAGTCTGTCTTGGTGGAATCACAAGGTTTGAAATCATGTGTAGAGCAAAGCTCTGAAACTGGAAGTGAATCTGACAACCAAATTGTACAGCTCCTCATGAACCTAAGGGGCATTGTCTGAACTCTGTCTTTTAATAGCCTGCATTAGCATCAAGGAATGCAATTGTGGCCTGACACAAAGCTATTGTTAGACACGTTTGCACTTTGCTAATAGAATATAAATATTCTCAGAAAACAAAGCTTCAGTGAAGCTTTATTAGAGCAGGCTGGTGAAGCTCAGGGGATGGGAAGGCTCACTAAAGGCTTTCAGGTGTATATCCCTTTTCTTGTCTGCTGGTAGTTTTATTTGAGAGTTCATATTATGATCTTGGCACAGATAAAAGCCCCATTTGCGTGTGATCAGGGAGCAACACTTACTACCTCATTTTTGGACTTTGCTGCAGGGGACAAAAGCATATTTATTTCTTGTGCATGTCGACAGATATTTCTGGATAAGGTAGATTATATCCAAATATTAAGGACGTAACTTCCAAGAAGAATTTCTCTCCTTCCTGGTACTACTCTTGATTTTACTCTTTCTTTAATTTATAAAGGCTATTTACTATGACTTGGACAAGATTTGGTGAGATGTACAACCCTGCACTATCAGGCATGAAGAGTTATTGTGACAGCACAAGCTCTATCACTATCCATCCAGCCCATCAATCACATTTCCCAAAACACCCAATGAAAAAAAGTGGTATTCTATCCACTTCCTGACTGTTTTTACTCAAAATAAGCAAAAGTAGATGAGACTTCTTGTGGCCATACAAACTGAGTCAATGCAGTCCTGACTCCAAACTCACTGCCTTTAAGACAGGTCCCTTGCAATGGCAGATGATGATGACATTATGATGGCATTCCTTTCTGTTAACTAAGTGCTGCCCTTTTGCTCTCATTCCCTGGACTCTACTTTCCCTCTTAGTAAGGCAGGTCCAAAGGGATAAAGACCTGAATTCTCCTCTCAGGTTACCCTAGTGCCCTGTGGTTCTCCTTGCCAAGTGGCAGAAGAACCTGACTGGGAATAAAATTTGTCAGACCTCTGTTGATTTCTGTAGAGTCAGGATAATTTGTGCCAGCAGAAGCTTTCCCAGGACTCTTAGAAGGAAATAAACCAGAGGATTACTGGGAAAACTGTACTTATATTCACAGAAAAGTCTAATCTTGTGTGTGAATATGGTCATGCCTTGGCTAAAGGAATTGCTGGCACCAGAGAATAGCAGAAGTTAAGAGTATGTCATTGAGAACAATCTGTCCTGGCTCATCTTGCACTGGTTATCATGAGAGTTGTGGATGGGGGCAGATGATGCTGACCCAGTCCCATCTGGCAGAGCTGGCCTGTCCATGACTGAGGTGCTCTGGGGACAGCACTGGAGGGATCACTGCAGGAAGGAAGCCCATTTGCCCTTTTAGAGCAGTTTATCTGTGCTCTCTCGTCCAGTCCAAGGGAGATGGCAGAAGATTCATGGTGTCTGAACACAGACAGGCTCTTACCCCTGGTTCGTCAGTGGTTTTAGTGAGGCTGATGAACAGGGACTGTTGGGACTTCTTGGGAGGAGAGAACGAGAGAAGGGGAGCTGCTGCAGTATTTTGCAGTATTCAATAGAGTGGGGCCCATCTGAGGTCAGTATAACACAAACACAGGCAGGGATAGCTATAACTCCAAATTAAGCTGGAAAAACAAAGGTTTAGTAAATGTCCTGAGATACCCCAAGCCCCATCACAAGTCAGAGGCAAAGCCAGGGAGAGAATTTTCCCAATGATTGATGGTTTTGTTTATTTTTAAAAATTATTAAAATGTCTCCAACTCCCTACCCCACAAGTTTCTGGAATTTGATGTAAAGAAAACATTTCATTTCAGATTCAAGTATTGTAGGATGTTCTAACATCTATTTTCTTGAACAAAAGGGAATGAAATTTCTAAATGAAGACCTTTTTCCAGCTGGAAACCAAATGTTCTGGCTGGAGTTGCCAATGTGAAAAATTTCAGCTTTCACCATTTATTGCGGTTTGTTATTCATGGACAGTTGAGCCCAACTGAGACAAATTCACAAAACGTTTACGTTGCTGGCAGGTCTCCTGATGCTCTGACGAGTCCCATCATGAGAGGCTCCTTCTGCTGTGGCCTGCCAGGACAATTTGCTTAATCTACTGTTTTCCAGTTGGCACCTGCCTTACCAATATTATTCTCTGGCCTTTATCACGATAAAGTAGCAGCAGGGTACAGGAGCCCCTGTATAGTGACTTTCTAGACCTGGAAAGAAAGGTCTAGAAAGTCACTGTAGAAATCCAAAGGGTGTCTGTTTTGGTGTGTGTTCAGTAGCTATGGTCACAGTGTGAGCTTGTGGTGTGTAACCCATGACAGCCACCCACCCCAGCTGTCCTACATGCTGGGTGCCACTGCATAAACATGTGCAGCACTAGAGCTTCTCAGTCAGAGGCTGCTCTTGTGGTGAAAGCTCACTTGTGGCCAGCTGGAACCTGCAACTCAAGAAAGTC
>JAWWEW010000166.1:27516288-27529851 GCA_035583185.1 Anabacerthia variegaticeps | reverse complement strand
CGTATCATTCCAAGGGTATCTGCGAGTTGGACTATCTGCAGTCTGGTTTAACTATGCTACTAATTATTCAGTAGCCAGTAAATCTCTCCTGGCTTCAGCTTCCTGATCCCAGGATTGCTTTATTAGCAATTTCTTACTTACCTGATTTTTAAACCCATTTTCATATATATATGTTAGTTCAAGGAACCTGAATCTTTTTGTCACAGAAGTATCACCATTGTGCTAACAGAAGCTTATTAAACTGGGTATTTGAGTAGAAAGAATGTAGAAAGAATGTTTAACAGCTCTTTGCAGGTGCATATGACTTGACAGAATTTAAAATGGCATAAAACTGTCTCCTCCCTTAGAGGAATCTTAAAACTATTTATAGTCATTTATCTATTATGCTGTAGCTCTTTATAGCTGTTTATAGCACCATGTAGGGCACCACTGGGAGTTACCATGGTGCTTGCAGGGAAGAGAACATGAGGATTTTGGTGCTGTTTCTACTTTACAACGTGCTCATGTGCACACAAGTCCACACGCGTGCACACACGTGTTTTCAGAACCAGTTGCTTGCTGGTTTCTTTTGTAAAATGAGGCTCCCTGGTGTGCCCAGAACATCACTCCCTTACCTTAGCAGGCCATTTGGTCTGTATGATTTATGCCATGCTGCTGCAGGCAAGTGCTAGTAAGATATCTCCTGAAGACGGAAATGAAAAACCTTTCATGATGTGCAGCAGCTGCAGGAAGATATAACTAACCTGCATTAAAGTTTGTATCAAGGTTTCAACAGCTTCAGGGGTGTTCTGTACATGCTCCTGGGATTTGTGTCATAAAGAACATCAGAAAATTATGAAACAGCAACCTCCATCTCTGCAGAGAGAACACAAAATGTTGAAAAGGGGAAAACTGAGTTAACTTATATGTCTAAAGTTCAAACTACTTTGTTCAAGGAGAGGAGAAACACAGACTTATGCTTTGAAATACATAAGCTTTTTTTTAACTTTTTTTTTTTTTCCCCTTTTTCTCTGTGATGCAGAAGGAACTCAAAACAGAGAGATTTAACCTACAGTGGTGTCCACTGTTGTTTTCTTTCTCTTACCATTTTGGGCAGTGACACACATAAACAGAATTCACTGGAATCTGGGTTTAAACTCCTGGCTCATGTTCCCGGACTATTGCCAACTTAATGAACTTTGTCCCAAGTTCAGTTTGGAGTTTTCACCCATGGTTTGACAAAACATGAAAAGTATTAATGATCTGATGATTTAGTGCTTTTTATCCAAGATGCCGATGCTACAATATGAAAGTCCATAAACAAAGGGCCAAATTCTTCTCTATAGTCGAGATGCTTTGTGCACAAGCCAGCATGACTTGCACAGAAACTGCATGAAGATTACTGCCATATTCCTCTGGCTTTGTTCCTGCTTAGCACAGGCTGGTTCACCTGTGCTGTCTCTGAACTGTCAGAGCTGCTCCATCTCACATTACCCTTCAATGGCAATAAAAGAAACACTTCAGCCTATGAGAGAGCAGAGGAATACTGGCCATACAGTTCCCACTGCCTCCCACAAAATAGAAATTCTCATTTTACTCCTACACGGCTGGGAAATCATCCTTTCCCTGAAGTGATATACATGAGGCTGGAGTTGAAAAAAGACTGTGCTTAGCAGTGAGAAACCATGGCTTTGCACAGGAAAATCTAATCCTTATTTGCTGGGTTAATTAAAAAATACATTGATATTTCTATGAAGTTTCTTAGGGGTTGGTTAAGAAATTAAGTTCATTATTTCTCAGGTTTATGGAACAGACTGTACAATCAGTTAGCCCAAAGAGTAAGGAATCTTGAGTTTGCCTCTCTGAAATGTGCTGTATGTGAGACTTGTTTTCACAGTAAATAACATGGTAATTTGACATTTGCTAGAAACAATCTCTGTTAACATATTACCAAGAGGGCAAAATCCAGGTTTGTTTCTCTTATGAGGGTCACAGTCATGTTAACTTATTTTCCTTGCCTAGTCAGGTAAGGAGTTGACATTCTCCTGAACATTGGTGAGAGCTACTTGGGAAACTGTTTTTATTCCCAGTCACGTTCCTTGGATAATGTTGCAATTCTTAATAATGAAACAGTCTCTAAACTTCTCCTGAGACATGTGTCACATAGACAAATCCTGCTGTTTACAATTGTAGACAAAGCTAGGACACATGGAGTTAAAGCCTCCTAAGTATCTGGAAATTACCTCCATAAAGCCTTTTCCTACCTTGAGGGTCTGAGAAAATAGGACTTGTAATGGTTAGTGCTCTACTCAGGCTATTCAAATCAAAGAGCCTTGCAGGAATGGGGCACCACTCTTCCTAGGCAGCAGTGGCATTACAATGACTTTTATTTTTTTCTTTCCTTTAGAGTAAAGGTGATTCAAAGATATCCTGGTGTGTGAGAATGGCTCAGAGAAGTAATAGGCCTTCTGTGAAATACTGTGAGTGGATGTGAGGAAATGGAGATACCTAAAATCAGCCAAAGTTGGTGTGACATAAAGCCCATGCTCCAAGCAAGACCTCCAGCAGCTGTAGAGAGCTTTGGGACAGCAGCATCTCCACAGAGCCCATGGGGAATGATGCTGATACAGCTAGAAAGGGAACTGCTGGGAGCACTTGGTGACAGCCCATTGATTTCCTGTTGTATTTCACAGCTTATCTGAACCTCTGGACTCACTTGTGTGAAGAAGGGGAAGAAATACACTGGGCACTTTCCATTCACTTTCCATTATGTTTCACCAGCCTTTTTTTTTTTACTTTTTTTCTTTCTAAAGCTTTGATTTTCTTTTTTAAAAAATCCATTTAAGCTTAGAATAGCAGAAGTGGTATCAGAGTGTTTACAGACAAAAGGAACTACCTGTTTTAGGCACCATTACATTTAAGTGGATTCTTTTCCCTAAAGCAATTCATCCTCTACATTTCCTTCCAGTCAGCTCACAGCAGTGAGTGGAGGTGTTCCCCCTGTGTAACACATGGAGCAGAACATGCTGAGAGCACATTAGCCCTGAGTGCCACGCAGCTCCCCTTCCATCAGCGTGCCAGGTGCTGTCAGCACAACACGGCTGGCAGCTCAGGAAAAGGAGAGCTCACCAGAAACCAGCAAATATTTAGGAAGATGATAAAATAAGGTGTTAAATTGGGAACTGGAACGGGACACAAATGTTGACAGATATAGAGAGGCACAACAGAGATTTGCAGAGAAAGTTTTGGCAGGTTCTTCCCACTGCAAGCCTTCACAGAACCCAGAACAGGGCCATAGGCTCTGCTAGAGACTGTCACTGCTAACATAACTCTTCCACCAAATAAAATTGACGATTTCAAGATGCCTTGTCAATGAGTTATCTCACCTCCAGTCACACTGTCTTTATGTATACAGCATTTCATTCAAGCAGAAAAGTGTGTGGCTTATTAATGATTATATGGGTAGTAAAATTTTTACCAGCACCAAACATCCAAGTCACAAATTCCTCTTTCACAACAAGTTTCTGTTGTTGTTGTCTTGAGGTTGTTCTTCACATAACATTAAGCTTTTAATTTCTTTCATGAACAAACATTACCCATGTTTATGTAACAGCAGCAATCACAGGTCACTACAAAGGAGGTTAAAAAGCAGGATTGGCAGAGAGATATGTTATATAACCTCCAAGTCCACCTATACAGAGGTCATATGAAAGCACACGCACATATGCACTTTCCATTCATACAGCACTTCCCACCTAATGTTAAACTCCACGCAATTCCATTCTGTTACTGAACAGTTAATTGCTGTCATGTATTTAGATGCTTATAACAATGATAAGAAGAACTAGTAAAAGTCAGGTCTAGAGATACTAAACAAGATTAACAAAAGATTAAGACTTTGAGTTCTGTGTTTCTATGCAGAAGGAGCAGAATCCCTGACTCTCCTATTGTAAATATAGATCCAAGCACCTATAAAATGCCAGGGATGTTCTTTCAGTTCGTGTTTTCCATGAAAGGAATCACACTTGCTGTGGGGGTAATGGTTCAGAATTAGGAGCCTTGGCTCACATTTTTATTAACTGTGCAGTGGCAATCATGAAACACCATTTTAGTGCACAAAGAATAAGGGTGACTCTGTCACAAATAGTTTTCTGCCCTAAGACAGCTTACAAACAAGAGGAGAGTGATCTGAATTCAGTTGTCACCCTTAGCACAGTGTGGCTGGCACATGAGATCTGGGAACCTTTGGTATTAAGGATCACAACAGTCACTAAAAGGCAAGCAGTCAGCCCCTTCCCCAAAAGACCACTTCTGTGACTTTTATGATTGAGGAGAATCATGAAAACATTATCTATGAAGACAAAACACGGGGTTTATAAAAATACATTTTGATTTTAAGTAGAATTTTTGATGTGCAGAAAGTGTGAGGGGAAAGGCATCACATTTTGTCTGCATGATGTCTGTATACTTATTGTGACATTAGGGTTGGGGCTTTTTGTGAGAGGATACCAGTCTACTTTAGAACATTTTTCAGTTTCTGTTGAATTTGTGAATTGAGCAATAGAAACTGAGTTATGACAACCTGTCGATCTTTGAAAAGGAGCAAGAGTGTTTTTCCCATCCAGTGCTATTTATAAAAATACCCAGCAGCTGGTGAAAAATGAAGTCTGTGCATCTCACACTGCCCAGAAGTTGTGAACAGCAGCTAAATGCAATCCTGACAGACCACGGAGATGCTGTGAGCCAGGAGCTGCATCTGTTCACTTCCATCCTGGGAAATAGATGAGTATGAAGGCAGGGAGTGGGAAATCTCCTCTGGTCCTTTCTTTGCTGTTTGTTCCAAAGAGGTGATGGAGGAAACCGAATTTCCTTTAAGTTAAGGGGGCAGTTTGAAGGTAGGAGAGTGACAGGACTGATTCCCTACTTTCTAGCTGAGGATTCTGAGCCTTTGGAGTGGTGCTGCAGCTAGTCCAGGAAGCTAAATTATTTCCACCCTTGCAACACTGAAACAAAATTAGAACATAATTCAGAAGCCTTAATTGGGATCCCAAGTGGCTGTTGCCCACACAGCCTCTTGGAATTGGCAAAATCCTCCGAAGAGTACAGAAACACAAAGCAGCACAGGAAACCTCATGAGGTGTCAGGAAGATGCCTCTGGTCTTTGCCTCACCTCCTCCCACTGCAGAGAGAGGAAAAAAAGTTAATTTGCAGATCTGCTTTTCATTAGCTAGTCACTGTTTGCTACACCTAATCTGTAATTGGTGGCATGGATGTTGCACTCTGCAAAGTTAAAATATCACTTATTTCACTAATAACAGATTTTGTAACACTTTGTAATGTCACTGCATGCCATTTTAAAAATATACAGGATTCCTGAGTGCTCCTTCAAAGAGAAATTGGAAGATCTGTGTACAGTAACATGCTATTACGCCTATGTTGACAATATTATTGCAATCATGACGTTTAGACTGCAAATCACAAGAAGTTAAAACCAAAACCCACTGTCCTGATCCAATTTTAAAAAATATTAATATGAGCATGTAAAAATCTCACATGCCTCACTGAAATACAGGGCAAAATTTATATCCTGCAGAGAGAATATAACAGGGCTTATAATATTGCAGTGATCTATTTCTGTCACATTGATTCTTCTTGCAAGCTGGGCCCCTTTCTGTTGACTTCTGCATTCAAACAGAAGGTTGGGAGCCTGGCATGCTGTCCCTTCATAACTCCCTGGGTCTTTGGCCAGGTCTACAGTGCATTAGGACGTATAGTTAGAAGGCTAATATGATAAATGCAAGAAAACTCTTATTACAAAAATGTCTGACTGAAACTGTGGTCCTGCCACATCCCTAGATGTCCTTGTGGCAAATCCCTAGACAACTGTTTTCTTCTCACCCCCTTGCCACCCCTCAGATCATCTTTTTACTCACCTCAGCTCTATATCTAACAGGTAAAAACTGCTGTGCCAGATGCAAGGGTTACAAAGGCATTTTTGATATCTGGACCTGGCTAATGCCCACAGCACTTCCTGTGCAGCAGGGAAACATCACAGGAAGGTGATATGAAGCCACTTCTTTACAGTTCAAAGCTGCATCAGGGAAGGTTTAGACTGGACATTAGATGTCATTTCTTTAGAGAGAGGGTGGTCAAACACTGGAACAGGCTTCCTGGAGAGGTGGTCGATGCCCCAAGCCTGTCAATGTTTAAGAAGCTTTTGGACAATGTCCTTAACAACCTTCTTTTACTGGGTCAGCCCTGAAGTGGTCAGCCAGTTGGACTAGATAATTGTTGTAGGTCCCTTCCAACAAAAAACCTATTCTATTCTATTCTATTCTATTCTATTCTATTCTATTCTATTCTATTCTATTCTATTCTATTCTATTCTATTCTATAGCCCATATTGCAACTAAACTAAAAAAGGGCTGTGAATGAATGATTAAATATATGTGGAAAATACTTTCGTACTCATCCACTTGTATTGTGCACACCAAATGAAGAACTTTTCTCTCTTCCCTGGTTACCCAACATCCAAAGTATTCATTTTCCTTTTGCAACATAGAGACTCCCTCTCTGCTGTAATTTTAGTTGGGTCATGGTGTCTTTTAGTTACCCTTACTCACAAATAAATCTGTATGAAGGCACACAGTGCACTCCTTTCAGTCAACATAAACTTTCCCAGTTTGCCCCCCAAAGATTTATTACTGAGTCACGCTGACATGTCAGGTGACTTCTGCTCTCCAAAGACATAGACCAGAAGCAACTTTAGCATAGATTTTCACATGCATTTCTGACATATTTAATAGGTGACAATCCATCATCACAAGCTGTAATTTCAGCCAAGGATATTGGTCCTGTGTATGGGTACACACCACCACCTCAGGCTGTCCCAGTCCTGTACAACCCCAAAATGTTAGTGGAAGTATCTGCTTTCATGTGGAGCCATTCTAACCTCGGATTGTGCCTCTCCATGGGACCAGGAAGCAGAAATAAGTTGCAAATTCTGTACTACCTAAAGATTATTCCCAAGTCAGACTGACTGAGTGTTAAGCTCTGTGATTTAAGGCTCCAGTTGAAGAAACCATACAAACACACTTGTATTGTTTTATACACACAAATCCCTAGGAAAGAGGGGCCAAATCCTTCTCTTCTCCAGTGTAAACTTGTGCCGTCTGAGGTGCCAGAATTCTGCTTTCTTTGGATTTGGACTAGACAAAGCAGCATTTGCTTGGCGTTTTTTCTGTCTGAGAGTTATTTCTTTCTCATGTTTGGTCTGTCTCTGATAAGAGTGTAATACAGTAAACTGAATAACAAACTAAAAACAACTGCCCCAAACTATTCTAAATTTGCCAAGTTTCCCAATTCCTTTACCATGTCACGTTCATGTCCCCATACTGTAATATTAATAAGGGCAAACTTCTGCAGCTAAGAGTTTAAAAGGCAATGGCTTTTAACCAATTAAAATAAAATTAGTTTGTCAAGTGGGCTGACAGGGAAGTCAACAGCAGCAGCTCTATAATCCTACCAGGGCAAGTTCCCAATTCTGTGGCAGCACTAATAATGTTGTATCTGTTGAGTTTATTACATTTTCTGGTATGTCAGACTTAACTAAAGATGGAAAAGAGAATAGAAATTTATGTTGGCATCTGTGAGCTGTAAAGATCATCGGTAGAGCTCAGCCACTAAGGAGCATAAAAGACTAGAAAATAACCCCAAATCGATATTGCCTGGATTGCTCATTATAATTTAAGAAGCTCCGTCTGGTCTCCTTAAACTTCTCCATAAAAACCCCTACATTGTCACATAAAAAGCAACACACCCTTATGGCTACAGATGATATTCTTCTAGTACTGCATTTTACTCCAGAATAGGGTGGAACCCGAGATTGAAGTTTTCTTTGGTATTTAAACCAGCATTTGAGTCACAATGGGGTTCTCTGCAGTTGGTCTTTCTGAGGAAGTAGCTGACCTTGCTTCCTTAAGGTTCTCTGGACATTTCTTTTTGGAGTGGGTATCAGTAGAGAGGCCTCATGTTATGAATGTATGGACACATCTGATAGTTGTTCTCTGATCCCTCTCAGACAAACAACAATTCTCTTTCTCCTTCAAGGAGAATTAAGGTGCAGAGGAATGAAGTTACTGCTCTGGATGATGTAGGAGTGGGAATGGATCCCACAATTCAGCACTCGTGCACTGGTCTGGAGGTTTTTGGTTTTTCAGGGACATATCCTTTTTTTTTTTTTTTTTTTAATGGGGAAGCAATGCAATCCAAAAGCAGTCCACCCCAAATCAGCTACGTGAGTTGTCTTTGAAGGGAAAGACAGGATCTTCATCTTTGAGAATCCTGCCTTGCACCCGGATTACTGCATAGATCATTTCAACGCATGTGCCTTAGTCCATGATGCCATTTTCAGCCACGGGAGTTTTCCTACCTGAATGAAATACTACTTCGAAGCTGAACAAAAGCACACTACCTATAAATGGGAGAAATTGCTTCATTGATATGAGAACTAGGTAAGTTCAACAAAGGTTCCAAAATTTCAGCCCTCTGAAAAGTGCATCATGTCTTTAAGGGAGAATTTACAGCAAATTCGTGATTTAGTCCTCCCACGGCATCATATATAACCAGCTGCACATGGAAAAATTCTCCAAAGGGTGACAAATCTTTTCTTGCAATACTTGGGAAACCTTTAGTTTCTTAGCTTTAGAAGCATGGTGGAAAGATCACACACTGATTAGCTTACTGCTGAAAATTCAGCACCTCCTTGATATTTGATGCAACTTTTGGCCTTTCACTGGGATGTTTTGGGTGTGCGGAGAAAAAAAAAGGGCTCCTAAAGCGCTGTGTACTATAAATGGGAACATAAAAAGAATTTCATACGTTGTTAAGTTTGAGTAGTGGGATGTTTCCTGGATGAAGACAATATGTGCCATGCTGCAGATGATCTATGAGAAGAAACAGAGCCTAAAGAGAGCTGAGGATAGAGGGCAGGAAGCTTTGGAGGAAGAGAAAGGCAAGGTATCAAAGCAAGCAGCCTTGGAACAGGGAGTCCCGTGCTGAACAACTCCTAAGTGTGCTTGGCTGGCTCTGCGGATGCGATCATGCCGCAGTTATACCGACACTGGCAGCGAGCAGAGGAAGGTTTGGCATTCCTTTTCCTTTACTGGGAAGGGATATCATGTGAAACTGTGGTAAAAAAATAAGACTGTAGGCAGAAAAGGACAAGCCAAATCCTGAAATACTAAAGACATTTTCCTACTGAAGTTTAAAAATACACCATAGCTGGAAAAAGAAGAAAACGACCCTCCACTGATCTAATGAATGATGGAATGGGGTAAAGAACTGCAGACACACTAATAATTTTCCTTCTATGTTTTTAAATATGATATAAAAATTCATCCATTTCTTTAGAATCTCTTACTGAAAAAGAACAGAACTATATCTGATACTACAATCTTGCTACTTTTGCTCATACGAGGGGAACTTCACAGAACCACAGAATGGTTGGGGTTGGAAGGGGGTTCTGAAAGTCACCTCATCCAACCCCTCTGCTCAGTCACCTAGAGCAGGTGATCCAGTCACATGTCCAGTGGGTGATGTCTGCTTCAAACACCATATGGACTGTTACGATGGAGATCAATCCTGGCATAAGGGCTTTCATCCTGTTTCTCACTTGGACCTTGTGTCCACTTGTGTATAAACTCTGCTGAGATAACCTGATGTTCTAGATCAGCATAAGGAACAAGCATGACAGTGCAAGTGAATGAATTTTTAGGGCACGAAGGAAAACGCAAATCAGCTTTTAAAGTCATTGCCTCTGAATTTTCAGCATGTAAAGCATACCATGCTAACCCTCAGATAATTTGTTAATTTGTTCTTATAAAAGCACACAGAACATTTAATACTGCGTCAGCCAGTCCAACATGCTCCATTTACAGCATCAAAGGGACATGAACTTGAACCTCAGCTGAAACAGAGACCATTCTAGATAGTGCCCCAAGATTAAGCAATGTTTTGAAGTCAAGTTCAACGTAAGTCTTCTGTTCTCTGTGGAGCAAGTTATCACTAGTTCTGCAAACAGAGAAGAATATCTCATGTTTCCCAGAGTAAAAAGGATCTCACAGATTGAGAATCCAGCCAAAATCAGGACAACCTCACTGTACATCATGTTTGTTTTAGCTGTATATCTTGGGCTAAGGAAGTAACCACTTTTACAGTGGGCAAAAGGAAAATATTTACAAAGTTTCAGGCAACCAAGTATTTATGATTTTACTGTAGATTCATACATCTTTCTGAGACAACAAACATACAGCACACTGAATATTTTCCCCCACTTGAAACAAGAGGAAAACTGAAGAGCCTGAAGAGCCATTGTGTTTTAAATACCATGAAAAGGATTGGTGCTTTTCACATCTATATTTAGCAATGACAAACACTGCACACAGAGATTCATAAACCTAAAGAGGGTATTGAAACCCTCTTGTGCTCTTCTAAGAAATATAGAGATACCTGTTCGCTTAGTGAGGAAAAATGCAGCAATTGTTTAACACAAAAAAGGAGACATAACAGTTCCCCAGGAAACGGTCTTGTGGTTAGTGCAGGTATTGAAAAACACATTTAATTCCTAAATCCTGTTAGAGTCATGCACTGTTCCTATTCTTTTTTATTGTAAAGATTATGGTGAGTGTCAAAGTTACTTCGCTTTCCTACTCAAACTGAAGAGCCCAGTTGTATAAAAATCATGAGTCAGAGGCCCAAGGAAGAGGGACCCTTGAGCTGCCTGCCTCTGACACCTAACCCAAACCAGATCATTCAAAGCCCTGGACAACACGTGCCATTTCATGTGATGGTGCATTATCTAGGATGCTGCAACTCTCACAGACCTCAAAAGGTGGGTGTCCAAACATCTTTGTTCTACATGGGTGGAGATGAGGCACTTCCTTTCGTGTCTAAATCGGTTAAAGAAGAACTTAGACTCATACAGGTGAATCAGCACTGCCAGGTGTGGTCACTTGTTTTTCACCTACAAGTACTCAAGCACATCACAAAAATCTGGACATGCCTCCCAGTGTTGCTGTCAAAGTAAAGGAGCTGTTCTGAGTAACAGCCTGAAGTAAAATCTTTTACTAAATTTAATCGTGCATGTTTTTCAGTATTCCATCTCCTTCACCTTTGTCCGTGTACAGAGGTATGACCGATGTGCCTGGTGACTCATACCAAGAGACAAGAATAGCATCAATGAGTTACTTGAGTGTTTACAGCAGAACTTGCCAGAAAGGTGCCTCGTTCCCAATTTTAGATAAGACTCCAGCTGCAGTTCGTTATATGATATCCAATTACTCTGAAACCTGAAAAACTGTGACTTCATTAAGTTTGTCTTAGCTAGAAGTTGCTATTTCCCTATCTTACATTAACTGAACATCCACATAGGTCTTATATTATTGCAAGGCTGTCAGAAATCTCTCAGCAGGAGCAGCAAATGCCAGTGAACTGTAAAAGTGAACCATCCATTTCTAATAACATACTGAAGGAGTGTGATAACTTGTTGAGTAGTTTATCAGGGAACTTTCTTACATGATAAATCTCTTAAGTCATTAAAAATATGGAGAGACGGAAACAGGTCTGGAGAAAACAACTTATGTAATGAAGATCTTCCCAGAAACATCAAATGTTGGAGCTTTTTTTTCCTGGATTCTACCTTTATTGCCAGAGCATTCCTACAACTCTCCAGAGAGCATCGTGCACTCCAGATCTATGAGAAGTGTAATTGTGAAACAAGGGTACCAGTTCAAATGTTTACCATTGTTCCTATTACTGGTACAGCAAGTTTTCCTCAGATAATATTCTGGTCAGATGTAAAGATGCTTTTATTAGAATTTAATTTGAGAAATGTTTTAAATTAAGCTAAATTTGGTGGTGATAATCTTCTAAAAAGACAACAGGTTGTAAATGATTTCATCTGTGAGTATAAGCCTATGTACATAGGTTTATCTTTAATTTTGTTCTTAGAGAAGTAGCACCTGGATCCCTCTTAGAAGGAGAACCACATGCACAAATGAAAAAGAACTATTCAAATCCTCTGGAAATCTCCAGGAAAAGAATAAAATGTCTATCTGACATTTCTAGTGGGTTTAAAATATGCGATATATCCACCTCTTTTTTCTTCCTGTGGGTTATTATGAAAAAATAATTAACTTTGAATCAAAATTCATGTGATAGAACACTACAAGAACTGGAAAAAGTCTGCTCTGTGATTCAGTGTTTACAGACATCCTCGTTCAGGAATCCCTAGCTTATCTCTACAACTACCTGAGAGGAGGTTGTAGTAGGGTGGGTCTCAGTCTCTTCTCCGCTTAACAAATTACAAGACAAGAGGCAATGACCCCCAAGGGGAGGTTTAGATTGGATATTAGAAAAAATTTCTTCCAAGACAGGGTTGTCAAGATTTGAAACAGGATGCTCATGGAAGTGGTGGAGTCACCATCCCTGGAGGTGTTCACAAAATGTGTGGATGTGGCACAGGAGGACACGGTGTAGTTTTGAACATGGTGGTGATGCTGGATTGGTGCTTGGACTCGATGATCTTAGAAGTCTTTTCCAACCTCCCTGATTCCATAATTCACATTCTAATGCCTCCATGCTCCCTCAGTCTGAATTGCTCTACACAAATTTATCCACAAAGACTTCTCAGGCATAACTATATTGGTTTGTCTTCCTCTTCCAGGTGCATTTGAGCTCTCCTTTCTCCTTTGCCTTTTCTGGTAAGGCCACTGTGGAGCTGCTGCTCCTCGTGACCATTGCATGACTCTTGTGAGGTGGAAGCAAAGCCTACTCATCTGTGAGCCTGCTGTGGAACCTGTGGTTTCATAACTTAGCAACTTCAAACAGAAATGGGTATGGTACCGCTCCTCTACCTCTGCCAAAGTAAATACCAAGTGCCTGAGTGTGCTGTGAGTGAACTGACATGATCAGGTGCTGTGGAAAAAAACAGCCTTTCACTTCACTCTTTTATTTCCCAATACCATTCACACTTCTATGTTGTTCAGTGCCTGATGAGTCTGTTAAACAGCATATTTTAGCACTTGTGTGTAAACATCTCAGAGAATATGTTTTTCAGTGCTGTGAAGGACAAGGACAACAAGCTCACCATTCCCAACCTTCATACAGTCCTTAGCTACCTCTTGTCTTTCTGGTGTTCCTGTCTAAATGCTGGGTTTTTAATCACTTTAAGAAAGCTAAAACTCAGCTCCCCATGTGTTTTCCAGTACTTCACCATTCTTAAATGCACAATCTCTCTTCTCTCACTTTCTCTCATTTACTCCTCAGTCACTCCAGGATTATTGCTGGACCAATGAAAAACAGATGCCACTGTACAGGTACCACACTCATTGCTTTTAAATTGCCCCTCTATTTTGGAGTTTTTAGCATCTGTACACACAAGGCAGATAAAGAAAAAGCAGTGGACAAATGGCAGGTTCTGCAGTAGAGTAGGATCATATGTACATCCAAGTTTCCAGTATATCCTCCTTCCCTTCCCTTCCCTTCCCTTCCCTTCCCTTCCCTTCCCTTCCCTTCCCTTCCCTT
>JAWWEW010000166.1:27487299-27516099 GCA_035583185.1 Anabacerthia variegaticeps | reverse complement strand
TGAGAGAAAACTGTCACCAGTGCCTGTGAGACACACAGACATAATTTGCATTTCAAGCTGACCTGGTGCCTTTAGCTGTTTCTTAATGAGAAATTTACTGAAATGATGCTGTGTTTGCCTACACAGCCCCCCCATGGCAAGGCACTGATTGCATTGGGGATCAGGGTGAGCAGCTTTCTACTGCATTTTTTGATACTTGCTAGTTAAAAAAAAAAAAAAAGAAAAAAAAGAAAAAAAAAAGAAAAGAAAATGAAAATAAGTTTGTTTTTTTGGGTTTTCTTTCCCAACTGAAAACTGCTCCTCAGAGGAAAAGGAGCAGAGTTGCTGGTCCTCAGAGTACATTTTGCCATGATACTCATACAGCTTTATCACGCCCCTCTGGCAACTGCGAAGCAGCAGATGCCTTTAGGTACATCAAGAAGGAAGGCATTTGGTGGCCATAAAGCCATTATATATGGGAAACAAGGCAAAGGCTGTGCTGTCAGGGCAGCAGTTTGAACACCATCCCCTTTCCTTATGGTCAACAGTTGTTTTCAACTCTGAGACGTCAAATTTACACTAATTCTTAGTGGCCATCGGTCTTATTACAGGACACTTTATCAAACATGTACTTTTAGCAGAAGAGCTGAAGGAAGAATGGGCAGGAAAACTAAACTGCCCTGTCATCTCCTATTAGCCCACCTCTGGGCAAACAGAGCCATGAACAGATGAGTGAGGTTTGGGCTGACAAGTGGTCCCAGCCAGGTCTAATAGCAACAGGCTTGTGCCTCCACAGCTGCTAATACAACACTCTCCCACTAACTGCAGCCACCCAATTTCCTTCTTCACACCACAGCCCACTGGGGGTGTGAGACACCGAATTTGCACATCTGAGCCTTGGTGGCACAGGGACATGGTGAGTGATGGCAGACACTGAGCGTACAGGTGCAGTGCTCACAGAGGCTGCAGGGGAGGGGGAAATGAAGGAGAAATAACACTGGGTGCAGTGATACAGTCTACCTTCACTCTTGGTTTAAAGTTGGGACAGCTATAAAACAAGAGACCCGGAACACTTCAGGAGGATGGTGGCTGAGGTATCATAGTCAGCACCTATTTCTGGATGAGATGACTTTTAGGGAGATTGTAAATTGTATTGATTTAGATTATACCTTAGAGCTGAAAAAAGCTGACCAAGGCTCTTTTATTAAATGTAAACACATTTTCTTTTGACAGTTTTTTAAATGAAATGTTTCCTCTTGGACATAGTGAAACATTTTTTATTTTGACGTTTCCCAAATGAATTTTACCCTTTTGGAAAAACCTATTTTGCTAAAACTATACTTAAATGTCTCAAGAAGAGAACATTGAACAAACTGAATTCTTCAAAAAGTAGAGTTTAAAGGGGAATGAAACACAAAGTTTATGTCCCCAAAATATTCATACTTTATTTTGTCCAAAATTAAATTACTTTTCTCTGACTTTTCTTTCCTTTTTTTTTTTTTTTTTTAAGAATTGGGATACACTGGGTGGGAAAACACTGTATTTTCCTACAGAGTAAATGACATCAATAATGGTACAGAACATGAGTGGAGGTTAAGCTCTGCTAAGGCTGCACAGAGACAGATGGCAGCAATAAGCCTTTCCAGAGACTACTGCAAAAGCACACCCTTGCCACTCTTAGATCATTTTCTTTGAGGAAAACAAAATAAAATGGCTTGGAAGGATGATGTGCTGTGTGTCATTGGCAGTAAGAGCACGCAGGAGGAGACCAGCAATGGAAAATGTTCCCGCAGAAGATGCTGTATCTGCTAGAGCTCTTTTCTCCTCACAAGCTAAGTGTTAATCAACACAGCCAGTGGTAAGGGCTTGACTTTTTGGGGTTTCACATAGTTGAAAAACTTATTGTAGTTGTGAAGCTGACAGTAAGTGGGGAGGAGAGGAATGCCAAAATCTGTGTGTTGTTTTCAGACTTACTAACTCTTTAGAAACTTTCTCCTGAATTTAACTGTGTATGCAGACAGACCTAAGTAAACTTTGTCTTTTAATTAACCCTCAGTGGCAATAAATAATATGAGCAAAGAACTATGGTTGCTAATAAGTTGCAGTATACTGCTTGCAACCTTGCTGCTCTAAATATGCACTAACTTACTATATTTTGTATGAATTTCCACTCTGCAGAAAAAATAAGCAAGAATTGAGCATGGTGTCTTCCTCTAGATGACTGAAGAGAGTAAAAGGACAGCTCTGGGCTCTCACACTGACACTTTCTGCTTTTTAGCATACGTATCATTATAGGAGTCCACTACATGGTATATCACCTCCTACATCTGTCTACATTTTTAGCACAATTCTAAGCCAAATTGCCACCAAATGAACAAGGCACAGAATCATCATTCAAGCACCAGGAGGATTTTTTAGCGTCACTGAATCTGTCCCTCGCCATGTGTCCTGTAATCCAGCATAAGGACGTGCCAGTCTCTGTGTTTAACCCAGGCAAGCTTAGAAGGCTGCCCCAGTCTCAGAGAGCTCTCATGTGGTGCCAGTGGAGTTCTGGTTTTGCTGTGTTAAGGAGTACAACTGTCCCAAGACCTTTATAGATGAACTGGTCAACTCTCTAATTTTTGCCTACCTTATCTAGGGATTTGGAGAGCTATTTATTGATGTTAAATGGAGATCAGAAGGTCCTTTTCCTCCTTTATGGTTTTGACATAATTTTAAAATAGTTTTTGTTTAGTACTGTATGTCAAAGAATGGTTTCTTCACATTCAAATCACTTAATAACTATATGACAATATCTATAAAATCAGCATTTTTCTTTTTACCTCTTACAAAGCAAAAAAAGGTACTCAGTTCTATCAGCCCTCCCTATACAGACTGTGTTTCAACAGTTTGGCTTAGTAACTCTTTATGCAGCTGAGGAACATGATGCATGAAGAAGCCACAACAGCTCACCGAGCGAATCAGTCAGTATGGTGTTATTTAATAGAAGTATAGGGGGCTCATCCTGGGGGTGGAATGCATTGCATCGCATTTTTATTCAGAAGTTCTAAAAAGACATTAAAGCATCCCTGTTAGATGTCTAAGGCCATACAGAAAAGAGTAGTAGTTTTAATAGAAACCTCAAATAATATTTCATAGGTTTATAATTGAGGAGACTGCATATATTGTTTGTGTGTGTGTGTGAAGACTTACCTCTTCCCCATAGACCCAGTAGATATACAATGCAGTCAAATTCTGGAAATCAGTGGCTTTAACTTCTAGCATCATCATTGGCCTGACAGGTTGATTTTGACCAAATCAATTTTCTTTCATTGCACATCCCTCAAGTACTCTGATTAAATTTCAACCTGATTAGGGTTTAGGTTACTGACAGTGTTGTTGAGTTGCTATGAACACCTGGTCTAGCTAGTTCAGCATTAAACCTGGAGGATGTTTTTCTGTTTCCTGGGTCCAGTAGGGCCAGCTCTGACACTTGACCCTACATCACTCTGATGTCCCAGCCTCAGGTGTGCCCTGCAGCACAGCTCGGAGCTGGAGCACAAACCAGTTCAAGGCAATGGACTGGAGCTGAGCATGGCCAGGGAAATCCTGGGAGTCAGGGAGCCTGGCTGTGCCATAGCAGTTGGCTTGCTGTGCATGTCACATTTTAGTGAGAACAGTAAGTGGTAGACCAGGAAATCTGGGCTGGTGATATAATAATAGCACATGTTTAAAATTAAAGATTAAGCATGGCCAGTGTCCATTGTTGTAGGAAAATAGATTGTTCAGAACTGTTTTTCTTAGCAAAAGAATTAAATCACAGTGAGTTAAACAGTTTGTGGTTCCTTGACAGTGTGGCTTTATCCAGCAGAAACCAAAGAAGTCTCTTTTAACTGATGTCTTCTTTCCAGAGAAGGTTTTGCTCTCTCCTAATGCTTGGATCACAGACAGCCCTGAACCAGACCACCAAGCAGCATGAACTTTGGCTGGCGGCTGATGTAAAAGCAGACCTAAATCCAGATCTATAAATTCAGGAATAGGTTCCACCTCTGTAATTTGTCAAATTCTAGCAATCTGGGAGTCCACAAGCTCCAAAGCTTGTGAAAACTCGTGATTTTCTCTAAAAAGGCTTAATGGGAACCTGGAATTTAAACACTGCTCCATATATACAGAGGTTTCAGGAAGAGATCTTAGACAGATCCTGATTTCTTAATCCTTATATGGACCTTCTTTTCAGTTTGCTTTCTGTAATGGAGCAGAAAAAGAGGGGAAAATCTCCTCTTCTGATCTGAGAACTTTGGGATATAAATGGGGAGATGGACATAAGTCCATCCTAGGTTTTTTTCTGACATAAATAGTCTGTTCTGCAGATCCTCATCAACATGCTAAGTCTTGTGAAATACAGTGTTTTCTTTATGCCCCAAATTTCTATTTAGCAATAGAAATGTAAGGTATTGCATTAAATCAAGAGTGGTATCTTGTGGCCAGTGGATGGTATGAACAGTCCCTTCCAGCTGTCTCTGAGCATATGGAAAACAGCAAGCAGGTTGAGCACAGCCACTGTCCCCTCAGAGCCCTAGCTGTTCCATGAAACAGTCTATCAAAAGGCTGTAAAAAGGAGGTTTTTGTTTCTGGGTCCTAAGTCACTGCTGGTGACCAACTGTTCCCAGAATTACTTTATAACCTGCCTCCAGCTTGAAAATGGAAAAAACCCCAAAAACAACAGCCTTTTTTTTTTTCTTTTTCCCCACATACATATTCCTAGGCTATTGATTGGCTTAGAACAACATTATTTTTTGTTAGGTGTTTAATATTAACACATCATTAAATCACAAATTCCCTTGCTTTCAGCCCCACGCTTTAGAAATGTTATTGCTGGTTATACACTTTTTTGTTTCTTGCCAGACAGAAGTGGTGAGGAAAATACAGATGATGATCAGATGAACCCTTCAGCTTTGATGACATAGACCCCACCCTAAAGAGGTCAGGTGGCAGCAGAAAGTCCCATACATCTGTGGCCAGCACTGTACCCATGCACAAAGATGAGCTTTATCAGGCTTTGGAATGCAGGTCTGGCTGAGATGGAGTGGGACAGTCGGTGCTTCTCAAGCTCTATTTCTTCCTGGCAGTGCTGGAGAAATGCCCTGTTAAGCACTCAGTCACTTCAGTGTTTCTACCTAGACAGGGCCTGGGGAGAAGGAACCCCCTCCATTATATTCAGGCTTTCTTTACAAAACAAAAGGGCATAAATAATGATTTCAGTTAGATCTTCAGAAGCCAATTGAGTCTCTGGAGAAACCCTGGCAGGGAAGCGTCGCTTCGATCCAACATCGGCTCACTGTGAATAGAAATTAGCAAATAGACTAAGTTCCATTTTAAGAGAAAGCTCCAAGAGAACATGAGATGTGTCACCTTCCACAGCAGCTTGAGCAAACCTTCAGGATGAATGGAACCCTCATGGAACTCAGCTCTTGCTAAAGCACTTCCTCGCCCACAGCCCAAGTGCTGCTCGTGCTTCCCCTTCCCATCACTTAGGCTGTTCCCTTGCATTAAAGCCAATGGATATTTTGGGAGCCCATCACTTCGTTGCTGCAGCTTCTTTTGCTCAGGCCTGGGGCCCCTGCAATTTTCATGGAGGAGGAGGTGTGAACAGGTTGGTCTCCTGGGACACCCCTGGACTGGGCTTTTTCCTCTAAACAAGAAAAGGAATGAAGGATGCTTGCCTAATTAACACAAATACGTATTACTTATCAGGGTGTTTAGATGTTAAAGAACAGTAAAGAGGAATAGGACCTGGCTTTTCAAAGGGATTTAATTCAGCCTGTAATGGTTTGCAGACATATCCAGCAAATATCCAGATAATTAAGTCTGTCTCTGGCATACCAAAGCAAATTGTTTACATCTTTTCCCCTTTAAAATCTCATTATTTGGAATGCCCCCATTGATAGCAGAAGGAGGAATCCAGAGGGAAAAAAAAAGTACTTTGTGCAAGACAACACAGTTATAATGATCTTTTCCATTCATTTCTGTAACCTTCATCGTTTTTCTTGGACAGACTGCCGTAAGACCATCCTTTCAGAGGATGTGCATCCCTTACCCTTCCCAAAGTAGTAATCTGGGGCAGGAAGGGGCAGCAGCACCTCAGAGAGATGCCCAAAGAGCAACTCAAATGTAAAAGTACTAACAGCTCGCTGCTCTCTCCCCCTGCCTTCTCAAAGCCCTCTAATGTATTGTCACTTCCATTACCACTGAAATGAAAACACACAGGGCTTTCCTGCTGGTGGAAAATTAATGTATTTTCATCTAACACAAGCCAAGCCAAAATTAGTATGAAGTTCATTTTAATACCATACTGAGAAGGTTTTATTCACTGAGCCTCCTTGACTGAAGACATACTGCTGCCTTAGAGCAGAACTCCCACACATTCTGGTTTATTACCAAAGCTCACATTTTATAGGCAATTCTTAATCCTCATGTTATTTTGCTACTCAGACAAATTTATCTAAATCTATCTGCAAATTCTTGCAAATACAGACTGTGCTGTCTGAGGATGGAGGAATCTGGGACTAGCTGCATAAGGGAATACAAACATCATGGGTTTTAATGCTTAGAAGCTGCAGGCCAGGAAGCTCATCATGCTGAAAACTCCCTTTTGCTGCACTCACAGAGGCAAAGTCTGGCAAAACAAGGTTTATGAACCCCACACCAGCCTAACTCTCAGGACAGGAATTGCTCTAAACTTGTAAAAAACAAGACTCTTATTTTTAATTCTCAACTGCCACTTTTTAATTCTGAAGGAAAACCCTGTAAATTCTTCATCATTCAATTTTGTTATATCTGAAATGACACATCAACATGCATCTTTACCCTGTACATTGACCCTCTCAGGTGTAGTGCATGTAACTTTGATCTCCCTTTGATGTGAGTATGGAATTCTGGCTGATTTTCTCCATTTACCACACCTGAGGATCTGTCCAAAGAAGTGCCAAAGTTTTTCATAATATCTCTTCCTTCACCAGCAATGCATAATTTAGGCATGTCCTTCTGTTGTACCTTAAAAAGGTCCAAAATCCTATACTTCATTGATTCAGAAGGATGCAGGAAGGGGCTGTTAAGAACAGATTTGTTTTGCTAGTGTGAATTTGAAAACTACCTAAAACTCCTTTGGGATCTATCAGAAAGGTTGAAAACTCTGTCAAAGCATATACAGATATTCTAAGTGCAAAGCTTTCCAACATATAGCTAAATAAATAAATATGCGGTAGAGGAAAAGAAAACTAAATCATTGTTTCACATATTTTTTTTCCTATATGTGTATTTGCAAAATGTTTCTCAATGGATGCAGAGATCCACTTATTGAAGCAGACCCACATTAGGCTTAACACTTTCAAAGATCCCCACCAAATGGATGTCCCACCCAACCACAGGGACCCATGGATATTTAGGGGGAAACAACTGAACTGGATTTCCATGTATTTCATTATGCTTCTCACAGAAACATTCATCAATTTCCCACACAACCTGCTACAACATAAAGCAAAGGACCTATGATATCCCTTAGTTTACACATGCTATCATTCAGCATGGTAGAGGAGAGGGTGCTTGGTAGGACCACTCGAGGCATCAGGTATGTCCTGCTTGCCATGAGCAATGAGAAAGAACCAGCTGCCCAGGAGAGTTCTGATCTCAATCACTTCAGTGTCAACCTGAAGGAGCTGCTCCAAAATTAATGGATTTGCACCTGCATGGTTGAGAGTAGAATCTAATTCTCAATCTATAATTTAGAGGGGGATAGCACTGGTATCCTGCTATTTTCCACATTTTGGATTGTTCTAAAGTGCACTCTGAATCTTTAATGTGCATCATTGATTCACGGAAAATACATTGCCATTAATTTGCTTCAGACAATTCTGCTCACCTGGAAGTTTCTCTTCTTTCTATTCAATGGAAAGAAAAAATGAAAAAAGGAAAGCCTCTGGAAAATCAGTGACTTGACTTTAGCCATCACCTAATTATAGTGTAGAACTAAACTATTAGCTTTCTACCTCAGGCTTGTTCAACAGTGAAGCAAGTGGGACAGTGGGAGCAAGATGGTGAAAATTTGGATCTGTATTGCAAATACTGTCTTGTAAAGGTGTTCAAAAACAATTAAAAACTGCATAGGGCAATCTCAGCATTAAGTAAATGACAGTGTTCTGGGCTTTCAAATTCTCTGAGAAGTATTTCTAGGCTTACATGAAAGTACACTTCATTATCATTAATTTTCAAATGTGAGACACAGAGGTTAATCAAATGATACAGCTTTTAATTTTCCTCTTTTAAATCTCTGTACAGTGCTTGTGATTTGATATTTCATCTCTAACAGTCTGCCCACTGGGAACGCTGTTGTGTAATGGGAGGTTGTGTTCTCATTTTCAGTCTTTGGAGTCATCAAACATGAACACACAAAAAGAGCTGTAAAAAGAGAAATAGTTCTATTTGGTACTGATGCAGGTTTCTCACTGAATCTCTATAGACATGGAGCAAGAATAAAAATAGCATGTAATAACCTGTCTGGACTTTTTAGTGTAAAGAAGGGAGAAAGACCATAGGAGTATTTGCACTTCTGGAGACTTAGGCTGAATTGTGATAAACTAGTAATAAGTCAACCAACTTAAGTTGCAGTGTGATGGAGAAAGAGGACCTTCCCTCTCCTCCCATCAAACTCTACTTGCTCTTGTTCATTTTGGTTTTGTTTATAGAGGTGCATCTTAGTCAAAGAATCTGATTTTGGGCAATCCCCATCTATGACTACCACAGAGGGTAACATTTTGCTCCTGTGGATTCATGCCTTTCTGTTAGGAAGGCTGATACGGCAACAACATGGAGTCAGGTTGTTCCTAATTACTAGATTATCTTCAACTCTTTCATTTACTGCGTGTTGTTAAGTGATGGCAGAGGGATGGCTCCTTTGGATGAAGTCTGCCATCCCCTTAAACACACAGAGGATGAGCCAAGGAGCCTGGAGTGGGCATGTGCTGGATGCTCTTCCAGGAAAACATAAGCTAACTCTGGAAAGTTGCAGATGGCTTTGAGATTGAAAACCCATGGATTGGGTCTGTGCCACTTCCAAAATGAGTGACAGCTAGCTCTTAAAACTGCTGACATTCTGAAATGCCATTCCAACATCCCACCTACGTGGACCATCTGCCTGTTCTCGCTGAGCCTGGGTGAGTGCTGGACCACCACCAGTGACAGGGTACAACCCCACAGCTGGAGAGCACCAGCTCCAGGCAATCAAGGGTTAGGGGGAGAAAGTATTTTTACTTACAGCAAATAATACACATAAGGAAGGAATCCTGAGTAAACAGGCTCCTGGATGCAGCCCTGTGGATGAGCAGATCAGAAGAGCAGAAGAACCCTGACACTGCTAATGAGTCACTCACACTGTGTAAAGGACAGGGACTTTGTGGAGCTGCTGTTTCACAGCTATTCTACAGAAGATAAAATCTGCATTAAGCTATATTTCTTTTGTTCCATGATTCAGGGAAAAGAAAAAGTGCTATAATAAAAGGAAGGGCTGGAAAGGAGATAAGGATTCCACTCTGAATTCTGTTAAAATCTTTCTTTTGTGAGCCAGTTATTTTCTCTTTCCATAGCTCAGTGCCTGAGGTACATCCTCCTGAGAGAGCTATACCCATGGTAGAGCTGAAGTTTGATGCATTAATATTTGAAGAAATATGTAAATAGATGTGAAAGACATTTCTGCATTTAGACTAAGATATATACACTCCATTACTGCATTGATTACTAATCTTTGTATACAAAAAAAGAATTATATTTGTCCTATTTCATTTGGTGGGGCTTTTCTGGATTCTCACTGCCATAAAGAAGATAGAGATTCCACCTTCATTAAGAAATGACTGTAAGAATGAAAGGGTTGGGCATCTAATTCTCGTTCACCTAGTGTAGAGGTGTAAGGTGTGCCTGTGGAATAGTAACACTTGCAGGAAACCTTTCAAATGTGTGATGGGAAATTCAAACTTCCCTTTGTAGCCTTATGAAAGTGTATGGTGTCATTCTTTTGGGGGGGTATTAGAAACAGAATGTCTATAGAGATGTTGTCACTGTTCATGTGACCTGTAGTACTGAAGGTCAAGCCTTAAAACTGAATTTAAGAAAGCTGACTTCAGCTTGGTTTCTACTGCCTTAGAAAGCTACCTTAGCTTATTTTATCTCCCAAGAGAAGTTTCAAAGTTTGGATTTTTTTGTTTGTTTCTGCTTCCCTTACTGATATTGAAGGGAATTAGAGAAGAAAGGCCAGTTCAAGAAAAGAGGTAAATATTGCTGTCTGGGCTGGAGAACCATGGCTTCTTTGAAATTGCTATCAACAAGCCATCAAATCCAGAAGCCAGAGAAAGGGCACAAGTTTACAATTTCTAAGCAGTTCTGACTACCCCTGGTACTCAATGTTGCTCTCAATGAGCTGAGGAATGAGAATAAAGTGACAAATCCAAGTACCTTTTGCCATGCCATTCCAGGCACTCTCAAGGTGGTAATGACCTACATGTAAAGTGAGGATATAATGATGTTGTGAGCAAACACCACATAGGGCTTTTTAAAATGCTGGTATCATCACAACAAGGTCCAGGTGAGAAAGAAAAGGGAACAAACTGGCTGTATAAAAATTTCTTTGGTAATTCTAAACAATGCACTATTAACTTTGATGTGAAGTGACTCCTAAAATGTGCACTGATGAATCTTCAAAATATACTGCATTATTCAGTGTTTGAACGAGGATCTACATGGGGAAAAACTAATTTCACTGGTGCTGGAATTACAGAACTCAGCAATGGAAATTAAGATGTCCCTGCATTGATCAGGATCAAAAGCTTTTGTAGTTTATTAAGGTTTTGTTTAGCTTCATTTGAGCAAAGTGAATTTCCACATTACAGTCATTCCTATAAACCTCAGAAACAAAATAATTTACATAGAAAATCATGTTACAATGACAGAATGAAAGAAACCTATAAGTTTAATAGAAAATGCCTCCATTGTCTAGAATATTTAAGTAAAATGGCTACATTAGAGAAGTTAGCAAGGTGGTGCTTTCCTGTGCTCAAATACTGTAATGGAAAATACATTTTAAGGCAGAAAACAAAGAGGAGGGGAAAAAAAGGCATAGAAAGAAATAAAAAGCCAAAGAGTCATCAAAAAAAATCTATAACTGAGCTGGCAAAGCTACATGCCAAGTTTCAGCTAAAGACATTGAATTTCAGCTGACTGGTTCATCTAATTTACTGCTTTGTTTTGGACATCAGGTTAAAATGCTTTAAAGAAAAGCTGGACCAAAACAGCCATGTCCTGAGTTTTCCAAGCATGATGAGCTCAGCTTGGAGAAGGAACCGAGTATTTGACCTTACTGTGCAGAACTTGGGTTCTCAATTTTCTTTCTTTATTATTATTATTTTTAAAATGGTTATTAAATCATGTATCTTATCAAGAGAATGTGTTTTCAGGGCAAAGATTTAAAAGCTCAAGGATGATTTTGGAGAGCACTGAAATGAGAACTTGTGTTTAAAGGTGAAATTCAGACCATTGCTCAGGTGGTGTGTAAGTCTGGTCTGGGAGAGCAATCAGATTCCCTGCAGTCCCCCAGTGCCCAGCCCCAGGAGAATCTAACCACCAACTCGATATTTGACTGCAGAAATCTCTTCTTTTATGTTTAGTCACCCACCTGTGCTTGTGAGGGCCACAGTAGGGAGGTGCCAGAGCTTCCCTGCCCCTGGGAGAGCAGCAGAGGCCCAACAGCACAGCCTTGCTTGGGAAAAGGGTCCCACTTGGGTGCCATTGGCCTTTCCCAGAGTTCTTTGGAGAAGTTCTGGAGTTTTGTTTAGGTATTCTCAATCCCTTGCAGGTGTAGTTAGCACGTAGCAGTTATGAGATGAATCATCTCTACAGTTTAGGGATTACTGGTCCCTAAAGTGGGGTGCATGACAGAATAACCCATGCAATTGGGTCTTCTGGGAGGTCAGCTTTAAGCATCTGCCTAACATCTAACCCAACATCAGTACATTCATTATTCCACTGTCATATGATACTCAAATACAAGGCTTTGCTCTTATGCAGCCATTAAAAAGCCCTAAAAATAGGGGTATTATCTCCAGATTGCAGCCAAGAGAGCTATTTGCACTTTATTTCCATGTGATAGTATAGCAGGGAGCAACACATCTTATAGCTGTTATGTATGCCATGTTCTTGTATGATGTGCCATAGATTAGTGTTCCCATATGATAAGGTGGGACATGAATATCCTGGTCTGTACTTGCACAGCCCTCGAGTGACCCCTGAGATGAAGGGTGTTATGTAAGCTTAAGTACGTACTAAGAACAGCAAACTCACTTCCACAAAGCCTTGTCTCGATTCAGCTCCATTGAAGGTTTATCTTGAGAGTTCAGCTCACATTTGCAATTATCAGTGTCATACCTCACTTTCCAGACCTCAAGAGGAGGAGACACTCTTGACATATGGACAAAAACATCCTGTCCCACTTTGCAGCAGACTACAAATGTTCCCCCCATTTGCACTGTGTCTCAAACAAACATCAGAAGCCTGGGCTGCTGCCTCTCTACTGCTCATTCCCTGTCACAGTAACAATGGTTTTCAGCTTCCAAAGGCATTCCCAAGCCATAATGAGCTGCAGGACCTTGCAGCTCCCAAGGACTCCTCTTTGCAGCTGATGTGAGTCTAGCACAGGCTTGTCATTGCATCCTAGGTCCCACTCTGAAAGCAGAGCACAAAGGCAAAGAAAGTTGCCCATCCAGTTGTACTCTCTGTGGGCACATGTCCTTAAGTGATAAACAGAAAAACCCAGATGAACTGTTTTGGAACTCTGCAGCATGACTGAAGGGCTCAACCCCAAGGATTTCTAGTAACCAAATAGCAAGTGATGCTGCAGATGATGGCTTAGATGAGCTGGCAGAACAGACTAAAGTCTGTGCACACTGCTGCCTAGCCATGCTTTTAAATCATTCCAGTTACCAAAATAGTCTAGAGAGTCTGCTCTGTCTTTCACCTTCCCAACATAAATAAAGTAATGAACACATTGGCTGGAGTTAATTTGTGTATCTTCGCTTTCTGCACATTCTTTCTGGTTTGGGATAGAGAGGTACAGTCCTCTCATCCATAGATCAGCCCAGTTGTGGCAGCAGCTATTCAAGATTAATCATATCTGGGGATGAAATGTACTGCATAAAGATGTCTCTTATTGTCTCTTCAGCCCTGTGCTTAACTCAGTTCTGGAAGGACCTGCTAAAAGGCACTTTTCTTTCCCAATTTCTCAGTGTTTTGCTCTTCTGCAGTCAGCCTAGTGCCAGTTAGTTATGATGAGATATTCCTGGAGCATATTGTGTGACCACTGAGAGCAAACTGACAACACCAGTAATAGATATTAAATAGGTATGAAGTGGACAATACTTGCTCACTTCCAATTGGAAGCCTTCTGGCCAACAAAAGTTCCAGTTTCTGAATAAATTTAGATAAATGTAGATGTAACCTGACTGAAAATTATATCTATATGAATGAAACTCACAGTATGGTCCCTTCTGATTCAAAATGCTCTATGATCCTAATACTCTGTGAGAGCTTTTGTCCTTTCTAATGCCACACACACTCTCAGAAGACTTGGTTTTACTGTTCGTGGATATTGCTGCATATCTTTGCAAACTTTGCTTGTGGCCTTTTCCTCAGGAATTGCAAATGTGGTGATTTAATCAGCTCCTGAATGTCATGCCCAGATATGTATTTTCCTAGAGTTTCAAAATAAGTCTTTCATAGCTGGATGATTAATTTGCTTTTTGGTCTGCTATATAATTTTATCAGTGTCACTTGTCGAAGAAGAAAGGCAGCAAAGGTCAAGCTTTAGCTGGAAAGCACTTTGCAGTTTTGAGGCACTTGCCACTGTAAGGGGAAGTAATATCAAAACAGACATGGAAGTCAAAATCATTTTTGGAGTCCAACGTTGTGGAAATGTTTGCTAAGTGTTTGCATTGTGCAAGGTTCTAGCACCTTTCCCTCCCTTCCCCCCAAGTTTCTAAAAGTTTTGCAGTGAGTTTGTCTACAATTTGCACCTTCATTCAGGTGACTTTGCTTCTGTTATTGCTGCCACTTTGAAGATGTGGTCTTCTAGTCCACATCAATGGCAAAGTAATCTAAATCACTGTGCCCTTCACTCAAATAACCCTGCTGGTGACATAGACCATAAATGTCCAGCTGATCTTTTTAGGTAACTTGATTTAAGGCATAAGAATATAATTTTTTCCCCCAAAATAATGCCCCGATGTGCTAAAGATTCCAGTTGAAGCTTGGTCCCTGTGGCACTGAGCCAGAGATGTTCTCCACACACACCAAAGATCCCACTGTCACATTCACCACTTTGGTGAGATACAGGTGTGATACCAAGACCCTCATTTGGGGTGGTGATTTCCAGCAGCCCTTGGCACTTTGGTGCTCATTGGAAACAATTTCAATATTGTTGGTGCCTTTTGGTTTAAGTCTGAGCTCTCCAAAGATCCCTCACAAACTGCTGATCTATGGATATGAAAAACTGCAGCCATATCCATTCTGGAAGATGTCCTGGCTGTCTAAGCAGATTTAAGAAAATCTCTGATCATAAATCTTCCAATATTTCCTTTGTATATAAAGTGGTATCTCCATTTCCAATTTTTCCTGATACATTTTATTCTGTGATTTATATCCCATGCAGAAGCAATACTTTTTAAAATACAGGAGAAGACCTAACAATGCCTAGCTGTTATAAATGGCTTGTAGTGAAATTGTAGCCTCAGTTTATAGATCCCAGAAGGTGAAGAGCCTGCTGTTCAGAAAGCATTGAACAGCCGTCCTTTGTAAATTGGATCCTTTGAGGGAACATCAAGTTGGGAAACCCAGAATTGAGTCTTTAAGCACTTAAGCCACTTAAAAATGTTTAGAACAGAGAGCCCTCCTGACAATTTGGGAGCACTGGAGTGCTCGAAGGACTGGCATGGATGAAAGACTTTGTGGTAGACTAGCACTGCATTGCCAGATAGCTGCTTGATATATAATTTCATTTGGAACTTAAAGCTGCTAAGATTATTTGATCCTTTATTGTGTTTATTGAGGATGTGCTCAAATGTTCATAGATTTTAAAATCAAAAGCAAAAGAAGGATTCCAGGAGTTTAAAGTTGAGAGCATGTTAACCCCTCAGATTTAGGATAACAGAGCATTGTACAGAGAGCTGTATCTTGCTTTTAGGATGGAGAATGTGCACTACCAAACTGACAAGCTTAAAAATTTGACAATGGATGTTAGCCACCTGGCCATACCACTGAAAGAGTCTGTTTTGAGAAGTTGTGTAAATAAACTTTGATAGTTTGCATAATAACATGCTCTTATCATCTCTGAAGCTCACGAGCTCAAACAGCAGGACAGGGGAGATTAGCAACAGGAGCCTTTCTCTGGAAAAGAGATTCAAATTCATCTGTGCTTTGAACAGACTGGAACATTTTTTTGCCACCATGAGAAGCTCTCATAGACCCATTATAGAATTTTTTTATGCATTTTTTAGATATTTATTTTGTATGATAAATGATACTTACGTGCTTCACTCAAGGCCTTTAATTCCTATTTCACACCGCAGAAGGTTTTTCATGAAGTACACAGAAAATGCAGTGCAACCTTTTAAATATCAGGCTAAGGGGAAAAAAAAAATCTAGGAAATGCTTTTTATGACAGGGCTATTTAAATATAATCACATATCTGTCATCATACAGACCTGCTTATAACAGGCTGTCAGCTCTCCTGGAGAGGGGGTGATCTGCAGTCAAGGGTTTTAAATAAGGAAGTGCAGGGTTTTTAAAGTCTGTAATGGGCATCTAAGAAAGAATCTGTAATTTTCACCATTCAAGTCTATTACAGCAACACCCAGCAATCCCAGGCTAGGGCTGGAGCCCCAGTGTGGCAGGCACATGAATAAATTGGTGTATGTTTATGCAGTGATGTGTTGATTTATGGGCAGACCTCAGCTACAGTGAATAAACTCTTTGTCACCAGCAGCAATGCACCTGGACAATGAAGCATCCACAACATCTTGCAAATCAATTGGGGTCAATAGGTGCTCTACAAAGATCATAGTCTTCCAAAACAGATCTTCTACAGAATTTGTCTTCTAGGGTGCTTGTTGACAGACACTGTGTGTAAACAAGCAAATTAAAGCTGTGTAGGAGCTTTCCTTGGCACTGAGGGGACCTGGCATGGAAGAGCACAGATGCTACTACACACAGTGCTTGTAAGCTGCCTGACCCTGCCAACAACTCAGCCCTTCCTTGGAAAAATTGAGAGCTGTGATATCTGCAGGCAGCAGGCAGGGCAAGGACTATTCTAACAACTTGCCCTCGCTCACTGTACTGATCTGAAACATCTCGCTTTTATAATTTACTCTGATTTAGAGGTGATTTTGTTAGTCAAATCTGAGAAAACCTTTCGAAAGAACAAAACCAAAACAAAAAAAAACCCTCAACCAACCAACCAAACAAAAAAATCCATCTAAAACCATATTTTCAACTGAAGTTAAACAGTAAGATATTTAGGGGCAGGGAAAAGGTGAGCATTCTAGAAAGCTGGCTCAAATATTAGTAAGCCACTACCAATTAGGACAGGGCTTAATTATGGTCTAGGGGATTTCAGGAAACTGATATACAACCACAGAGTACTTTCAAATTCCACTGCTGTAAATAACAAGACCTGACTTGGGCTCTGCTGTGTTTTATGACAGCTTTGGTTATGCAGCCTTACATTCTTGACTAGAATATTAATTACATTAGCTATAGTTTTTTTCAGTCTTGGAAGATACCTGTGACTCTCTTCAGACTGGAAAATAAATAAACCAAAGTTAGGCAATCTGGGAAAAAAATTTAAGACCATAAGATAATATCTTAAATTTTTTTCCTTAATTTTATGAGTCTTAAATGCGTATTTCTCATGTTAGTATTATGTCCTAGGTGCTTTACATTTCAAGTCCCTTCATTTTACAGAGAAGGGAAAATAGCCCATTGTTCTTTCCAGCAGTTTCCTTAGATATTGTACTACCTGAAAAGAAAGATCAACCAGGGGAAGGTGTGAAAGAGTTAAAAAGGCAGCTTTTAGTGAAGAGCTGAGCTCAGGATTCCACACATACTGGAAAGAGGCTTTGCAAGTTAGTTCTAATAAAACATCAGAAAACAAGGTTAGACTATCAGACAGGAGTTCTTCAGGATTAAAGGTAAAAATAAACCAGGCCAGGCCAGAAGATTTAAGTATGATTGGAGAACTTCCCCCAAAAAATTGCTCCCTGACCACCTCTCTGTCTGGGTGGTTACACTGCAGCCAGAGTACTCTGTGATTCCTCACTGGCACGGAGGTCTCACACAACTCCATCCCAGGGCAAGGCCTCCACCTTCTCTTATGGACCAGGAGACACCAAACCTGGCACACTGCCGGTCTCAGATACAAATGCCTTTCATTACCTCCTGCCTGGGCTGCAGCTCTGCACTCTGAGGGTGAAATCACCACTATTCCATGAACTAAATCAAAGTCAGGGCACGGCAGTGTGTCCCAACAGCAAATAAGGGGTCACCACATCTTTCTTCTCTACTGAGACAGGCTTCCCATGGAACAGTCCCATCCAACTGCTACCAGCAGGACTTTGACTATTGCCTTTCTTCAGAAGATACAACCTATAGTCCAAAGAGCCAAAAGCCTCTCCCTGGCAGTGGGAGCTGAGATCTTCCACTCCATCCTGTACCACTCTGCAGGAGCAGTGGTAGGACATGTAGCAAAGAATAAGGGAATGATGGGAAGCAGCTTCTGATGCTGAGTGTGGAGAAACGTGGAAAGAACAGCTCATACAGAAGAGAGGATCTGTGGCTGAGGAGATTGAATCCTTCTGCCCTGTTCCTAATCCTTCAAATTAAATTAAGGGAACTGTTCATGGCTTTCAGATGCTCAGTGCCAAAAAGTCAGGTAGGTGGTAAGAAAGATCACTGATGAGTCACTCAGACCTCATACCAGGGTAACAACCAGCAGTTCGGGAGACAGCCTTGTGGATTTTCCAAAGCCATGGAGTGTATCTCTATGCGAATTAAATACAGCCACAAACCTTGCCTCCTACAGACACTGCAAATGTGCCCTCTGCAACAGCCTGCAATGGGAAGGCCCATCCCTTCCCTCACGTGTGTAGGATCTGTATTTTGGTGGAAGTCAGAGGCCACAGTGCAGGATCAAACCCTATGTCCAATGCTCTTTTGGTTTTTATCTGTTTCAATCAATTGTCTCTTCATCCACTGGAACAAACTAAAAAAGCCAATAAATATCGTGAAAACAGATGCATCTCTAGCCAACTTCAACATTTTTTCAGCATGTGATCAAACATCCCTATAAAAAGCATGATAAAATCTTTGGATCCTTTAGGACTTGAACCTGGAGAGACATCCAGCTCAGCTGAACTCCATGCGCCCTTCCGGAATTCCTGGACTAAGGACATAATCCCCCCAGTTCAAGAAAGTTTTTTTAATTTATTTGCTTATACATTGCTGAAGCTTCAGTGGGACAAGGAAAAAGCAAGAAATTGGAACGATGGAAGCAGAAATTCAAATTTGGTACAAGTCATTCACTTTATTTTTCTGGCTCCCAAATCAATTTTAAAAGCTGTTTTGCTAAGATTAAGCACTGCCAGGGAAATAAACCTGTCATACCAACTGTTATTACCATTTATATTACCACAGTTCTCAGGAAAAACTCCATGCCATTGGGTGCTCTGTAAATACAGGGGAATAAGAAAGTCCCATGTCCTGAGAGATCCTACAACTGATGGACAACACCAGGCAACAAATGGTACAACACAGGCAGCAGTCAGAGTCTGACAGCAAACAATGAGATATTGTTGGTTCAAGAGTGATTTTAGTCCAGGAGAGCCTAAATGTTGACAATATTTCAGTGTTGTAAGAATGGCTTTGCCAGCATTGATGAGGAAATCCTTTTGAAAATTAAGGGAAGCCTCAGAGGTACTTTGTGCAATATTTGCAAGAATAATAGCTGATAATGGTGCAGACAGATAAAAAGAACAGGGTGGAGTTGGTGTCTTGAAAAAATCTCGAAAAAACATTGCAGATAGGAAATGAGTGTGTTGTGAGACACATTGAGACATGTGAAGATGCAGCATATGCTTGATCCTTGGGAGAGCAGGGAGAGCTGGCAGTTGGATTCCAGAAAGTCATGTTTCAGTCATCACCCTTCAGGCTATGAAACAAACACTTGACAAAGTCACATTTTGGATAGGTAAGAGCAGGACAAGATTCTGTAACTAACATGATGTATTGTAGAAACCGAGACATGAGGTAGAAACCTTGAAAACAAATGTTCAGACTAGAGAGAACAACCAAATGATGGGAAAAAATCTGCAAAAATTCAGATACTGCCCAAATTAGAGGACTCAGCAAGATGCTGAAACTGAATGAATATTGGGAGTTACAAGGCTTGTCTGTTATCAGCAGGATTTCCTGAAAAATCAAAAGGGTAGCATGAAGGAATAATGAACAGATGATTAGGAGTTTTCAGCTATATTACATTTTATAAAGTCAAAGGAAGAGAAAGGGTGAGACTTCTTTAATAGAAAGAAGAGAGAGAGCTCTGACTCCTCAGCACAGGTGGTTCAGAACTTTGTACCTCTTGCACCCAAAGTGTCAAAGAGAAGAGGGAAGGAAGAGTGGCAGTCTGCAGGAATTCCCACCAAAAGGTGGAGATGGGGAAGATAAAGACTGTTCAGCCAAGCACAAGGTGAAGGAGCAGCCTCCAAAGTATGCAGAGAGCTGGAGCAAAGGGAAGTGCAGAGGCAAACAAAATGAAAACTTCAAGACTAAAAAACTGGTTGTATATGTTGAAGGCAACTGGCAGGCCAGGAAGACTGAAGAAAGGTGGCCAACAATGCATCATCAGAAACCCTGCTGAGAGCAACTTCAGTGGCCAGCATAGGGCCAGCCAAATTAGTGGGATGAAGTACAGGAGTGACATAGAGGAAGCAGGACCTCTTGCTAATAAAAAGTGTAAAAAGGGAAAGAGATATACAGCTTAGTAATATTTTTTTTTCCCAACACAAGAGAAACTAAATTACTTTTCCTTCGAGTGAAAGGAGCTAAGAGCAGATAGACACCAGGCTGCAAGCTTTGGGAGAACTAATTACAGAGATGAATGTAGAGTGAAAAGGATCACGTGGCAGTCATTAAGAAAAAACTCAGCAGAGATTTATGAGAGGAGCATAGCAATGCAGAGATAAATGCATCTATTTGCTGCCTGAGAGAAATGCATAAGCTCCACTGTCCAGTTAGAAGCAGGAAAATTTATTCCACTTAAGGGTTCAGCCTTCACGTAGTTTGTATCAGAGTCAAACATATGATTGAATTTAGTTTCTTCCCAAACTGAGGAGAATTTCAGTAAATTCAGTAGCCTTTAATGCTGAGATTTGCTATTGAAGTGCTGTGCTGGAACATTCCTCACCAATTTCCCTAGGTGACAAAAAAAAAAAAAAAAAAAAATAGAAAATGGGATCATAGAATTATAGAATGACTTGGGTTGGAAGAGACCTTAAAGACTATCTTGTTCCAGCTTACACTTCTATATAAAATATACCGTCCATTCTATTGCACTTCTCTTGGTTACATTCTGCATTTTTCCAGATTTCATGCAGTTTCTTTTAATCTAAGCCTCTTGTAAAGAGAATCATTCTGTTCAGCTTCCTCAAGTAAATAAAAATTTTAATCCCCTGCTAGTTAGCATTCATAACTAATCCTGTTATGATTCAGTAGATGCTTCATTTTACATTTAGCAGTGAATTTGTGAGGCAAATTTTTGTCACTCTCTGCTTGAGACTCCATTACACCCTCTGTACCTTCCTCATAAGGTCTAAGAAGTTCTGCCACATGCATGTCTGATTTGAATCTGCGATAAGAGCAGCACTTTATAGCACTTCCACTGCTAAGAACATGGCAAAAATGCAGATTAAAATCCATCTTCTTTACTCAACTGCATAAATAAAAGAAAAATTTAAATGATGAGTTTCTCAGTAGCCCCCAGCAAGTTTCCTTTGAATTTAACTGCCATTTAGGCATTGATGCTCCCACGCACTGCTTGGTGCATTTCCATTTTGTATTTTCTCCTGCGATCCCATTTGCTGAATGTATTAAGATTCTGAAAAATGGTTACATCTCTCATTCTTGGTGGTCTCTGTGTCTTGGTATCAACCCAAGATAACTTGGAAAACATCACTGCTTTAGTCAAGTGTGTCAGTGTGCACAAGGAGAGGGAGGGAAGGCGCAGAGACCTTGGCTGCTTACGCTTGCTGCTGACACACATCTATGCTTTCATTAATGATAAATCATTGTATCAATAAAAACACCATTAAAGTGCTGACTCTGCTTTGCTCTGCTCACAACACGTCACACTTAACGTGCTGTTGTCTCAGATGCAGGTTCACTGCACCAGGGAAGTGATGTGCTTTCCCAAGCCCTGCTGTACAAAGGAGATGCTAAACCTGATATGCTGCCTCCCCGTTAGTAAAGGAAGTTGGTGAGAGAAGAACTTTTTAGTTCTCAAGGACAGTAATTGCAATGATAGCTTCAAAAATAACACTGTGGTTTCATGGCAGATGGAATTCACTAATGAATTTAAAGCACAAGGGTAAATTTAACTAAGTATTTGGTTTTACTGAAACAACCTCCTCCTCAATATCTAACTACTCCTTAATATTGCAGCTTTGTTCAGTGTTTGGAAAATATACCCAGTATTTACACCCTGAGCTCTTAGCTCTGGCATTCTCATATATTCTGCTTAAGGGAATGCCTGAGAGGGAAAACTTATGGAGAGATTTAACTAAGGGTTACAGCTTGCTAATGTTTTCCCAAAAAAAGAAAGAAACAACATGTGCTGCTGCAGCAATGCTCCAGAAAGCAACCCTTTTACATGCAAAGGCTGAAGTCCTCACCCCTGCTTTGATTTCTCTGCTTAAAGGAAGGGCAAAGGAGAATAAAACAGCTTTACAAAGCCCAGCTACAGCAAGGGTAGGACTTTGCTACACACACTGGCACATAAAATAGCCATCAGGTATTGTTTTCAGCCTCTGGGGGAATTGTGTGGCAAAACACCAGGGTGACAGGTAGAAAAGATAAAATTCAGATGAGGTAGCAGGGCATGATTTTGAAGAGCCACAGGAAACTACTTCAGATGGGAAGGACAGGGCAGGGAGAGGAGTCATTTAAAGCCCCACTTACCCAACCTCTGGATAAGTTCCTCTTGGCAGGAGATTGCAGAATGCCTTGCAATAACAAGAAAATATCTTGGCCCAGTCAGTGATTTTAACATGAAAGGCTCCTTTCCCTTGCCTTTAGAAACAACCTAATTAATAGTTTCCTAGAGCAGCGACTTTGTGACCACAGAAATCTCTGCTGGGCAGTGCCTCCCTGGGCTCTGGCAAAGTGCACAAGCCCAGCTCAGTCACACAACTGCCATTATACACAAAAGCATCACAGATTTGTTTGCACACAGAACGTGCAAGTCTGTGTACACACAGACTTATTAAGAATACTTAGAAGTTGGGGTGAAGGTGTCATTGCAGAGATGATGACTGGAAGCCAGCAAGTGTTCAGCTTTATGATCTGAGGCAAATGCTCAGGAAGATGCTGAGAGATTTTGTGACCCTGCCTAAGCTAGCTGAGTTAGGCTTGGCAGAAGCTTTTGATGCACTTTATAATAAAACAAGAATTACAAATAAATTTTGAATGTTTGTAAAATTCACTTACTGCATCAGGCTAAGCTGAATATATTTCATCTGGATGGAAATCAAAGAAAGCTGAGTTTTGTAAGGAGCGTGTATAAATGTTTTAAATATTTGAATAGATGAATAGACATGAGAAATAATGTTTAGTGGGGTGGGGAGGATTGACACAAAATCAACACAGTTACACTACTATTTCTGGGGCTCACTTATAGTAGGTATTACAGAATTTTTGGCATACAATGCTTTCATTAATGAGAAATCACTGTACCAATAAAAACAGGATGAGCAGCACAAATAAGATTATCTTCATAGGCACGTTCATATCTATCTTCAGTTGTATTGGTGCACATGAGAGGCTGTATTAGCACTCTGTATTCACATGTTCTGTGTCAAAGCTGCAAAACTGTTATCCGAGTAAAACAATTATAATAAAACATTTTTTAGAAGCTGCTGTTAAAATACAGTTCAACCATAATTATTATTAAACAGGCACCCACATACTGCAAAGTGTGGTACAGTTTAGGCACAGTGACATGGCTAACAAACACTGCTTCGAGTGGAGCTCAGTGCAGAGAGATCTATTCCAGTAGCATTGTTTGCTCTGGGATCTCTGTAATAAACTGACAGCTCTGATCAGGCAGCCTGTGACTCATGCAATACACCATTTCTAAACTCTCTTATGCAGAGAAATGAAATAAACCCGGATCTCTTGTTTTCAGACCCCCGGGCAACCCTGAAGGTGGGGAGTCCTCACGACTCACACTGTTTCACTGATGGATGTCTGACACCCACGGCTGCAGAGGAAGTATGAAACAAATAGCAGTTCTTAATTAAAGGACTTTAATCAAGCTGTAACACCTTAGAGCAGACACATTTCATAACTTCTAGATCTACGTTCATGCAAAGATTGACAGACAAACTCAGCCTTGAAAGAAAACAAAGTTTTTTAATGTTTATTTTTCCATGAAAAAACTTTACAGGGAGAAAGAGGTTTCACAGAAGAAAAACGTACATTCTTTAATCACTGTTTATTTGTTGGGTTGATATCCGAGGCTGACATTTCTTCTACAGTGTATTTATTTGTTCTTATAATATTACAAGACATTTACCTTTTATTTAAAAAGGATCATAATCAATGAATATTGTTAAGAACATTGTTAGGCAACACTGTCTGTGAAGAATTTACATTACCTACATCAGCTGTAGATGAAGTGCTTTCATTTTAATGCTTAGCATATTTTGTGACAACAAATATAAACCAACATCTTTTAAACGTTCAGATATTTGAAAGGCTTTGCATCACATGTAATGGAAAAACAAAGGTTTAGTATCTCAGAGCAGACAAAAATATTCTAATGTCCACAAAGCAACACTGAAATTCTCAAAAAAAAAAAAGAAAAAAAAAATCCTGTCTTTCCCCTTAAACCACATGGGGACATTTATTCAGGTGTTAAGTGCTCACATGTGACTTTCTTCACTAATATTATACTTCTGGGATTTTTAGATATCCCAGCATCAGAACCTAAATGAAGTGACATGCTTTCACAGTGAGAGAGCCTGACCCTTCCTTGCTGCCCCTACACACAACCTTCTGCATGTGAAGGATCTCTGCTGATCTGTAGAACAGATGAAAAAAAATCCAAAACAAAGACCAACCCTCCACCCCTCAAATACCAAGAAGCATCACCTTTGCCCTTTTAGATCAGTGCATGTTTTGCCTTCCATCTCACTCAAACAACAATTTCAGCTCACTGTTTGAAGTCTCCCTGCCAAGTTTGTTCTGAAGTGTACAAAGAGGTAACAGTAGCTTCACAAGATTGAGAAAAACAAACGATGTTTTGAAGTATTTTGTAAGAAAAGTAGCTTGACAAATAAGCACCTAAATTTCAACTTAATTCAAAAACATGAAGAAGGAAAACTCTTCACAGTTTCAGAATTAGTAGAATTAAACCCCTCTGAAACTTGCAGACCATGAAAGTCAAATACCTTATTTCAATCAGTACTCCAGATTTCTGTAGAGTAACTTTCAAGTATTGTTATGAAAGGCACTGATTTTTTTCCTTCAGCCATCATGATGCAATGAAAATCCAGAATTTCTGCCTCACTGGGCCAAACCTCTGTCCCTAAAGATATTTATCACTAACTTGGAGCACCTCAGTCTCAGTTTTATAACTGCCTTATTTTTCTTTACTGATTTCTTTATAAAATCACATAGATCCATCACAAGTTTTAATGATACAATGAGTAATGGTATATTAATGGTAACAACTTAGAGAATGTTTCAATTGAAATTTTCAATTTAAAAGTGAAATTAGACAATTTTGAAGTTAAAATATTCAATATGTAAAACATTTAGCAACTGCGTTTCTCCACTTCACTATCCATTCAAAATTTTTAAAATCTGGAAGCCAGTTATCTCATATAGGCAACTCTCAGGACTGAGTCCTTAAACACATGGTTCAAAACCAGGTATTTCAGTTTAATCAAAAGCTTGGAAAATAGGCTCTTATTTAAAAAAATAAAATAAAAAAAAAGTAAAATCAAATTGGGAATTGTTGTCTTGCTTTCTATGAAGTCTGGCAATAGCCAGATGGGTTGAGTTTCTCAATACTTACTCAAAATGGGAAAGAACATATGGGTGGAACATAACTTCTCTGAGGCATGTTGAGCACAGAGCATTAAGTTAAGGTAAATATATAAACAGAGTTTTTTCAAATGGGATTTCTTTAGCTCAAAATGGTCAGTATTTCAAAGGAACTAGGCAAGACTTAAAAAAATACTTGCAATTCTTTAGCTTAGCCCTAGAGCCTGCAGTTGGACAGAGTTCTCTGGTACTCCTGAAAGCAATGGACCACCAAAGAGGTAAACTAAGCAATAAGTGATTAGATTACAGCTACACAAACACTCCTACACTTACAGCTTGCTTCTCATCTGAGACAAAAGTGAATTACCTGATTACAATTAAGTGCAACCTGCAACAAGACAGCAAATTACATAATAGATATTTAATCTATAGCATCAAAGCTTCCTGAAACCAAGAGCCATCAGAATCCCTGCACAGTCTACTCAAGTTTGATGGGATGTTCTGGGACATCTAGAAACAACTTCAGGACCTCACTGGACAGGGCCAGAGGCAAAGGTAGAAATTCTGACAGTAGCTGCATCAGTGTAAAGCCTGACAAGCTGACCTGAGGACAGAATCTTACTCTAATGCTACCAAAAATCACTTGCTGCTTACATCCCCATCCCTAAAGCAGGGGAGAGGCAGGGAGCTGGTGGAGGGAATTATCCTTCCTACCTGGACCCCTCCATGCTAAGAAGATACTAGTTACATTTCATTGTGGAAACTACAGAAAGAAAAGACAGGCCCAAAAACCTAACCAAAATCCCCCATAGTAGTATGACAAAGAAGCTAAGACAAACTCAGATACTCAACAATAGATGTGCTGAATCCTGAACAGGAACGAATCCTAATCCTTAATAAGAGTAGTGATTTTACCTATCGTAGTACAAAAATTATAAAATATAGATCAGCTGCTTCTGATGGAAGACAGTAATCAAATTTGGTTATATGAACATAATGGAATGTAAAATATTAGAAATATTCCTTCTAAATTCATGACCTGTTGCTGAATACAAAACAGATGTGGTAGTTTTATTAAAAAATAATCAGATCTCACTTTTCAAAAAACTACCTCCAACACTTGTCACCATTCTTGTACTTCCCTTCCTTGGGACAGAGAAGCTCCTCTAATCCCTGACAAACTAATTTCAATGAAAATTGTAATGATAAATTCTAAATACTAAATCACTGCTAACATAAGCTAGTAATTTTAACTGAGTACATGAACAACTTAGCTGGCAGATTTGAGTGAAGTTACTGGGGGTGGTTGATAAGCTGCTGCGCTTGGTAAATTCTCCTTAGGTAGCACAACTGCAGCCTGGAGAACACATATACATGATGTATCACAGCACTTCTCCCACATTATACAAGGAAGAAAACTTACTTTTGAGTTGCAAACCAAAGTTTATGAACACACTTATGTTGGAGTGTAGCTTCATTGTGTCTCTGAGGTAAGTCTTAGTGAACAACAGTGATTTAAAAAATTACAGATCTTAAGAATGTACATAAATCTCTGCTATTGTCTGCTAAACTATAAGCCATTTAAAACTAGATGTATCACCTATAACTCTACAGTCAGGCATTTAAAGCTTCCACGTATGTAAAAAACCTTGTTAGGAATCAAAGATTCAAGAGAATTTGTGGTCAATAATATCTCCCTCTTTGCTAAAATAAATAGTCAATAATTAAGCAAACAAAAGGAAACACCCCTACACGAGAAGAAAAGTCTCTTCATTCTGATCATCTCCCTCCTCTGAGCAAGAGATAAGGAGTATGTGTTTCTTGATGTTCTCTCAACAAAAGTTTTACCTATGCTTTCAGCTACAATATTTGCCTATCAAAATAAAAAAAAAGTGCATTAAGAATATATATAAAATATACTGGAAGCCATATGCACCTTTTCTCTAAGCAGATAAGGCGTTTACATGATGCTATAAAACTACTTTCTCATGTATTACCCATCTGGACTGTACTTGCTTTGTATCACGTTACCACAGCTTTATACAAACATAATGCTCTTCCATAAGACCAGGCAAAACACAAACTGTGAAGAAGTGCATCCAATAGAAAAGCCTAAATTGATGCAAGAATCTAACACAAAAAGAAATCAACTAAAAATGTATGCATAAAATGTGCCCATCAATAGGTTTACAGTCATCCTCCCTACCCTTCCTTCAACAGAAGGGAACAAACTACAGAAAGATACTAATGAATTCAAACAATATGAAAAAGCTGCTAAAACACATTATACTCTCTCTTCAAAACCACATCATCTTTTTTCTAGTCTAATAAAAAAATACTGTACTGCAATTAAATAAAATTTCTAAAACCATCTAATGGAACTATTAATATATTCATTCACAACCAAAAGCTGTTCCAGAAAAGAAAACACCACAACTATAAACTTAAGATGCCACTGAACTTGTTTCCATTATACAGATCAACCAATACTCTTTAGAGATTTGCTAGTCATTTATTACTTTGTTAAGGTCTGATGCAAAAACTGTTAAAGTTAGTTGAAAGACATGTTTTGAAAAGGCCTTGAATTACATGTCCTGTAAGACAGAGGTCTGGGAGTGCTGAGCCATACCAACCTGCTTAGAGCTTTTATATCAGGAAACATTAAAAAGCTAAGTTACCATACAAAGAGGTAGCAGTCATCAATGAATCTGATGCTTCACTACTTAGGTAGAGTAGTAACAGCTTTTATTTTTCTGTATCATATTTTGAAGATGCTTTCTGGTACTTAACTGAAATAAATTTCTGTAGCTTGTACATGCTATTCTGTTTGCCTGTAGGGTGAAATTGATGGCACTTGTTGTTTTACTGTAAGAGCATCTTGTAAACCCTGGAGGAAGAAATGGAAACAGTATCCCTAAATATCATAAGCTTTTTAAAAATGTGCTTTTCTAATTACAGAACATTCAAAGGTCTGTACACTACAAGTGAAACAGGAACGACTCTGGGAATGTGTATGCTGTCCCTTGGACAAAGCATAGTGTTAGGCTGTATGATTAAAGGCCAATCACAGTGCACACACAGACTGAGCAAAGAGCAGAATATTTAGGTAGAAAATATAACTACAGTACTATATTTAAACATTATATACTATAGTTAAATAAAGTGAGGAATACAGTCTTTCCCCTACAGCAACAAAGTAATTAAAAAGTATCAAAACCAAAACAGATTTGTTGGTTTTTTTTTTTAATATTGGAATACAGGCAGAATTTCATGATCTCATCCAATTGAAAAAGAAAAATATAATGTCATTCTACCTGAAAATTTGAGCTGGGGTTCTTCAGCTTGGAGAAGAGAAGAGAGAGAAGAGAAAAGAGAAGAGAAGAGAAGAGAGAGAAGAGAGAAGAGAAAAGAGAAGATCCTAAGTGGGAAGGGAAC
>JAWWEW010000166.1:27459432-27487199 GCA_035583185.1 Anabacerthia variegaticeps | reverse complement strand
GAAGAGAAGAGAAGAGAAGAGAAGAGAAGAGAAGAGAAGAGAAGAGAAGAGAAGAGAAGAGAAGAGAAGAGAAGACTCTGGATAGACCTTATATAGCACCTTCCAGTACATAAAGGAGCTAAGAACTGGAGAGGGACTTTTTACAAAGGCATGTAGTGATAGAGCAAGGGGGAATGACTTCAAACTGAGAGAGGTACATTTAGATTGGATATTAGAAGAAATTCTTTACTGTGAGCGTGATGAGGCCCTGGCACAGGTTGCCCAGAGAAGCTGTGGCTGGCCCATCCCTGGAAGTGTTCAAGGCCAGGTTGGATGGGGCTTGGAGCAACCTGGGCTAGTGGAAAGTGTCCCTGTCCATGGCAGGGGGTTGGAACTGGATGATCCTTAAGGCCCCTTCCAACCCAGGCCATTCTGTGCTACAATAAAATGAGAGAAAAAAAAAATTCATCTGACAAATTACACATTCAAGATAACTGTAACCATTTGGTTCATTATTCTGAACTTCTGAAACTAATGCTTGTTTTTTTCAGAGAGCAACAGAAAATTTGTTGGCTATCTAGAAGCTGATTTAAGGTTTCCTGGCTACTATCCAAAGGTAAACAGACAAACAAAAATTGTGAAAGACTGAGCTGTACTGAAGTGTAAAAAATAATAAATGCCCAAATCAGTTTCTTTATCTTCATCCTTCCAATAGCATTTGCAATCTGTGAACAAAGTAGCAAAGCTTTTTCATTCTTCAAAATGGCATGTGAGAATTGAGAGGCTTACCCAAAGGAGCTGAAACACTCAATTAGGAAAGTTGCTTAAAAGACAAACACAAGTAAAATAATAGTTTAGCCCTTGCCTTACTGACAGGTGAGATAACAACCATTTCTGGTACCACAAAGAACTCTCAGAAAGACTGGCATTTCAATGGAAGGAAAACCACACCAGCCCATATGGTTCCCTTAAAACAAAAGCCTCTTGGGTTCATGACCAACATTTCAGTCAGCCTTTAAGTAAGGAAAAGCAACAACAACTGATACTGGGGATTTACTGACAAGTGTCAGGAATAATGGTGACTGCTTTAGAAAAGACTATAAAAATTCTTTCACTGCTGCACTTCATAATATATGTGAAAAATACTATCTTCAAACTAAACACAAAAATCTCCGAACTGATCGTTGTGACCAGAGCACGGAGCCTAATCCAATCACCACTAAGGCATGGTGGAAACTTATAGTTCAAGTAAGACACTTGCACACACACCCCCTCACCCCCATATTCCTGCTACTTACTCTGGAAAATTTACTTGCAAAACACTTAACTACCAAAGGCAGAGTTTTGCAACACAGTTTAAAGCACCTTACTCAAAGGTTAGGTTACCATTTTTCTAGCAAAAGATCAGAACTATAAACACAAATGTAAATCATCCATTATTAAGTATACAATTCTAGTTCAGTGGCCACTATTACAAAACTGGGGACTAACAGTGACTTCCAAAGACTCTGAATCAGACTTCAAGGGTATAATATTCTTCACAATATTATGTATTTTCAAGACCGAAGACTTCAGACAAGTCTTTACAGAGAAATCATAAAAATAGGAAAGTGATTCACCCTGCTTGAAATGGCTGACATTTAATTTTTGCAGTTTATATCTTCAACCATTATCTACCACCTTTTATAAAACATAAATTGGTATGTATCAGAAAAGCTCCAGCATGGTTTTGTGGTGTTTTTTCTTTATATATATATATATACACATTACAGAGAGGCACATTCTTTGTTAGAGATCACCATGAAATTCTTCTGTAGAAACTTGAACACTTCCTTTCACAGAAAATTTTCCATGAACCTATGCTCTTCATATAAGGCTGTCATATCAAGTTAAACAAAATACTCAGTTTGCATAAAATTAGAACCGCACCTAGTTCAAGATGTATTTTCAAAATACATGTGTCATAGATGTCATTGCAGAAAAATAAGCAAGATACTTCTTTTACAGACTGGAAAAGGAAACTATCCCTTTTGACATTCTATTAAAATTTAGTAAGGGCACAGAAGGAATTTCGAACTGTTAGTCCAAAATGACCTAGCTACTCTAACAGCATGTACAGTGCAAAGAACTTCTTACAGTAGCATCACAGAGTAACACCAGCTCTTTCAAAAGGACTCTAAAAATCGTTGCTCATTTCTTAGACTGGCAAACATCCAGCATGTTCACAACTGGCAACAGAGTCTACAGTATTACAGTGTTATTGCTGTTACTGTAATGCAAAGAAATGAGGTTGTGATTATAAGTTTTCCCATTAAGCTGTAGGGGTCTCTACTCCATTTTACCAGGTTTATTATTTCTTAGCTGTGTCCTAAGTTCCAGGAAAACACAGAGAAACATTATCTATTCGTACTTTCTCCTATAGAAATGGTGGATAGCAGACTAAAGTATGCAATTAGCTGGCTTTGCGTTAGTTGGTTAAAAATGTGTGTATCAGTTCAACTTGAGTCGAGCTGCCTTGGTTTGTACCAGCTATCTGCAAAGGCTGGCTGAATGAGACTCCTTTCATCATACAGGCACTGCTACCTTTGCTGCAATAGTAGAGGCACACTTTGATAGCCAGGAGAGCTTCAGCTGACAGGCAGCTCCCGGGTAACTGAAAGGGAATAACAGTCTGACAGGAAACATCCTTTATCTCTCCAGTCAGACACTGTCCTTGAAGCAACCACGTATTATCTGTAAGAGAATAATAAATTTTATCATTAGGGTATTTAGTGCCACGTCTAAAACCTACATAAAACACTAATTCTACCTATAGGACAACAAGGACTTTCCACATGCAACACTAGAGGAAATTTCCTTCCCGATTTTTCCAGTTGTGAACAAAAAAAAGAAGAGTAATTTACAAATGCTTTTCTATCAGTCATTTAGAGATGGAGAGACCCATAGATTTTGTCAGCACTGTAGGTGTACATATACAGGATATCTTAGTTAAATGCAATAGAACTGCAATTTCTCCTATACACTCTCACATTGGTATCAGAGATCTAATACTCCAGGTAAGGTATCTGCCATAAATGCATAAAACTGCAGGCAAATTAGGGCATTTCCAAGCAGCGGTGTTGGTCTTACCAGTGGGTTGGTGCAATTTAGCAATGCTCAGGCTGACTGTGAGAACAAAACTTGAGTTTCACATTTATTTAAATAGTTGAGAGCATATGAACTGAAAAATTACTTGTACAACACATACTCCAAACTCATTGAATTGGACTCTGTATTTTACTGTGAGATGGATGAAGTGCTCTTTTTGGCATTTTTTGGAAAATACCTAAAAGTTGGCTTTAGAATTTATGAGCTTGAAAAGACTTGGTGAATTTCAGTTGCTTATATTCTCCAATTTTTACTAACTCTTGAAGCCATCACATATATCTTTACTTCAACAATATTTGGAGATTCTGTAGGCCAAAAAGTGTTCCAACTCTCCTGGAAATAGTCTATTTGTACTCTCAAATGAGATACTGAGGTGAGAAACTACATTAAGTCAGGACTCAAATAAACAAACTACAATGTCTACATATTATCTGTTGATTGCTTTTAAAAGAACAAATATGCAAATATGAATTATAACAAAGTAGGTCCAAAGTGGTTAGGTATAAATGTATCACAAATACTTTTTGGAAAAGACAAAAGCCAAAACCCAGGAATTTCTTTCAGGAATACGCTTTGGCTTCATAAAAGCCAAAAAACATCCCAGTAGGTCTGGGATGACCTGTACATAAAGTCAGAGGGCAAGCACAGGAGGGGATGAGTATCTCTCAGCAAACCCTCTCTGGCAGCTCATTCAAAGAAACTTTAAAGAAATAAAATAATGCAGCATGTATTAATTCAAGCACAAAGCAGTGTAACAGGTGTTCACTTATTCTAATATTTGCACTCCAGCTGTTAAATGTATCAACTCTAAATACCATGTATTGCATCACAAGGTCAAATGGGAACACAGGACTGGAAGGGACATCTTGATTCATCAGACTGAGATCCCCTGTACTGCAGGACATGATGATACATCCCACTTCTTAACTACCCTGTTCAACTGATGAAACAAGAAGGGCACATTACCTTCTGCTGTGATAAACCAGCAATTGGGTGCTTCTTCGTTCAGTTTTGAATCTGGAGGAAGAGTCAAGTTTAATAAAAACTGAATTGTCTGTCCAGGAGCTACAGTTACTGATGGAAGCTGAACATTTGGTGCAGATTTAGGCAGTTTTGGAAGGTTTGTTATTTTATCCTTTTGCACAGGCAGGTTATCTGGAACATCACATGCTTCTGGCTTCAGGATAGGCAACTATAAGTAGGAATCAAACAAAATATTTATTTTTATTTGTACTGAAAGCAAATGAACTTTCACAATACAATCAGAGTTTCAAAGCTGACAAGTACTAGGAAAACTGACACATGATATTATTACTATTGGCCTAAAATTTTCTGACAGAGTGCAACAACAAAGAAAAAGGGAAGGACAAAATGTTTTTTTTAAATTGAAAACCCGCTTATTAATCCAAGTAAAACCAATATTTACTATTAAAACCATAAAACTGACAACAACTTTAGAGTATCTCTTAATTTAAAATTTCATCAGTTGCATTACATTTCTACTTTAAATAAAATATAAAGGTGTTTTCTTATAATCTGCTGGTAAACTGCATACTTTGGTAATAAAACACAAGATTTTAACTATGCAAATTGCATGGTAAACGGGATTTTCCCAGAAAAGCCACCAACATGTTATATGATACAAGAATTTAAACACACATTAAGACTGTGTGCTATTGAATGCAAGAAATATACAAGAAGTCAGTTGGACCATTATGTCATAGATTGACATATATGTCTATATATTTCACAAAATCATTAAGACATAGTGCCAGTGTAAGATGGACAGGAGCACAGTTTTTTTTTAGAAGCAAATACAGCAGTGCAAAATTCTGACAGTGCTTTTGAATTGACAATTTGGAAGCCTGCTGTGTATTCTGCTTTAAGTCACTGACATCCCAAATCATTTCTTACAGCTTAATTACAGGGCACAGTAATTGATTTAAACTTCCAATTGTTACAAAGTGCTCATGAAATGCTTTCACACTGAAGAACTGGGCTGTACTTCTTAATAACTCACGTTTCTGTATTACTCTTTTCTAGAGGACTGTCACTTTCTGTTTTCATTCAAAAGTTGCCTTTCCAAAGACCAAGGCTTTCAACAACTGTGCTAATAGATAATGTTTATTGTCCTGATTATCACAAAACACTCTGTGAATATAGATACTGCACCCAGAGTTAGTTATATAATTTTTATACCACTTGCTGAAGTCTGTAATAGTAATTTATACCAAGAAACACCACTATCAGCCTGTTTAATAAGTATTACTTGCCATGGAAAGAATTTTTGTTTCCAAGTCCAGGACTTTAATCTGATGATTATTTGTGTCTGCAACATACATCAAGCGGCCATTTTCTTCAACACACAAACCTCCTGGTTCATTAAAAGCTGACTGTGTAAAGCTGGAACTAACAACATTGCCTGCTTCTCCTGTGCCTGCCAGGGTAGCACAGTTCTTCATCTTAGGATCTACAACTTTGATCTAAGACAAACAAAGACACAAAAAAACTTCACTGACAAAAACCCAGCAGGATTTAAAAGTTCTGTATTATCTCATGTCCCACATTTTCAGAAGCCAGCACTAACTTTTGATTACCTTAACTAAGTGTGCATCCCAGAGTTATCATTCTTTAACAAGTAACATGCCCCATCTTCTGCCCTCCCCATTCCATGATGGACTTTACTTCTTCTTTTGGTCTTCATTCAGCATTCCCTTCCCTGATTATACCCCTCTGGTATAAAATGGCTTGCTTTTCTAATGTTTATTGCCTTTCTGGAAACATTTGTAAAACAGTAAGAGCGTAACAAAATTGGCAGGCTAACTTCTAGATTATTTTTCTTCTAAAAATAAATGTCCTTTTTTTTTCCTTCAAGCAATATGAAAAAGTTTATAATGTTTTGTACAATATCTGAAAGGAAATATCATCTGGCACATGAATTTTGATAAGCATTTAGTGTTATATACCTTATTCTTCAAATTAAACAAACTAGTTCTCTTTTAATGCATATCATTGGTGCACAGTTAACAACCTCCTAGACATGAATGCTTATAAAGCATCACATAAGAACAATCACGCAAAACAATCTCTCTTATCTCAGAGTTCCATGCAGGCAATCCATAACACTTCTTCTCAAAACTTAGGTGGCTTTTTTTTGGGGGGAAAAGCAAGTGCTCTAGTTCTCTCAGTTTTATGAAGCCTGCAGTATTCCTCACTAATTCCTAGGTCTTTTATTCTAGTTCAGCATCTTTGGGAAGATACAAAGAAAGAATCTTTAGCCTGAACTGTAACTTGGCACTTTAAATTCACCTCCCCCAAGAGACCATCACATCAACACAAAAGAATGTGACAGCAAAACAATGGTAAATAAAAGGACCCATAGGAAGGAAGGAAGGAAAAGAAAAACAACCCACAAAGAAACTCATGCAATGCATTTCCTTAGCTTAACAGAAACAAGCACAATCTTCGTACGTTACTAAAATAATTTTTTGTAGTAATAAAAATTTCAAAGTCTGTAAGTTACTATATGCTTACCTTATGATTATAGGAATCTGCCACGTAGAGTAGCTTTCTTTTCTTGTCCCATGTTACTCCTAAGGGATGCTGCAGCTTTGCATTTATGCCTGCTCCATCCACATCACCAAAGGCAAACAAATTCTGAGAACGTATTTTATTTAATTAATATACTAGATTATTTAGTGCTGGCATGAATTTAAATGATTGTAATTAAATGGAAATTCATTGACATAAAAAAAAATCAAGACAATTTTAAAACAAAGATATTGAAAACTGGGAAGTGTGGATGCTAGCCATGGAAATGGAAACTCTCACAACTAAATTATAAATATGAATCCAGCCGGTTTAATGACCACACAATGCTGAATCAAGTTGGCTATTTTAAATATAAGTGAAGTAATTTCTCATCTGAGGAGCAACAATCTGCATTACAACCTGAGCATCACAACTGGCACACACTTGCATTCCAAGCAGTGAAGTTAAGAAATTGATGGCCACGGAAACTGATTTACCCTCTCTCCCCAAAAGTGGTTCCTCCAGGTCAGGCTTGAGGAATATTAGTAGGGCAGTGTGGGGAAGTTTGAAGTGATTACCAATGGGTCTCTCTCTCCTCCTACAAGGTGCTTCACGGCTCCGTCCTTCAGCGAGATGGTTCTCACGGTGCTGCTCTCGCTGTCCGCCACAAAGAGGCAGTTCCAGGGATCCTCGGGAGCCAGAGACAGCCCCGAAGGCTGCGCAAAGCCTGCCTTGTGCGGGTACGCGTTGTTCCTGTTCTCCTCATTGCCGCTCCCGGCAAATCGAAGGCACACTCCTTTCTTTAAATCACTAGAGGAAAATAGGACCCAGCCTCAATAAGTCTGAAATACCTCAGACATTATGCTTAAATAGAAGCTACAGAACAAGCACTTGTGAGTTATACAACCAACTGTATTGCAGCACAAGGAATGCCTCTGTGCTAACTTATGTATCACCTCAGCATATCAGTCATTACTAGATAACTCAGCAAATGCAAGGAAAAGTAACATTCAATTACATGAAGGCACCTTACCAAGTCATAGCTGTATAGCAAAAGTATTGTATTTCATTTCATCCAACAGATGTGGGAAAAAGCAGGCAGACTTTAAAGCACACACGCCTTTAAATGAATTATATTTAATTTAATGTGATTATCTGTCTCTTTGGGGTTTGAAAGCTGTTTATCAAAACAAAGAGCAATTTCACATGTCTTTTAGTATGGTTGCTTACCTTCCCTTTGGTAGTTTTCCACCTTCCAACATCAGTGCCCATATCTGATGAGTGCCTGCCATTGCTATCCATAAAACATCGTCTTCCTGGGTTCCTGAAACTTTTAAAAAAGGATATATAAAACCAGATGAAAAAAAAAAAACCACTTTGGAATTCTTTCATAAAACAAAGAAGTCATCAAACCAACCCTGCTGTCCCTCCTACTCAGCTCATCTTTTGCCATGGGGAAGAAAATAAAAACTCAACCAAAAAAAGAGGAAGAGACGTAGAGAGTCTCTTCTATCTACCAAAACTTGCTATTTTTCTTCTCTTTTCTTCCCAGGGGTATAAATATAATGATTTTACGTCCCTACTTGATGAAGACAATGTTTCAAATGGATTTCTCTTTGCAACATTTTGCTGTTATGTCTGTTTCACCTGTTATTTTTTGATTCATACGAGCCAACAACAAGTACCTATCTTTGTTAAGCATGTTTTTGGGGAGTGCAATCTTGAGGGTTTTTTACTACACTAGTGGCAAAATTAAGATATTCCAAAAAACTACTGGCAGTTTTTTAAATGTTTTGATCTTAAGGAACAGAAAATTGATTCAAAAATTTCATTAAAATGACACTATTAAAATTATTAAAATTAAAATGACACATTAAAACAGACACTATTATCTTTCTAACAGTGTCCCAACTAGTCAGAGACAAAAAAAACATGTTTTTACTAAATGAATGTATCAGATATTTGAATAAACATTACCCCTACCAAATATTTTGGAGTTTCAAAATAAAAGCAATGTCATGTGAAATGCTAGCAAGCATTTTCATTCTGAGAAGTCAGACCAAAACAATGAAATTACCACCATTTGCCCAACTGAGATCCTGCTGGTTTTCTTCTATTCCTAAACCTTTTAAACACTTCAAGAGGGGAAAAAAACATTCTTCTGTCTCCAGATCAATCTCCTTATACTGTGAGCTCAGTTCAGAATAGTTGTGGTATGATTTTAACGTAGTTTATCTTCAGCCTTTTCAGTTTCTTGGATCAAAATGCAAGTTTCCAAGACTGTTATCAAAGCAACTCTGGTGACTCTTTCCTGCACCTCCATGTGGCTCCATGTTTTAACATAAACTAGACCTTCAAAAATAAAAGTCAAATTTACAAAGTATCTCAAAGCTTTTTCTTCAGCAAAAAAGGTTTGAAAAATGAGTTGCAAAACACACGTTTTATGAGTTACCAAAAATGCTACCAAGGTTCCAACAATGCCAAAAACAGTCAATAAAAAACCCACCAAAAAAAACCCACCTCACTGCCCCAACAAATCACTTTTGATTAGAACTTGTTTCTAAGTGATTAAATTGAGAAAATGTCCTATGAAATCATTTCACTACTTTCTATATAGTAAATGCTCAGTTTTAGGATTTTATATTTCCATTATGCATACCTTGCACTTTTCAGATGTTACTATTCTAAGTACCCTAGAATGAAAACTGTTAAAATCACTGATCTACTCAGAAAGTGAGCTTTTTCATCTTGCTAGGCTGTGCAGTTGATTCTGAGTGTCTCAAAAAGTGTTGTTAATTATTTAATATTCACTTTATCCCCCAATTAAATGAAGGAGTAAGACTTGAACTGAGCACTGTTGAAAAATCTGTTCTATTCATCTATCCAATTATCTAATACCATACACCGAGAACTCCCTTGTGACAGCTTCACACTGAAAAATTGAGGCTTCTTACTCTGATTCTACACGCTAAAAGACCTGTCAAATATGAGAAAAAGGCATCAATATTAAATACAAATTTTACTGAATATGTAAGATGGAGAAAGGAGAAGATCCTTTCTTCAACTAGAGAACGAGGCAGTAAAAATGAGCAAGAGCTCTGTAAGTGTCATAAATTTTAACTCAACTATTTTCTCCTGGCTGGCCAATAAGAACAGAGAATGGATACAAACATGGAAATAGCACAAGCATACTCAATTGTGGAAAATATGCCAGAGCTTTAATTAAAACAAAACAAAAAAATCTCCTAAATCAGAAAAGTAAAACCAAGGCTCATAGCTGTACAGCTAAGGTATTTTATTAGACAATGGTCCTCACACTACATAGTTTAATGTTTTATGTTCTGAAACAAAAGAAAGAAAAACTTTTTCTTTCAGGATAGAGCAGTTTGAGGATGTCACCACTGCTTGTTATCCTTGTACTGTTCTTGCAGGAGAGAACCAGCATGTAAAATTATGGTAATGCTATCATTATCATAACTCCTTATCACCCATGAATGGAAAGAATTTATTTTTAAAGAATGTATTATAAAACGACATAAAAGAACAAAGCAATTCTTTTACTTTTATTCAATTAAGCACCACATTCCAACCTATCTTGAGCTGTTTTAACAACCCAGTGTAGCTTCTCCTTATTAGGGTATGTGCTTTCTTATCTTTAGTGCTGGCTGTATCAAAGCAAGGTATGGCTTGCAAAAGTGATACCCTTATGTTACAAACATTCCTTAATATTGAACCAGAGCTCTGAACACACCAGTACTTCACATTGTATGATGCTTCAGTTATTGGATGATGCCTCAGCTCCTGAATCTGCCTCTGCTATATATCTGAGTTTTAAGAATTCACATTTCTGGCTGAACACATGCACAACTTCAAACAGTACCACTGCTGACCATTAACAGTGAGTCAATCTGAATGCACAGAAATGATTTTGTTCTGCACCAGCCAACAGCAATATCTGTGTGAAGGGATTCCATTCCCAGGACTGCCCACACTTCCAGTTTCACTATCTGGGGACTGCATGCTTACTTCCAGTCTGGGAATTAAAACCCTGGGAATCAAAGTTCCATTTTGTGGCTGGCACCACTGACATTTTCTAAATAGACTGAAGTCTGAAAATATTATTCCTGTCTACTAATTTTATCTTTAAAGGAAAAGAAAAAAAACCCAAGGAAGAAATCTGTTGGTACACTCATTCTCTGCAAATTCTCAAGGAGCAATAGGGGCTGTACAAGACACCGTGCAGTTCACAGACAGGCACCCTGCCTCTGTGTGCAGTGAATGAACATCTCACCTTCTCGTAGGTTTAGAAGAAGTTTAGAGAATTAAGTGCTAATCTGACTGAGAGAACAACTAGAGAATCGTCATTCTTCTTCAGTGAGACAGAGACAGCAAAGCTCCAAAGGAATGCTTTAGCACTCTAAACTGGACTGTCACAAACACACATCATCCTCTTCAGATGACTAAAAATTAATTTTATTTTTTTCCTGTGCTACCTGGAACACTTTCACATTGTGTTGCATCACACAAACAGCACAACCCTTTATGAAATAAAATGCTTCTGGAATTTTCCTCCCCGGCTAACATACCTTCCCTCTCATTAAGGGGAATCCTTGGACATAGATACCGAGGGGATGTCATAAAATGGGAGATAATAGGGAGGTAAAAATGATGACTATAATGGAATACTTTTTTATTTCTTTCCCAAGTTTCCTAACTCAGGCCTTGTAGCTGTAATGGCAGTAAATATTTAAAAAAAAAATCCAAAGCAGAAGAGATTGAATTTATAAACAAGAAAGAACTAATCTGGATTATTTAGTGTTGGGATATCTCCCTATAACTGCTATAACTACTTCAAAAAAAAGCCAAATCTGGTTATGTGTTTTACTCATTCCTCATTAACAAACATACACTTGACAGTACTTCAGCACCACAGTCTCCTTTGACTTCCAACACCCACATTCCATATTCAAAAGCACTTTCAGCATCAAAGGGTAACAGTTAAAAAATATGTCTAGTTCAGACCCCAGCATGCCTGACAAAGCCTCTCTAAGACTTGTTAAGGATGTTTATTTTCAGCAGTTTTGAATCTGGAATTTTACATTAAAAACTATATCTGATACCTCGACTAGTCTTTAGAAATCTGATTTGTAGTTTCAGCTTCTTTATCATGAATATACATTTAATTCATAGAACAAGACTACAGATTGTGGAACACAGAGAATGAGAACCATCACTCCAGGTACACATATATTTTTTTTACAAAGGGTAGTTTCAAGTCATGGAGTTCAAAATAATTCTAAGTTTGACAACAGTTAAGATGGTAAGTCTGCTAGTCCAAATGCTTCTTTTTACTGTAGAAAGTAATCCTCATCGTCATGCATTTTGTCAAGATGTAGATAAATCCAACTTAGAAAAACAGTCTGCCAAACTAAATTGTGTGAGATTACTGCTGAATATGCAGTCACAACTCTCCTATGTTAACACTAACATAGATATCTAATTTCTTGATCTGTTTCTATAGTGAACATGTGAAATGCTACTAACTTTTGTTGCTATTACTACTCAGCAATACAATAAACTCTGTGCTCTCTTAGTTTTGGCTCAGAATACAGAGCATTCAGTCAACAGTTTAACTTGGTTCCTGTAGAGATAAAGTCTGTTGGGCAGACTGCACAAAAAGCTACCAGTTGCAAAAGTTTAACTCTCCTCAGTTTTCTCCCCAGTGCTTCAAGAAAAAAACCAAACAACCCAGTACAGAACTTGTTCATAAGTTTGTTAGGACATGTGAAAACTTCCGTTAAACCTATTTGTCCCTCTCTGTGGTTGTGTCAACAGTATGAAGCTGGTTGACCCACTCAGACAAAGCACAGAAGAAAATGCACTTCAGAAAGTCCTCCCAAAGAAAGTCTGGGTAAGGTTCTGCCCCACTGCAGTCCTGCACTGTAACTTCTTAATTTCATATTTCTCAAAGGACTTAAAGAGCTCTTAAAAAGCTCTTAAAACCCTATTATAAATATTTCACTTCATTTCAGCCCTATCTTTAGTAAAGTTACTTTTTCTTTCAAATTTCAAGGATTTTAAATAAAAAATAATGGACATTTACAAGCAATTTAGGATCCAGCTCAAGAAGAGAAGTCAGACAATGCTATTTTGTATGACGTCTCTAACATGATTTTATGTGAAAATGAACCTGTTTCAGGGCAAATGAAGTCTGAAGCTGAATGGGGTGTCTTTGAGTTTGTACTTTGCATAAGAAACTGCTAAAGGGATGAGCAGGCCTTTTGCATTCCAAATAAATCCACATTGCTACGTCATGCAGTCATATTACATATGCACCATGTTTAGAAGAATTTAAGTTTTGATTTGCCTCTTTTATTTTCATCTATTACCAAGGAAAATACCTTTCATGGGACAGTGAAGGCCAGAATCTCAGTGACAGAATGAAACCAGACTAGAAGGAAAAAGAGTGACATGTAGAAAGCATCATTTCAAGATACAGACAAGTTCAGACATAAGCAGTTCATATACCATCTGAGCTCACCCAGTAAATGCTAATTGCTTACTGCTTAAGTGATTATTACCTTTTTTTTTTTTTTAAATTAGGGAAGAATCACCATGAGTAATTCACAAAAAAAAAAACAAACAAAAAAAGAGTGTTTGCTCTGGAATGCAGTGGTGCTGAATAATCCTCTAGCAGAAACACAGCAAGGAAAAAAAAAATCTTACATACTTTTGCCTTTTAAGGGCTATAAAAATTGTACCAGTATGATAAGGTACTGTACTTTCATTTAAATAATATCTATGTAAAACTTAAACTGACGTAAAAATTTCCAACTAGTTTACTGAAAGCATGGTCAGTACTGTACTTTGGGAGTTTCTATAAATAGATTTCAATCATGCAATTTAAGACCAGATTTCGGAATGCGAAACACACGGTTATGTCACCAAGCACAAGTCATTGTCCCGTTCCTGCCAGCAAGAATGCAGCTATCAAGAACATTTCACGCTCAAATCAACTGTGCATTAAAGTATCACTTGCTTTCAACACCCACTAAATAAAAATAGAAGGGAACAACAGAGAAAGCTAAAAAAGCACCCAGTAATTTCATAATGTATTTTTAAGCTGCTGGCCCTCCCCTTCCATTTCCCACACAGTCTGTGTCAATGCAAATTTCAGCACCACTCTCCACAAAGCCAGAATTTAATCCATGGAGTTCATTCAAGAATTTTAATGGGAGGGCAAATCACAAGCTCAGTGGCCACAACTAAAGAAATAAAAGAGATGATATGGAAGAATACTGTCTATCTGAACCCTGCCATGTGTTTTATCTCCATTAACTCCCCTGCCTTAAAGGGAGACATTTGTGCCAACTTTCTTTTAAACGGTGTTTCACACTCACTTAATCTCTTTGACTCTGACTTCAGCATCTGTGTAAAATGGGGCTAACCTGGATAGGATCCTACTAACCTGGATGCTTAAAAACATGCTACTTAGTATTATCTTCTATTAACTTACCCATGTCCTTATAAAATTTTTCTCAATATTCTTAATTTCTCTTTCCTCTTTGAGACACCAAAAAAAGGTCACCAAAGGTCACCATAAGATGTTCAATGCTATCTAGTATAGTACATAACCAGCTAATACATTTGCAATTCTTTTTCTTTCTCCCTTTCATGTTCTGGATAGCAAAGCTTTAGACACTGAAACTCCCAGAAACATCACTTGCTTAAAAATTATAAAATACATATTAAAAAACTCAACTGTAAATCTATCTTCTGAAAAGAAAAAAAAGCCTCTTTTACACAGTTTCAGCTACACAGATCTAAGGAAAATGGGAAAGCATATTGTTATTTCCCATGTGCCACGCCAGTTAACACAAAAGTCACACTTTTAAAATTTGTCATAATGAACCCAAGTCGTTGAAGTGCACATTACTTCCTGCAACTTGCACAGAGATAGATATAAGCATATACAAAAAAAAAGGACATTGCTGTGTGGATGCAAACAAAAGTAATTTTTGAAAATCTCACTACTTACTTCACCTATCCAAATGCCTAAATAGACACTGGCATAGCAGTTTTAATATACAGACAACAGGGTATCTACTTGTAGGACAGCAATCTGAGAGGCACAAATGCATCTTGTGACTTACTGGACAGTAAGAGAAGATTCTCGCAGGCTCAAGCAATTTGCAACTTTGCAATTTGCAACTCAACAATACACCTTTGACAAACACCGCTGCATGGTTAACAAACTATCCATCTTTGGCAACAAACTTTAAGAAATCACTGCAACTCACGACAGTAAAAAATGCTTGTTAAAAAATGCCCTACAGACTACAAGACACAGTCCTGGTTCCTCGTGCTCTGGGATAGACTCCTGTTGGCATTCTACTCAATGTAACACTCCATTTTGACAACTCCCCCTGGTTATAGTTTTCTAAAAAATTTTGTATTGCTGTTACAGTAATCTATATTTTTTCCCTGTTTTATCGACTTGGCTTATTATCTTCTCAAAAAATAGAATTTCAATTGATTTAATCTCTTCTTAACTGACAGTTTATATTGTATTTTACATCAACCTAAATAGAAAACTGACTAGTAGGTTCTAATTGAATAAGAAAAAATCTACACTGGTCTGAACAGAGTGCATTCTGAAGATCTGATTTTTATGCAAATGCTTATTAAAATTCAGCAGTCAGTGTTAAACAGTGCAGATGACTAATCCTCTACAGGTGACTAACTCAGGAAGTTCAATGTTCATGTTGATAACAATTATCATATCAATTAACATTTAACAAGCAGACCTCTCAAAAATAAAAAAGTATCAACATATATTCAACTACTGGCAGAAGCAGAAGAGAGCATCATAAAAAATTAAAAGTAAAATTATAGGTTACTTTGAAAAGTTCTGTTAACCAGCTCAAGTTTTTGAAACGCTAATCAGTTATTAGTCTCCTCTTTGATGATCTACAAAACAGCTCTGCAACAACATCACACAGAGATCAGCTTTCTGGTTCAAGATCTCTTGAAAACTATACCATCTAGTCAAACAAGTTCACAAAAGGAAAATCAGATTGGATAAAATTCAGCAAAACTCATGTCTGCATTAATAGCAACCTGCATCTGGTGAGATTCCCTTTCAGGTATTCCTTCTTTCTCTTGCAAGTAGGATTCCATATGCTTAATATAGATTGGAAGGGTCACTGACAAAGCCTTTGAAAAACATCTTTATTTGGGGTAGAAGACATATTAATAAAAGAGTTTATTAAATTTATCCTAGTTGCTTACTTGATTACTCAAGGCTGTCTATACTGACAGTGGATTTGTACCAGAAGACCTCTGCACTATCAGCATTTATGAATCAGCTCCATGGACCTGTGGGACCAAGAACAGAGGAGGCCACAAGGATGATTTGAGGACTGGAACACCTCTGCCATGACGACAGGCTGAAAGAGCTGGGGTTGTTCAGCCTGAAGACCACAAGACTCCGGGGAGACTTTAGAGCCTTCCAATACCTAAAGGGGTCTTACAAGAGAGCTGGAGAGGGACTTTGGACAAGGGCATGGAGTGATAGGAGAAGGGGGAATGACTTCAAACTGAAAGAGGGCAGGTTTAGATAAGATACTAGGAAGAAATTTTTTACTGTGAGGGTGGTGGGATTCTGGCAAAGGTTGCCCGTTGTGGATGCCCCATCCCTGGAATTGTTCGAGGCTCAGCTGGATGGGGCTTTGAGCAATGTGGTCTAATGGAAGTTATCCCTGCCCACGGAAGGAGATTGGAACTAAATGGACTGTAAGGCCTGTTCCAACATAAACCACTCTATGATTCTATGTTCCTTTAATCCTAATTTGAGTGTTTTTTGCTCCCTCAACTGACCCAAGATTTTAATAAATCCTGCCATGTCAGTAAAATGTTATAATTTACTAAACTTGCAAAACACTTCAATTCGAGATACTAGAGGTAAATCATACTACTTCCCCACTCCACTCAAGAAATCTGAACGTTAAAAGTCAGTTTTTTATGCCTGAAATACCAACCTAAGGGTCTTATGCCTCATTAAAGCATTGTTCTGTCATGTTAAGAAACTGGCATCTGCAACTTTTAAATTAAATTGAAATGGAAACATGAGAAAACTGCCTATCAACTCACAGTTAATAAAACATGGCAGTTATGAGATGTCAAGTTCAGGTGTGTGTTAAGTGAATCAGCAAAGAAAGCTACTTAAGTCCCCAGCAGCTGATTCTTGCATCCTGTTATGCAAAGATTTATTTTATCTCCTGATGTTTGCAAGGTTTGTTCTGAGGTATTCCTCTCCTATCTGACTGACTCTATCGTGATCTTGAGCCTAGTGATTTTATGTCACCTAAACAGGAATAAACAGAGGTCCCCAACTAAAATTACTTTTATTTCCTAAACTCAAATATTTACAAGTGGTCAGACATGACTGTATCATCAAGGAAAGGAACTTCTAAGACAATGCTCCTTTCCTGTAAAATGTACCTGCTTCTTAAGTGATCCTGGCATAAAGCACTGGCCTAACAAAAGCAATCACAATTTCCTTTGTATTCGCGTTCAGTAACCACATAATTTGTCTCAAAAGAATTTTTTTGGTATGTCAGATTAATACCAAAACAGGAAAACATTTAGTAAACAGTCATGCATGTGTAAATATGAGATGCTAAAGTGCAATTGATACACTACTTGAACTTCCGAAGACCACATCCCACGGAGAGCTGATAGGCTGTTCTTCTCCCTTGGCTCCACCTTCCTTATCAACACCTTGTATCCCAATGCCTGCTACAGTGGTCACCGTCTCTAATTCCAGGTCAATCTATATGAAGCAAAATGACACACATTGAATATATAAAAATAACTTGAAGTTACAGATAATTTAAGCTAGATGTCAAAACCAGAAAAATCCTAAAAAAATCAGGTATTTGTTTATGTAGGAAAATAATTTTACCACAAAGCTTGCTGATGGGCAGAGGGGTGTGGGGGTGAGGAAGCAGCAGGCAGCATGAAAACCATTGCCTGGAATTCTCTTCCACGTGCAACAAAAACTAACACTGCTCTCTCAAGATTTGCTCAGCAGATGGAGAAGAAAGCATCACAAATTTCTAGATAAATACTTGAATAAACAATGGGTGTGGATGTTTTATTTTAAACTCCTACAAGAATATGACATAAAAACTCAGATACTGTATTTCCCATTGCCATATCAAATAATTTGAACAAAGCAAATTATTTTTTTCAGCTTATTCCATGTCCCAGAGCAAAAAATGTTTTTATTTCTGCAATCTAAACCCCTTTATTTTTTCTTACCCTTTCACTTTCTAAGTGACTTCCAATAACTCACATGAATTTATCTTGATGATCATGTAAAAACGGAGTCTTTCATGAACAGAATCTTCTAACTTAGGCATGAATAAATGCACTCCTTTTGCAAGGTCCATTGCACAAGCATTTGAAATAATTTCCTGTAGCTGTTGTGTTACTTTAATTCTTGGATACCACCACGGCATGATTAGATGAAGGGGAACAGCTAACTATGATGGAAAACACTGAAGCAATATGATCCAGATCTTCAGGTGTTTCTGTGCTGTCCTTGCTACCTGCAACACTTAATTTCCCGTGGTCACCAGGCTACAGTGGTGAATATTTATAAGATGAGGACTCCAGAGAAAACTACTCTGCTCTGATCACCAATCAGACATATTGGTGAAGATGTGAGTACAAGATCTTGCATACAATACTTTAAATAATAAGGCTACATTATATTGCATCACCAAACTTAACTTCAGATTATCCTAAATTTCACCTAACCAAAAGTAAGATCCAATTCCTAAATGCTAAAACTTCGCAAGTGTCTAATCAGAAACAATACACATGCAGCCAATTCTGATGTTAAGGCAGTTACCTGTATTTTAGAGACCCAGGCAGTGAACGGAAGTTTAGATATTCACTAAGCCATGTCAGTACAATAACTTTAGATAAGAATCTGATAATACTGGAAGCGAAACAAAACCAGTTATTGCTTCCAGTACTAAGAATAGATGTTTCTCATAACAGGAAAGTAAGAATGACTAGAACAAAACCACAACAAAACCCGTTATGCTATAACAAGTAGCCCATCTCATCTTCAATTGATGGGAAGCACCAAAGTATACGTAACATTTAAAAAACCCAAACCTGCACAACAGCATTTATTTATAAGATATTGGACTGAATTTTATTTCCTGACGTCAAGGATATTCAGAGATTAATTCACTTGGTGTAAATTTTCACCTATATAAGTAGAATACAGTATAAAAGACTAAATTTTTAATTTCTTTATGGAACATTTACCTTCCTAATTAGATGATTTTCTGTATCAGCTACATAAATAACATTATTTTTTATAGCAATCCCTTGTGGTGAGTTGAAAGCTGCCTCTGAAAATCTTCCATCTCTCCTTCCACTGTTTGGACCTATAAATAAAACAAAGCAGACTCAAGAGTAATTTTAGAAAAAAGCTGTCTTAAAAATAAAGTGCATACATTTCAATGTGTAAGAAAATTACATATTCTAAGAGCTGCTTTCACAGTACCTTGTACAGTTTACATTACTACTATTTTATGCAGTCTTATTTTAGTCACTGTGATATGTAATTAAAATAGCCTGGTGTTATTAAGTTTTGAATCCATTCTGAACAAGTTCTCTGCTTCTTTAAGCTCATATTTCAAAGAGAAGTCTTAATAGGGTTCTAAATTGTTCTAGAGGGGTCTTAATAGGGTTCTAAATTGCACTAAAGGATAACAGCAACAATGAAAGACAAAAAACTACGCCTCTTTTATTCCCCACTACATCAAAGAAGCCAGCAGGAAAAAACTTTCATTTCCAAAACTCTACTCTATATCATTAGTTTAGATTTTGGTGTAATCACAAATGAAACTAGTATCTGATTAGCAACATTTTCTCATTAATGATAATAATTATGTAAAAGATGACAGGGAACTAATTACACAAAAGAACAGCAATAATGATGGAGTGACAGCTTTCTGCACAGAACAATCATGAAACAGAAAGGAACATGACCTGAATACAATAGTATAAAGGTAAGCACCGTATTTCAGAGGGTGTAGCATTAGCAGTATGTGTCAGCAGAAGACATTTAGGTATGAGTTATGTGTGTATCATGATTTATGATGCAAATATAACAATTTTAACCTTTGTGCATACCCACGTTTATTGCTGTATTATCAACTCTGTAACATTATTTTCTGCCCACTGAATCATTTGAGTCACTGAAATACCCAAACTTCTACAACCTACTGTCAGAAGTCAAGTTAGACCTTAACCATGGACATGAGGGGCTTAAGTACTGGTGTAACAGATTGCAGTAGTTCCCCTTGTAAGTGTGAGGCTGCACATCCCCAGGGAAGGGAAGAGCACAGAGTGCCACAGGAAGGAGGGGTACCAGTTCAGAGGTTAGGACACTCCCTCTGATTTCTTGTTTATGACTACCCCAGAACATTAAAGAGTAGCTTGTGGGCAGAGATTTCATCTCACATATCAAGCAGAAACCAAATTCTCTTGCTTTTGTCATTATAAATTCTGACCGTACTTCCTACAGGAGATGGGTATTTGGATTCATGTCTTAATGATAAATCAGGTTAACTGGGATAAATAGTCTGTCTAATCCCATGCACTGTTACTTCATAGAGCAAGAGATTTTTCCTTCCTTTCTTTAAACAGCACCGTCATTGGCATTTTTATGAGGTTTGTAGGATCCTGCCATGGGGCAACAATTAGTCAACATTAGAGTAAGTAATACAGGACACACCAGCACACAGGTCCTGATTCTGAGACATAAATGAATCACTGTTTTCAATAATTTGGGGATTTGACCCCTTCGTAAATCTTTCTACTGTGGTTGCTCATACGTGGACTGACTAGCAGCTGTGTACACGGTGCATTACAATGCAACTTTGACCACTTTAAGAGACTTTAAAAAAAGAACAATGCTGAATATTTCATTTGTGAAAGAGGAAAGCATACAAAGAGTATACAATTTAAAGCAGATAGTACTTTTACCAAAGCAGTAAGAGAGATCAGTTCTTTTAAGCTGAAATGGTATTAATATAAACTTTGTAACAAACATAATTAAATTTAAAATTCTTAACTTTCAATATTTTCGTAAGTTCTTCATATGTTACATCTCAGTTTTGTTGAGAAAACAGCTCTTTTACGTGAAGTAGAGCAACTTTTTATGTGTACTAAGGTGCCTGTGTACTTAGTGAAATGTCACTGTTGTTAATAATTCTCCCCTCCTCTTAAAACCAGGAGATCCTATACAGGAATGCTCTTCCAAACCAAAACCAACCAACCAAAAACCGCACCCCAAAAACGTCCCCATACGACACCACCATCACAATTCAACATTCTCTTCTTCTATTGGAAAGAGAGATGTTACAGTCCGTGTTTTCCCTACCTTGCTGCTAGATTTGGATGTATCTAAAACCATTTGTTACACTTTCAGAACAATACAAATTGTATTTTTGTAATTCATACTGGACATCACATGAAAACAGAAACTTTAGTTAATGAAAAAATGAAAAAAAAAAAAAGGCATTGCAAACAATTTTGCACTAACATAGTCCCCCACTGACGGTCTTATACTATACCATCCTGAACTGAATGAAAGCAATTTTAGTATAAGACAAAAGTTTGGCAATACTTATAAACTGCAAGGTCCTTCAAGAAAACAATCAGCCTAGCAGGCTCAGCAAACATCCTCTACTCCTAAACTGAAATGTAATAAACGTATATACACAATACTTTTATACATATATACATCCTTACCTCCGATAGTGTGTAGAATTTCTCCATTTTTACGAGTAACCAAAATCCTATGGTGCCCAGTGTCTGCTATTACCAGCCTTTCTCCTGAATTATCTACAGTCACTTTGCCAGGAAACAGCAGAGGAGAAGGTGGGAGGGAGTCTCTGTATAGCTTTATTCCAATGTTGTTATCTTTGATTTGTCCTCTTTCCTTGTAGAATTTCAGTGTGATAGAAGTAAATAAAAACAACTTCTCTCTGTGTCCCTCTCCAACAAGTGAAAACAGCATATTTCCACGAGGCCCAAGAATGACCAGAGTTGGCCAGCAGGACACTTCTAGTTCATGCCACAGTGTCGCATCTGCATCGTTGACTACAGGGTGCACAATATTGTACCTCAGAACGGCACTTTTAATGTTATCCAGAACTTTCTCATTTGGGAATTTTGCTGAATGGACACCGACAATAACAAGACCATCTGAAAGGAAAAATAAAGTTGTGCATTGAGACATGTTTGAATAAAAAAACAAGGAAAAAAACATGGTTATCTCACAATGTGACTGCTTTCTGGAATGAGAGAGGATCTGAACAAACAAAAAGCCGTTACATGTCAGTGGGAACACAGATAACTATGTATACAAAATACTGAAACTCAGAAGTAACACTTCAGTAAAATTACTGAACTTTAGGACCACTACTTCCCCAGCTAGGGAATTGGTTGACAATTAGTTGTTATAAACTGTTCTTACTTCTTGGACCTCTACCTACAAAGGAAGAAAATACTTTCAAAATAATTATGGGTAAGCTGTAGTTCAACTCATACTTCAGTTTTTTTTCAGATGCTAATGACACCTCGTTGCCTTGATTAACACCTTGATTCCTATAAAAAACTGTGGTGTTTTAGAAAATTAATTCTTTTCCACTGTTAACCAAAGCCACAAAAACAACACTGAACTCTGAAAGTTCAGTTACCTTGACATATTTACCTCTACATAAACAGTAAAAAAATAATGTATAGGCTTCTGAAATCAACCCAGCATTCTGTATTTCAAATAAAAATGGCAGCACTGACAACTATGACAAAATGATAAATAACACCTGTTGCAAGCCAGGCACGCTTGAATATAACAATTTCACAGATACAGAATTAAAGAGTCACTATAACTGAGACAGTCTTTATCAACTCCACAGTTGCAGAATGTTGCAATATCAGACAGCTGAAGTTGTACTATCATCAACTGCTGAACTCCAAACGCCAGGTCAAATATTTTAACTGTAAAAGGATCAGCACCAGAGTTTATACTTGTCCTTCAAAAATATCATTAAAACTAGAAAGACAGTTCCACAGTGAACACCTGAGCAGCATAAATAAGTTAGAACATTCCTTCACAAAGAAAACTCTTGTGGAAACTGACTGACACTATGCTGAGAAATAACAATATACACACCATTTAAAACACTTTATTTGAAGGATTATAGCAGAGCACAACACTGGATTTATGCCAAGCTATTTCTGAATATTAAAAAGTACTTCCTCTTATAGAAGTAATTTCTGGACTGCTGATAACATGAACTGAATATGCACTGGGGTTTAAAATAACTTTCTGAATGCCACTTGAAACACAGAAATAGCACCACTGAAGATAGGAGCAAGAACATATCAGATAAAGATGCTGGGTGACACTTAATCCTATGGAAAGCAGTCTTCATTTTGAAACAGACCTCCTGAAGTTCCAGACAATAGAACTATGGCACATGTACTATGATATATGATGATTCAGAATCACCCTATACAGCTTCTTGTGTTTAAACTTCTCATGTCTGATAATCATGGTGCTGAAGTTTCAACATACTCCATGTAAGAGGGTGTTTGAACATTAAAGAAAAAAAAGTAATCAGAGTATCAAAAATGTATATACACAATGCACGATCAAGAAATTGATTTCTTATAACTAGGAAAAGAATGGGCAGTATTCCTTCAAATATTTAAATAAAAGATTAACAATCTAAACCCATTACGAAATAGATGCTTTTTTAAAGTAAGATGCTTTGTTCTTCCAACTTTTATCTGTATCAAGCTTCTTGAGACAACAACTCTCCCCTTCTCTTTTTCCTAATGATCAGTGATTCATGTTTACCTTGGGTGAAGAAGATGAACACTGATATGAGACCGTGTACTGAACTATTTTTCTATGATTTAAAAAAACTATTTTAATATATTTATACATATTACTGTAATGCCAGGCTTTGCACACATAGCACAGCTAAAGATTAAATAATTCTGAAAGGGTTAATAATAAAAACATGAAAACAGCAGAAATGGACCAAAAGGGAGATGTATAGTGAACCCCCCCACACCAAGTACTTTTCTCTTTGTTTGAACCATAGAACACCTTAATCTCTTCCCGAATCCAACTGCTATTCTCTGCTTCCTAACGGATTAAATTTAAGATTAATGTTCCACACACCTGCTCTTCTTTCCTTTTATATCCACTTTCACCCCAGGTATCTTTTTTCTCTCTACTACACCAGTATAGAGACGTTCAAGCACTTTAAAGAGAAAGCTTGAGGGGAGAGGTTAAAATGAAAATTTTGTTATCAACCAATTTAACAGTTCAGTTTTAAATAAGAGATTAAAGATATGGCAGGTATATTAATTGAGTATCAGTATACTGTATTTATCACTGAAAGATATTGTTCATTATGAGATCAATATAATCTTCTGAAATCTCAATCTAGAGCTTCTTCCCAACATGCCTGATATCCACAGCAGTCCACTTATAATTTGCTAATCACCTTCCACTGAAAACTGACTCTCTCCCAAAAAAATGACATGAAGGTTTTTTGTTATTGAAGTTCTTAATGTATGAAACATCAAACCACATCTCATTTTTTCTCAAAGCAAACAGCTAAGCTTTCCAAGGTACAAAAAAGTTTGACTCTTCTGTGAAATGCTATGTAAACCTATGGAAAGGACTGTGTAAATTTCAAAGATCTTACAATTTCTTTTCCTAGTGAAAGAAGGCAACACCTGAAAATACATGCATACAAAACTAAACTAAATCAGAAAGAGCAATGGAGAATCAGACTTACACATTTTAAGATAATTTTATTTATTACATATATAGTATATAATACAATATCTTTAGGGCTGAAAGTAACACTGTTCTTTATCTCACTGTTCAGTCTATTAAAATGTCCATGATAAGCAAGTAGCTGACACAATGTGTAAGACCACAGCTTATCTCTGACAAGTCATCATGATGACAAGAGACTGCATTCTCAATAGAAATTACTCTGCATTTTTACTCACCCAGAGCAAGAGCTAAATCTCACTTCAGATGTGACTTAAAGAGCAGAATTCCCTCTCTAGAATACAGGACTGTTCATGATACGCAACGTGATGGCAAGACCAAAAAAATTTGAAATCAAGCTTACATATTTTGTTATTTCAGTTCTAACGGAAGAAAACCCAAATAATCTTAACTATATTCATACTACCACCCTTACTATATTCTTCTCAGGGATGGTTTCTCAGTCAAGGGTAAAAAGTTACATATATTAACTTTGAGCCTCTGTCTTACATCACTGAGTAGCTTTTTGCAAATAGCCTTATTTAAAGATATCAGATTTGGACTTTCAGCACAAATCTGTTTGTCTAACTATACAGATACCTTATTTAACCCTATTTAAAGATGTGATGGAAGTACACACAGTCACCTTTCCTAGGCTACTTAAAAGATTAGAAGACATTTTTAGACACCTCTGAAATATTGCCAGGAGTTTAGTAACCAGCAACAAAGTGACTCAGCTACTCAGCCTGCAACACTGCCAGGAAATTCTATTCCAAGCAAGCCAAAGCACTTTTACCTTTATCAGAGTACTGGTGCTCTAAGGCGTGGAGATCAGGCAGCAGGTGCAAGCAATTGATGCAGCAATAAGTAAAGAAATCCAACACCACAACTTTTCCACAAAGGTCTTTGTGAAGAGAAATAGGACCTTCAGTGTTTAACCATTGTAGATCTGGAATTCAGAGAATGGTGATACCCAGTTAGGGGAAGGCAGACACACCTAATTTACACAACACCACACAATGTTTCTGGTACAATTAACTTTTTTTTTAAAGTTCAACATCCCTTTCTATATAAGTAGAAAAGCAAACGAAAACTCTTGCACTTATCCAACTCATCCTTTTGTTCCACAATTCTTCATAATTTGTAAATGGGAAAAAATATTATTAACAAGATTCACTGTAATATCAAAGTGTAGTTTATAGCTTTAAATAGGCCCCTTTTAATTCAAAGAACATGCAAGCCCCAGAACAAATTTCATACATTTTAAAACATGATTTACATTATTCATCCCCCAACAACATCCCATGGCTAACAATCAATTATTTAAAACCCATATAAAGGCCAGTAAAAGTCAGAAAGTGTTAAACTCTCAATGATTTTTCCAACAGTTTCGTAAAGAACTGATTTCAGAGATCACTGAAATATTTCTGCGCTTATAGATTTGATCTTGACTTTCAAAGTTTGAAATGACAGGTATTAATTCTGTTACACAGGAAGAAATACAACATTTGCAGGTAGACCTCGCAGGACTCCTGGTCATTTATTTGAACCACTTGACATTAGACATGAAAGCACTCTTTCCTCGCTGGTAACTGATATTCCTCTGATCCCATTAGAACCTGGTATCAAGATAAGGAATAAATACCCTAGAATATGGTCTGCCATTATTATTTCTTAACATTTCTAAAAATTATAGTGGGAAAAGATAGATGTGATGCAATGTAAAGCTGAACTAAATTTCTTAAGGCCTTTTCTTAAAAAATGAATGCTGATTAACCTAAAAATCCTCTAAACTTCCACTGACAGTTTCAGCAAAGTAAGTTCTTGCAGCCCCAGGAAAAGTTATTCCTGCTGAAGTCAGCAGGAGGCTTGTTTTCCCTTTCACTAAGAGGAGGACAGATCTCTGCCTCCATATACTTATAAACATAAATGGATGCACAAACATTTAGCTTTGGTGACAATTTAATGACAATAATGTACCAAGTATAAGAACTATTTCCACAGTATAATGGCTTTACTGTTTATTTTTCACAAGAAAAAGGTAGTTTGTTTATTTTATTGCACTGGTTCCCTTTTCACTAGAATTAAAAAGCCTTTTATTAAAAAAATATACTTGAAATGAAAAATGTTGACTACCTCTCTGAGCTCTTTTCAGAGGAGAAAACAAGTCATGACAGAATACGGGAAGTGAAAACAGTATTTATCACAACAGCTAAAACTCAATTCAGGGGTCCAAATCTAGACAGAAAGAATATTTCCTTTGCTCCACTGGTCAAAAGTCATAATTCATTTGCATGACACATGATTCTAACCCTGAAGTTCACCTCCTGAGGGCTCTGTCTCACAGTCAGACGTGAGCTCCCTCAGCTCCAGAGAACCTCACTAAAGTAAACTAAAGTTTGAAGGACTCTGAACTAGACTTGCAATATCTTGCAAGGTTTAACCTTTGCTTTCACCCTTAGGATGAGAAGAGATATAGAAACATATGAAATGTGTGACAGGGGCAAAGCACAGAGGAGGATGTGTGACATCACCACCACAGTCTGTATTATCAGGGACACGAGAATTGACAAGCATGGGTCAGTCATGGCGAGGGAGAGGTGGGGAACATCCCAAGGGATGCTCAGGGAAAACAGGGGAGCCCAGGAGAAAGCCGGGAGTTAGTAAGGTGGACTGAAGGTGACAGATATCAATACACGGTACAGGTGGGAAAAGCTTTATTAAAGAAAAAAAAAGAATTAAAAGTAGTGACTTAATGAAGCAAGCACAGGTTTAGAAGAGGCTGTAAAGACCAAGTTTTTGCAGTGCTACAGAGAAGCATGTTTAAAGGGGCTCCTCTTCCTTGCTCTTCGCTGCTGTCTCTTCCAGGGGTGACCCCTGCCATGGTACCTGCCATGGGTACCAGTGCCCTCAGAGAGTGCACAGCTCCCAGCAGTGACCCCTGCCATGGCTACCAGTACCCTCAGAGGGCACAGCTCCCAGCAGTGACCCTGTCACAGGTACCAGTGCCCTCAGAGTGCACAGCTCCCAGCAGTGACCCCTGTCACAGGTACCAGTGCCCTCAGAGGGCACAGCTCCCAGCAGTGACCCTGTCACAGGTACCAGTGCCATAGGAGTGCACAGCTCCCAGCAGTGACCCCTGTCACAGGTACCAGTGCCCTCAGAGTGCACAGCTCCCAGCAGTGACCCTGTCACAGGTACCAGTGCCATAGGA
>JAWWEW010000166.1:27403255-27459026 GCA_035583185.1 Anabacerthia variegaticeps | reverse complement strand
CCCAGGACACCCCGAGGAACCATCCCAGGACACCCCTAGGAGCATCCCAGGACACCCCGAGGAACCATCCCAGGACACCCCTAGGAGCATCCCAGGACACCCCGAGGAACCATCCCAGGACATCCCGAGGAGTATCCCAGGACATCCCGCGGACCATCCCAGGACATCCCTGAGGAACCATCCCAGGACACTCCTGCAGCGATCCCACAGCCGAACTGTCCTCGTTCAGGCTCTGGATTGCCAAGGCCGGGTGGGTTCGTAGGAGCAGGGATAGCTGGAGGAGATGGCTTGTCCCCCAGGTCTTTGCAGGCTCCTGTCCTGGCTAATGGGAGAAGCCACAAATCTCCAAGGAGGCGCCCATTAAATTGTTTTTGGGATAAGATCCACCATGCTTCTGTCCCATCACGGACTGCTGCTTGGTTTGTGGCCCAGTGGTGATTTTTTAGCATGGGGTTCTGGGCCTCTTCTTCAGGTAGTGAAGAGAAAATATAATAGCGGGAAGAAAGGCAGGTTTGTGTACTGTTGCTTAAAGGAAAGGGGAACATTTCATGTGTTGCCATGTCTGAAGATGCTTTATTGGAAGAGGAGGACATTTGGGAGTACAAATCCATTAGGAAGAAAAAGCACCACAGTAATTCACAGAGCACCTCTACACCTGTGCAGAAAGTAAGTGATGTCAATGGCAGGCCGAAAAGGAAGAGAAACAGGAAAAAGAAGTCTGCAGAAAAACCTGATACACCTCAGAAAACCAAGCAGAGGTCATGGCGAGATGAGGATGTGGGTCAGTGTAAGGATGACAGCAGTGTGCCCTCCCAGGAAAGCGAGAGCAGCCTGGCAGAACAGAGCTCACAAAATGCAAAGCCCGTGCGTGATGGGTACTGCCCCAGCTGCCAGATGCCTTTCTCTTTGCTGTTGGTCCAGACACCTCAATGGCACGTGGATGAATGTTTGGATACCCCAGGATCCATTGAAAAAGGTATGAATAGAGTAAGAGAAAAACCTTCAGAGAAAAGTTAGAGGCTTCTCACATAATGTTGCTGTAAACCTTGTTTTTAGCTCAAAACCTGAGATGGTAGCTGGCATGATTTTTAAAATACTGTTACTGATCAGTACTATTTTTGTAAAAAATTTTTGCCTCTTTGTGAAGAAGGTGGAAATCTGACATGAAAATCTAATTTCAGAACCTAATTTCAAAATTCTGATAAAGATTCATGGCTGTTTGTCAAGCTCCAGTTTTAGTAGCTTACTGAAGGAACAGAAGGTGCATACTTATCACTTAAAACTGTTGAAACCTATTACAATTAGTAAGTCAGTGTCAGAAAAAACCCTTCAGTTACAACCCTATGAGTTACAAGTTATGCTACTTTTGACATCAAGTTTCTTTCTCCTTAGGTATAGATTCTATTATCCTGTATCCATGTTGCTATGTGATAAGGACAACTGGAACCTGAAACATGCTATTTTAGTTAGCCCCTGGTTCAGAAATTTTATACCAAATTATACATGAGCATTTCTCTGTGTCATAACACAACACAGTTTTTTTGGAATTCTGTACAAGAGGAATAAAACTGGCACATTCCAATTTCCAAATTGACACATACCAAATTCTAGTTTCAGGGGTAAATACCATATCTGAACAGATTCAGGGATCCAGTTTCTGTCCTTAGTACACCTCATAACTTTTAAAAATCAGAAAGCAAAGGCTGCTTTAGGTAATGCAGTCACTTTCCTTTTTATATCTTTGTAACTTTTCTTGAAGTTTCTTCTTCAGAACAATGAAATATAAGTCCTTTAATGCTGATTTTGGCAGTGGTTTTAATTTAAGGCAGGTGTGTTAACACCTCATTTCCTATTTTGCCCCCATAATTAGCAGGTGGAAAATTCTCCTGATTGATTTCTGCATTCATCTTAAAACCCTCAACAATTAGGCTAGCAAACTTGTAACAACAACAAAAAAGGCAGGAACAGCCATAGATGTTTTTCTGCCATATCAGTGCTGAATGTATTTCCATGTAAGTAGTACATGACATTTTTTTTTTTCCCCCCAACTTAAGTGTAACCCAGCAGACAGTTTGAAATGAAACTTCAGGTTCATTCAGAACTGAGATTTGTTTTACTTTGAAACATACCTGCTTTATTATTATTTATTAGTGTTATTATTTATTAGTGTTTATAGTGTTTTATTATTTATATTTGAAACCTACTGCCCTTTTCTGGTACTAGTGCTCTGAGCTTCTTGTGCTTGCATGTGAGACAATTCTAAACTAGAAGGCACACGCTTACATGGGCTCAGCATTCAAACAGGCTTAAATATTCTTGTTGTTAAAGGCCTGTATAATTCAGGCATAGTGCTGTGTTAGCAGCAGCTGCTTGGTTTTGGGTTGGAAGCATTCTCATTTCTCAGCCCAGGGCAGGAGGCCTTGGCAGGTCGAAAATTCATTTTTTACTTTGCCTTCTATCCTCCAATAGTTGTATTTATAAGAAAAAGCCCTTAAATTGTGTGTCACGTGTGAGTTTTTAGTTTAATAATGATACCAGTTCTATTTGCAAAGATATTATATTAACATTCATCTCTGTTTAACTCTTTTCGTAGAGTGTCCTGATGGTTTACTGTGTAATTCCACTATTCCATCCCACTACAAGCGTTACAGCCATTTTCTACTTGCAGCAAACAGAGCAGGGGATTATCTTGTAGACTCTTCAGGAAACACTTTGGAGATGCAGATGACTTGTTCTACTGCTGCAAAGCCCAGCTGTTTCCAAAGTCACTTAAAGGAAATCTCACAGGATGAGAAACCATCTAATGATACAAAACATGTCCCAAATGATGACTGTGCATTGATGGTACAGAGTTCACCACAGGTGAAGTCTCTGAGTACTTCCTTATTTGCAGATGTTCAGAAACCTCAACAGACATTTCAGCTTACACAGACCGCAGATAATAGTTGTAAATTTGAATTTTATGGTTTTGCATCCTCACAAGAAAGTGAAACAGGAGAAGATCTGTGTAGTCAGAAAGATGGAAGTCAACCAGGTCTGCTACAGTCAAAAGTGGACTTCAGTGACTGGGAAATTTCTTACTCTCCACTGAGTACATTTGAGGAAAGCGAAGAGGAGACTGAGAAAGAGGAGGAGAATGCAAAAGTGTCACAGAATAAATTATTCAAAGTGCAGAACTTGGAAGATGAAGACTCTGATTCTCAGGTGTTTAAAACACTTGATGAACTTTTGTCACAGAAGGAGCCTCAGGATGAGCATAACAAACCAGGAGATTTCGCAATTAAGAAAAATGTCTGTGAGGAAGTAAATGCATCAAACCATCTGGATCATCAGCAAGGGGTGGTATCCACTGGATCTTCTCTTCCTTCTACTTGTGAGAAGGCTCAACAGCCAGCATTGATTTCCTCTGCTGCCAAAGCAGGTAACACAGAGTCAGGGGGTACTGGTGCCTGTGCTTTGAGTGTTCCTGAGACATCTGCACTGCGAAGCAGAGAAGATGCTGGCTCTCTTCTCACACAGAAGAGTGATGTTTTGGGGGAGCCAAGTAACATTTTAACTAATACAGATAAATTGAGTGCCAGTGCAACTGAAGAAACAGCTCACCAGGAGAGTTTGCAGACAGCAGGAGAGAGAAAAGGAAATCTTAATACAGCTGCTGTGTGCTTTCCCAGCCCCACCTCTAAGTCAATGCCATCTCTTTCTTTAGCAAATGTGAATGCTAAATCCAGTCCTGCCAAAGAACTCAAACAAATGGACATTGGTGTTTTCTTTGGGTTAAAACCCAAAGCAAAAGAGGTAAGCAAAGGAGAGACGTGTTTGAGTGAGAGAAAGCAGATACCAAGTTCAGTAACTCCCAACAGAAAGAGACCCAGACAGCAAAAAAGAAAAGCTGAGGGGTCTGTGGAAGATGTAGAAGAAGTTACAGAAAGCTCAAGTAAAAATGAAGCCATTTCAGATGTAAGTTCTGGTGGCCAACGGAGGTGGAGAAAAAAGATTAAAGAATTACCTACTACAGGTGAAGGACCAAGAAAAAAATACTGCCCTTTTTACAAGAAAATACCAGGTAACATGTCTTTTGTAGAGTTTAATTAGTTTTGGCTAGTGTTTTATTTTTTTCCTAATTTTAGGCTTCAGGATTTTTACTCTTGATAACTACTTTCTTAAATTATTTTTAATATATCCCTTGCTAATATACACTCCTAATTCCTGAATTTAATATCGCTTCAGTTGTGCCTGAAAATAGGGCTGTCAATAGCAATTATTTCCTTAGCACTACGTTAAAAGAATTGAGTTTAACTTTGCATTTGAAATTCAGTAGTGTAAGAAATATGATTTATTACATCAGTGAAAGCAAAGGAAGAAAACCAAGCAGAAGAGTTTAGTCAAGGAAACAGCCAAGAATTTCTCAGAATCTCCTCAAGGAATTACTTAAATTACAGGGTGATGATTCAGATCTTCACAGTTCCATTTGCCACCAAAGCACAGTCTTAGGGAGGTATTTGAGGAAACCAAATAGAAATACACTAGTGATCCTAAGTGCCAGGCTAATGGTATGTATTCATCCCTGTGGATGAATACGCCTAATTAATCCTAATTCAGCTTCCCTGAAGTTTTGACTCTGGTGCCTCTCAAACACTTGGGGATATTTTTGGTTTGTGCTTTTTACTTAGAAGACTGCTGTGGGTTTTTGGGCTTGCAAATACGTGAAGTTCTAGTCTCAAATAAGTGGAACTATTTCTAGTTCTCCTAGAAGATCTGGGAAATTTGTGTAACATAAAATGAAAAATGTTTGAGTGCCACCAGCTGAATTAGTTCTGTAAACTATTGGGTAGTTTTAAGCAAGTATAACCTAATGTCAAAGGACCACTTATCAGTATGTTTGCATTCAAAAAAGTACATTTGCAGGGAAAAGGGTTAAGTTCTAAACAGCTGTCTTTATACCACATCTTTATACAAACAGTAGCTCCCTAAAAGCATAAAATGGCAAGTCAGGCATGTTTCATCTCAGCAGACACATTCAAATATATTGCCTAATAATCATGTGATTGCATGCTTTAAGAGGAATATTAAATGTAGAATAATTGAAGAATTGCAGTTCACTGCAAAGTGCATTCTGTTAAACTGAAATTATCTGTTTTATTTGGTACTAAGGCATTAGTATTAGATTTCAATCTATGTGAACTTGCAAAAATACCACCTGAATGCAGGTAAATGTGTTTTATTTGCTTAACCAGTTGCCAGCTGAACAACCTATTTGGGAGGCCTGTGAAAGTATTTATGTGTGGCTACTTTGTGAAAATTTTTAATTTTAGCAAGTGAAGATGTCTTTCTGGAACTGTTGACTGATACTCAAACTATGCTAATCTTTAAATGGCTCCTTAAACTGTATGCAGTGTAACTATTACCTTTCATCTGGGAAGAAAGAAAACAAAAGCAGCATCTAATTAGAAACTGGTTCTGAACTATGCATGTTTAGTGACTGGATTCTTCTCTCTTTTTGCTGTAGGAACTGGTTTTACAGTTGATGCCTTCCAGTATGGAGAAATTGAAGGCTGCACAGCTTATTTCCTTACTCACTTTCACTCTGATCACTATTGTGGGCTAACAAAAAACTTCAGGTTTCCAATCTACTGTAATAAGGTAAGGTTTTTCAAGATTGCTAGGTATCATCCACTCCATATGCAAATGTAATTACTTTTGTACAGGTATAAGTAAATGGAAGAGCAGCAGTTCCATTGTTGGGTCAGTTGGCACAGTGGATATTTACAGGGGAATCTATATTTTCCTTGTAAGAAATCCTTACCCTGATTGAACTGATGAAGAAGGTTGCTGAAACTTCCCTGTCTAGATACCATGAAAAAAATCAGGTTTATAAGGATCTCTAGAGGTCATATAGGCTGACCTTCTGCACAGTGTGGGTCTAACTTCAAAGTCAGATCAAACTGCAGGGAGCCTTTGTCAGTCAAATTTTGAAAATAGGACAGATTTCGTTTGCAATCTGTTGCAGTGCTTACCCACTCAGAATTTTGGTTTTCCTAGCATATATGTGAAATGTCCCTTTTTGCAATTTGAGATTGTAGTTTGGGTTTTTTTTGTGTGCATTATGAAGTAGAATATGGCTCCATCTTTTCTATAACTGTTCAAGTGATGGAATTCTGAAATTGGATTCTGCTTAAGCCCTATCTTTTCTACATTAAGTGAGTTGTGTTAGGCTGGTCCTGTGTGTCCTGTACTTCAGGCTGCTGAATGGCCAAGACTGCCATTAGCTGTCTTATGTCCAACCAGCTCTTTTCTTCTAACATGGTAGGGCACCTTCCCTAATCAACCCATCCAAAATTTGCATCCAAAAAATTGTTTATCATTTTCTCTGGAAGTTTCCTTGAATGCTTGTGTCCTGTGTTACAGCACCATGCACTAGGTGTTGGGGAGACTGCAGTCCTCTGGTAAGATCCAGGGGCTTGTTACATGGAAGCTTCTTCAGTTGTTTAAAGAAGACTTTATCCACCTCCTTTTTTTGACTTTGCAGTCTGTGACAGATGTTATTCCCCCTTGTTTGCCTCCTCTCTGATTCTAATCCATGGAATCATGGCAGGCTGTTAAAAGTTTGCTTTCTTAGGACAGCTTTTCTCCATCTGCTTTTTGAGAGGTGAAATGCTACTAAGAGGCTTGATTACATAAGGCTCAAGACCTTATAGCTTCTCTTGAGAGCTTTTGTTTCTGAAATAAACAAATACTTCTTTTAGATTTTGCTCCTATTCCATTTTAAATCCTCTCCCTGTTTCAGATAACTGGCAATCTGGTGAAGAGCAAGCTCCGAGTCCAAGAGCAGTACATCCACGTGCTGCCCATGGACACGGAATGTATAGTGGATGGGATCAAGGTGTTGTTGCTTGATGCCAATCAGTAAGTATCATTGGACTTGTGGAAAGTTTGTATGTATATAATATTAAGGATAAATAGCTGTACAGGCAGTGTTTATGTTTTCATGATTTTTTTTATAGGCTTTGGTAGATCTGAAAAAGTAAGGTGAAAATACTTCACGTTCCTGACGTGGCTTAATAACATGCATTTTCACTTCAGAAGTGAATTAGACATGTAAGAACCTACATTTTTGGCAAGTCCTTAACTCACCTATTTCAAAAGCTATCTTTGAAAATGATACAGGCTTTTTTGAATTTTAGTTTAATGTTATTTTGTTGCATTAATCATACATAGCTCCATAATTTTACTTTGTTTTGAGTATGTTGTATTAACCAAATGTAGCTCCATAATTTTTATGCTTCTTGAGTGACAGAATTATTTTTCTAGTGGTCTGGATGCTTTTTGTTTTTTTGTGTCTACTTGGGAAATAGTAGGTTTGATTATCAGATATGTTAGGCTTCTGTACCTTCAACTGATGATAGGGAAATCTTGAGCTAGAGCAAAATGGGGTACTTTGGATTCTGTGAGAGACACAACCTAGCCGGCATTTTTAAAACTGAACTTCAAAGAAAAGCCTGTTGAAATTTGGAACAATCTTCTACTGGATTCAATGATAAAGGGCAAGATTTTTGTCTGTTGCACTGGCACTAGCTGGTAATGCTGGATTTAAAGTTCACCAGCCCTGTGCTCCTGCCATTCTGTGTCTGGGTACCTTATTTGGCCATGGGCTAGAGGAAGAGTCCCTTCCTTGCAGTATATATATTGAAATGCAGGACTGTGTCACAGCTGGTTTGAATATTACTTAGTGTAGAATTTGTCTGTAGTTGGAGAGATAAGATTCCATGAAGTCCTCTGAGAGCCCTTTCTAGGAATGAAGGAGGCCTTGTTGCTTATGTAATTTGGCCACTTCTCATTTTTTCTGTTCGTCTCTCTGATCCTCTGCTTCAATTTAAAAGGCATATGTATGTTAGGTACAAAGTTCAGCTTCTTGGAGAGTTCATCAGGTCTGTCATTTTACCTCTGATTCATGCCAGTTTTTCTCTTTTTGAGATTTCATTTACCTTTTGCAGATGATTGATATTTAAAGTAGTCTCACTCTGGTTTTCCAGTCTGAGCTCTTGCCCTTCAGGCAATAACTGCAGAAGGCGCAATGGATTTGCAGTCATCAGTAAGAGTTTGTATTTATAATCACAGAATTCTGGATGGAGGATAATATTTAAAAACTGAAAACAGAATTTAAAAGAAAATGCTTCAGTAAGTCCTGCAGGAATGAAGATGAATCTGCAGTAATACAATTCTGTTGCTCCTGGACAAGAATGCTGTGTGTCTTTGGTGTGCTGCTTCCCCTTTGAATCAAGTGATAGAACCTCAGAGATTGCAACTGAGGCAGCATCTTTGTCATACCCCGAAGACGGGGCATCCCAAAAACGCAGTTAGTGCTTGATTACTGTCGATGTGTGGGTTTGTTCTTTTTTTTAAATTCTTTTCATCTCAGCTGAGAACTCAAGTCTCGCTTGTCCATGGCCATAGAATTAGCTGCAGAATGCCTTTAGAAATCAGGAATTTCTAGCTAAATTAGGCTGCATGGCAGCTGTGATTTAAAATGCTGTTCTGTGCACCTTCCTGCTGCTGCTGGGTGGTCTCTCAAGGCAGTTTACCAATATAAAGAGCTGACATAATTTGTGTGGGGTTTTTTTGTTTGTTTCAGCTGTCCAGGTGCAGCAATGATCCTTTTCCATCTATCCAGTGGAGCTGTTATTCTGCACACAGGAGACTTCAGGGCAGACCCTTCTATGGAGCGCTACCCTGCCTTGGTTGGTCAGCAAGTCCACACCCTGTACCTTGATACAACGTAAGTTGTTATTAAATTGATCTTTTTTTCAGTTTCTCTTACTCTTTTCAGTTTATTAAGTTTCATTTGAACCAAATAAATATAAGCATAAATGACGTTACTGTATCAGCATTTACTTAGTGTTGAATAAAAGCAGGTATTTATTAGAAGTTCATGTATGTGTAGCTTGTTCATCTGTTCTGCTGTTACATGAGAGAAAGTTAGTGGTGGAAAAGATGCTGAAGCATTTGCTCAGATGACCATATTACTTAAAAATAGTATAAAATTCTGGGTGTCAAAACTGATACATTGAGTGTTCAGCTCTAAAACAGGTTTATGGAACACTGGTTTTCTGTGGATTCAAGTCTGTTATGAAAAGAGATATGGAGGAATTAAGTGGGTGAAAGAAAGTCAAATAAATGGTTGAATTAGTTGTCCAGGTTTTCGTTAGACCTTTCTCTGACTCATGTATATAAAATTGTTTTTCTGTATGTGATGACTAATGCCCAGCTGCAGACTTTTATTTCTGTTCCATATGTTTCTGTGAATGAATAAAGCCTTATATTATGGTTTATGTGTATGACAAAAAATAGACATAAGGATGTGATTAGTACGTGATACAAATATCTAGCTTGAAAGAGCATTCGGTGTTTATAAAGAAACTGTAAAATTCAGTGTCAATTTCAGAGAGTGAAGAGTTGTAGAGAAAACACAATCTTTGTTGCAGCAATTTCATCTGGGCACCTCAGTGTTTCTAGTAGACTGAAATTCTAAAGAAGAATAATGTTTTTCTCATTTATTGTATGCATGCAGTTTTGAGGCCTTTCTTGGTAATTTCAAATGTCTTTTATCTTGTGTAACAAAGTGGTATAATTTGTTTTCCTGCCCCAGATACTGCAGTCCTGAATACACCTTTCCTTCACAGCAAGAGGTTATCCAGTTTGCTGTCAATACTGCCTTTGAGACAGTGACTCTAAACCCACGTACTCTAGTTGTTTGTGGTACTTACTCCATAGGAAAAGAAAAAGTTTTTTTAGGTATGTAGAAGTATGCTGGATCAAATAACTAAGTAAATATCGAAGTTGGTGTTAAAAGATTGCTTTCTTGGAGATATAAAAGGTTGCATAGTCCGGATGTTCAGATATTGGATAAAGAAATTAAATATATTTAATAATCCTACTACTAAAAGTTTAAACTTGCTGAAAGAAATAGTTTTCTGCCACATTTAGACACCCTCCCTCCTCCCCCTGAATATACAGGCAGCCAGTTTGGATACTAAGTGAATTGAACATACTTAGTTGATTGTGGTGAGGAAATTTCTGAGGGCAGTAAAATAATAAATGAATGAGGTCTTTATGACATTTTTGTTGTTAATAATTTCACGTTGTCAAGAAACAGCAAAGGGATATTATAATCCTTAGACTTCTGTTTTGAGTTTTTTTCTTCCAGGTTTATATTGTGTATTTTCCTAAGTCATAGAATCACAGAATGGCCTGTGTTGGAAGGGACCTTAAAGTTTTTTAACAGCCATTACAGGTTTCTCTTCTTAATTTTAGAATATAAAGCACTATATCATGTTAAATATGGATTTTTCTTCAATAATAAAAATTAGCTAGTGCAATAATCAGGAATATTTCCAACACAAGCCAAAAAGAACTCTCTTATAATTTTCTTTATCTGATTTCTTTCCATCTTAAAGCAATTGCTGAAGTTCTGGGCTCGAAAGCAAGTATGTCCCGTGATAAATACAAAACACTGCAGTGCTTGGAGTCCACAGTTGTTAATTCCCTCATCAGTGTGGACTGGAATGGTACTTTGCTTCATGTTCTTCCCATGATGCAAATTAATTTTAAGGTAAGTTCAGAATATGTTTTGCATATTTCAGTAATATAATCGGTATATGTTGATTATCCTACTACTAAACTTCTCTTGGCTTCTCCCAACCCATGCTGTGTTTGGTGCTTTTTAACCTGTTGTCAGATCATATTTATTTAGTGGAGTTTTGATATGTAGCAATACATTGAAAATGAAATGCAATTAAACATTAATAACTTCTCCAAACATGATGTGGCGGTTGTACAAGATAAGATGAGGCTTGTTCAAAGACTTGCTCTTTGCAGGCCTTTTTGAAGTAGACTTTTGTAATGACTGCAGGATCTGTCCTGTTAGCAATATGTTTTCAGCCTGTCTTTTGCTTGGTCCGATGTAGGAAAAGACTAAAAGGATTTTCTGCCTGAGTCTCTGTTCTGAGCAGCCTCTGAACACGACCAACTTCCAGTCTGGTGTCTGATAAAAAAGGAATAGGGTTCTCTGTTCTTCTCAGTCCAGTTTGCATTTGTAGCCATATTTTCATCTTTTAAAAGACTATTCACTCTCTCTCTGTGCTGATGATTTACATGGGGATAAGGTTACTTGAAAATCAATGAAAACTCACACGTAAACAAATATGTGCACTGTAGGACACCTCATATATATATACATGCTTTAATTTTTCCACACCTAATGTTCTTTAGTGTTTGTAGCAAAAGCAAATAAACCAGTTTATTTTCCAACATTGTTTCATCTCACTAGATTTCAAACGCACATTTTTGGTTGAGATTTGAGACAGTGAGTTTTTTTGTTGAGGGTTTCTGTGAGGATGTCTTAGTTAAGAAGGGTGACTAACTCCTGAGTGTTTCTAAATAGGCTACAAAATATGAAGGGCATTAAGGTAAAGCAGCAGGCTCCAGATTAAAGGTAACCTGGAAGAAAGAGGAAAACAGAGGTTGTTTATGCTTTACAGACTTGGATTCATTTTGCTGTTTTGCTTCAAGCCTGCTGTGCCACCTCAAGCAAATCCTTCAGAGCAAGATGGTATTTAGCTGTAGGACTAATCAAGGTCAGAATTGACCTAAAAAGGAGAAAAAGAGGCTATATGATTTGAAGGGGAGCCGCAGGAGATGAAACTTAATATCTTAATGTTTTAACTTTGTTCTATATTTTCCATGATGGGGCAGAAAGTGAGTAATGGAAATGTGTATGGATTTATTTTTAATGTGTTGTCTTAACCAGTAACATATTTTAGTTTCTTCTGGGGATTTCTGGGTGGTTGTGTGATGCTGCTGTCACCTGTCCCAGCATGCATGGCATACTCACATAGCTGACTTCCAGGGTGTGATTGTACCACAGGATGTCTTCACAGCTTTAATTCTCAGAAAGAGGCAGTTGTATCATGCAGGGACCTCTGAGAACAGGAGATTTTAGAGAAATCCACGGCGTGAAAGAAGGGATGCCTGGACCCTGGAAAGGTCCAGGAGAGGTTGAAGGCACAGTGATGGAGTGGATGAGAGTCCTGGTCTAAAAGGAGGGCCCTCTGCTGGGGCTTTGACCTCAGATATGGAGTGGTTGAATGTGGTCTCATAGTAATGTTGTGTCCATGTAAGTTGGGAGTGCTGGGGAGACTCCCAGAGTGCAGCAGGTAGGTGAGTGCCTGGGTGGAATGTGTTATCAGTTCAATGTGGAGAATATTAAATGCTTACGGACTAGTTCATGTGAACATTTATCTTCTGCACATGAACTCAGAAAAGACAGTATTTTAAAAATAAATTATCTGATCACTTGCGATCTTGTTCTAGTTACAGAATGATGAATGATACCATACTGGTTTTACAGACCATGTAAATGTGGATGCCATCATCTCCAGTTGTATATTTTTGTCTTTTGATGGATTATACAACATACATTTTTCCTGATTTACTGGCTCATTACTGGGAAAGCCAGACTTTTTTAGTGATCCTCATCTCTAAATGCCAATGCTTTCATTTTCTTCTGGGTCTCTCCTGCCTCCTGTGTTTTATTTGATCCTTAGCCCTACTCAAGAATATAATCCTCTTTCTTAATTTGGCTGATTTCCTGCTTGTGTAGTTTCAGCTATGAACCTACAAATCCATGAAATAATGCATAAACTTTTTGTGTTGTTGTATAACTGTTGGATTGGGTTGGGTTCTTTATGTTCTTTTGTCTTTTTTTTTTTTTTTTTTTTATGTATAGCTCTTGCTTTCTTAAAGAGTTTGTTTATTAGGAAATGATACCAAACTTTCTTCAGGTGCTGTCTTGGTCAAAAAGTGAGGTGACATTCTGTACACTCAGATTGTGGATATTCTTAATGAATAACATTCACATAAATTAAAATAAAAATAAAAATTATGTCTACTTTTTATATACGTGAATTTAAAAGTAAAATATTTATAAAAATAAACCTTTCATTCCTGCAATATTGCAAGTGGATTTGATATATAATAAGAAAATGTAAAAAAAATAATAAAGAGATGTGATACTTCACTGTGCTATTTGGTTTTACCCCAGTAAAATACAGGGGTTGCTGTATATACTGACAAATGTCTGTTATTGTATAAGCCAGGTGAGTTTAAGTGGTGGTAGGGCTGATGGTAAATTAAATATTTCATCACAGTTGAGTCTTTCCTTACCTTATGGAACCTGTTTGTGTGTATTGCTGGCTTTAGCGACACTGTAGATAACAGGCTGTCATGGTGATCGAAGGAGGTTGATTTAGCAATGAAATACATTTTCCATTTTAAAAGGATGAAGGTTTAGAACAGTGTTGGCTGAAGCAATAAAAGAAGAAATTGGAATGTGTATTTGAAGTGGAGTTGTTATGCATAAACACTGTAGTAGTTTGTTTTGGGGAAAGAGACCATCTTTTCCAAAATGCACACGAAGTTCTTTTGCAACAAATGACTTTTTGTAACAGTCAGAAATTCAGGCTTCTGCCACAGGAATATGCAGCGGAAAATTTCAAGAGAACTGCTCTCTGAGTCTGTGAACCTCTTTGATGTTGCCTGGCTCTGCAGTGTCTTGTACTAGCATTGAGGTGAGACTTTCGGAAGAGCCCTGTGATCTAAATGCACAAGTAATTTTTTTATAACATTTAAATTGCATCCTTAAAGTGAATGTTGCACAGTTGATTTATGACAAAATTTGGAAACAGATTAGCATTGGTTGATATAAAAATCACTGAATTTGAAGTGCTATATTTAGATTTTGTTAGAGCAAAGGGAGCAAATATGTGAATAATTACCTTAAGCTATGTTAATCTTCCCAAAATGAAGTGTGAAGGAGAATTAGACTGCTACAGTTACACCTTTAATCAAGTGAGGACTGAACATTTGAAGTGCATTAAGAATCATGGCAGCAAGCCATAATTCCTGTTGCTGAATGAAATGTGTGCCCTGATAGGGTTTCTCTGTTATTCTTTTATGTGCTCTGTTTGATGGATTCTGTATGTTGCTACTGTACATTGTACTGAAGGTGTTTTTACATGTTGCAGTGTCACAGGCAGCTTTCTGCTGCCCTGCTTTATAGTTTTCAAGTGTCTGACACATTGGTTAATGTTCTGTCACAGCCCATCTATTCCTCTCTGCCCTTCTGTTTTAATCAGTCTTTATTTTGTAATCCTCTTCCTCCTGATTTTGAATTCTGTAACCTTGCAGGACTTTCAAACTGAGAATGTGCCCTCAAGATTTCCTAGAGGACACGTGAAATTGATTTTCTATTTTTAAATTGAAGTCATACATACTTCACTTTATCCAGGAATAGGATTGTACCTTCCTTATACTTGGAAACTTTTTCAAGTTAATTTTTTTTAGAGTGAAAAGATGAGAGGTGGTTTCCTTCCTATCATGAGTGGAGAAGTGGTAGAACATGGTTTAGTCATGCAGTTTTTTTGGGTAGCTTAATTAACTCTGGGTGCTTCTGGGCATGAGTAGGTGTTGGGATCTCAGTGGCACTTCAAATTAATAAGATGATTTTGCACTGAAGCACCACGTTCTGTCTCCACTCAGCTGCAAGAGTGCTGACCTCCAGCTTAGAGGAGGAAGTGAGTGACTTGGGGAGCAAGATTTATAAGAAGGTGTGATTGTACCTTATGTGTTCTGATCTGTAATGCATAGCTGTCCATATATGCTTGATTCACATGAAACAATTGAGATCCTAAGGGACAAGCTGTTTTGCAAATGTAGATATTTATCATTAATAATTTCAAGGCAGATGATATTTAAAATTAAAAAGATATATCAATACATGATAATAAGATGTAGTCTAAAGTCTCTCTGTCATGAAATCTCCAACCTTTAGTCTAATGAGTTATTTAGTGGGACTAAGTATATGCTGTATTTTTTTCACAGAGCTTGCAAGATCATTTGAATAAGTTTTCTGAGAATTTTGATCAGGTTTTGGCTTTCAAACCTACTGGGTGGACCTACTCTGATTCATGCCTTTCTCTGGTGGATATCAAACCTCAGACAAGAGGAAAGATCACCATATATGGTATGAGTGGCAAAGATGCAGTGCATTTAACTTTGTGTGGATGCTTTTCATATTTTTTATTCTGGAAACTCCCGTTTTTTGTAGCCATTGCTTTTTCTGGTAACTCATTGAGAAACTGAACAGGTCTCCGCAGGAAAGATCTATGAACTGAGTGATCAACAACACCATAAATGCAGACTTTTACATACATTTTGCACCTCTCCTCTTCCTGCAGATAAAGGCTTTCATCTGATATACACAGAGACTTCAGGAGTGGAGTCTTGGCCTGACTGATGCTGATGGCAGTGCAGTTCCAGAGCCAAGATTTTATTCCATGTCTTAGTTGTTCCTGAGAGACTGGGTCTTTCTCTCAGTTCGTATCGGTGGGTGGAGCTGAATCTCTTAACATTCATTTAAGCAGGTAGTTGATGTTGCTCAGTTTGCACTAAGGAATGACTTGGTCACTTAATGCAAGGCAATTTTCCTAGAAGGAGTATTGGGGGGGTTGTTTTACCTTAGCTATAAACTTTAGATTCCAAATAGGAATTTAAAAAAAAACTTCAGAGAAAAGTATTTCTTAGCTGGAAGGCTTGCAAAAGTGCTTTTGCAAGAAGCTAAGTAGACTGACAGATTGCTGTGATTCCTTTCATTTCAGGGATTCCTTACAGTGAACACAGCAGTTACCTGGAAATGAAGCGTTTTGTTCAATGGTTGAAGCCACAGAAAATCATCCCCACTGTAAACATTGGTGACTGGAAATCCAGAAGCTTGTTGGAAAAGCATTTTAGAGACTGGATGATTGAGGGCAGTGGGCATAAATAAATGTAAGGAAGAATGTGTAGTTCAAAGGAGGTGGGCTGGAACGGGAATTGTGAGTTCCTGTGAGTTTTATTTATCTTCTTTTCTCATGGAGCTTTCTTGAGTGAGGACTAAACTACCATTCTCTGAGGAAAGCTGGATTTGGGAAAAGAAAAAAAAAGGCACCTTGTTTTCTTGTGTATCTACTGCTTTCCACCCTCCCCCTCCTGTAACTTGAATGTTTTGTGAGTGCATATTTCAGGTTATTTTTATCTTAGTCCTTTTTCCCCTGTTCTTAATTTTCCTCAAATTATGGAGATGTGCCAATATGTAATGCTGGGGATGAACCAGTCTCCAGGTTAATAATTTCTGAAAATAAGTTATTGTAATAAAAGGGACAATACTAAGCTTGTGTCACATGCTGTCAACTCAGGCTTCAGAGAAACTTGTTTCATGAGGCAGAACTGTCTACTGTGATTTAAATCTTGTAAAGAAAACTTGCCTTGTGAGAGAGGATTGACTCAGGCTCTTGCAGCATATGTACTTCAGAAAATGATTTTTATAAAAGACATTGCTACCTACATTCCACTCAAGATTTTCTGCTTTTTTAATCATCTTTTTTAAAATAAAGAATATACATGATGCGTGTGTGTTCTTTCTGACCAAAGTGCATTTCTCCTCAGTACCATAGCTGCTGACCTAAGCAACCTGTCAGCAGTATCTTTGAATGTGCTGTTTGTTTTTTGTCTAAGGTTGCTCTTGTGTCCTGGAAGTGCCAGTTCTCAGCACGTGGTCAAAGCACAGAGGTGGTTCTTCACTATGTAGACCCCGTTTGGGTTTTCAGAGCTGTATATATACAGGCTTGTCACTTGAATGCTGGAAGAACAAGGCAGGCAAATACTAGTACTGGCAGCTGAAAGGTAAACCTCACTTTGCCTTTTTCCCCCTGAATCCTACTGGATTATAAGTGCTGCTTTTTCTGTATCATCTTGGTATTTATGATGCTGATGTGGTTGCATGCAGGCACACTAGTAAAATTTTAAGCAGTAAAATAAACTGTTCCAAACTGCCAGGATTGAATCACATGAAAAGAATCATCCTCCAGCCCTTCAGAGTAGCTTGTCTGAAATCTTCAATGCCACTTTTTCTTGTGAAAACATTTCTTTTCAAAGATCAGTGTACTTATATACAGATCCTTGTCTTTGAGTGACAAATCTGTGGTGGGAAGTCACTTATTTCTTTCTTAGGGGAGAAATAACTGTGAGAAACTGATGGAAAAAAGATTCTTTGTACTGAAAGAATTGTTGAATCAATATTTCACTGACATATGGTGTTGTTAAATGCTTCATTTTAAATTAAGCAGTTAAAGGACTGAAGGTTTTTGTTTTATATCATGCATGATGCTAGCTAGCTATCAAAAGACCTGGTAACTGTGTTGGACAGGAGTGCTTATTCCTAGGCTTCCACTGCTTTTTGGAGGTGTGTGAATAAGTGTGTTTTATGGCTCTTGCAAAGATCAAGCCTGAATTAATGCCTTCTATAAATCAGACATTTGGGGATTCTGTTTGGCAGGCAATTTGCTTCTAAAAGTTGAGTTTTTAAGGAATTATGCATGGGTTTTTTGGCCTTCAAGGTCTTTTTCCTGACTAATTTTTGCACCAAGTAGAAGGTGTTGGAATAAGCACCCCAATTAGTCACAACTATGACATCTTTTTGCTTCCATAGTTTTTTTCAAGAACAACACTTTTCACAAGACAAGGTTGCTCAGAGCTCCATCCAGCCTTGTCTTGAACACTTTTAGGGTTAACACAGGTGTCTTTGTGGGCCCACAGAATGCTGATTTGCAGTTCCATTAGTTTGTGCCAGTGGGTAACACAGCTAAAACAATCTGGCTGTCAGTGTGAGGCACCTGTTTCTTGTCTATGGCTCTTTACCTCCTGCTATCAGTTTCTACCCTGTTGCCCAGAATGAAGGGTTGGGCCTTTTTCTTCTTTTAAAAGCAAACTCATTTCTGAAACTAACCACAGAACTGTGTATCTTGGAAGACACTGACATTGGCATCTGCTGGACTGACCCAGTCACTGCTGCCCTGATGTGGAACAGATGGTGATGGGCCTCACTTCAGTCAGCAGAGCAGAATGGCTTCAGTGCTGGGGTCTGTTTCCAGTTGCCTGCTCTGCTGTAGGTATTTCTGCATTGACTGCTGGCTGCTTTCATTCCTCCCTTTCTCTGGTTTGTATTTGCACTTCCACAGGCTGTTTTTTGTGGGTAGATGAATTCTGCAGCATTTCATCCGCCTTCATGTTGGGACATCTCCATGTTACCCAGTTACTTGGCCTCTCTTGTATGGAAAAAAGTCTTTTCAGAATCCAAACTCAGGAATAAATTATTTTTGTTCTCTTCGTTGTAAAGGAAGAAGATTAATAACAGGATTAGATTGCTTAGATTGCCTAGGAGGACACATAAGCAGATGTGGAAAACTAAATATAGCTAGCAAGAGTTTTGAGGGAAGATGTGTGACAGGACCTTTTTCTTTGTTTTGATGGTTCCAAGGGACATCCCTCTGACCTCAGCATGTGAAGTCCTTTGTGGAGTGCAGACCTGGGACAAACCCAATGTCAGTGTTATTGTGCAGGTGTCATTAGTGAGGACTTAGGGTTCCACTTTTCCTGGCAAAGGAGTGAATTCTCTTTTCACTCTTAGAGCGATGCTGGCATTAGAGATGCAGGAATGCAAGCATTTGTTATTTTGGTTTAGAGTGGACATTCTGACTACAGCAAAGGTACCACCTTTTCACAGTCAGTAGATGGGAACTTTTGATCTCTGTGGTATTACAGAAAGACTAGACCAGGGTACCATGGACGGTGGGGTGGATGAGTCAGTCTGTGTCTTTAACCTCACATCAAATGTCTCATATACGGACATGAATAGTACCAGATTTTACTAAAGCAAGATGGGCCTGTGAACATCCCAGATGCTCTTCCAGTTTGTCTAGTGCTGGCAGACTCGGGGCAGAAGGCAAAGCAAATGAAAGGGGCAGCTGTAACACTTGCTTGATCAGTGCCCAGAACAGTTTTCAAAGCCAACCACTCTAAAGAATCACTTTGTATTTCCCATCAGGACTCCTGCTCTGATTACATATCGCCCCAATAGGCAGATAAATGAGCTAAAAGCAACTCTGTTTGAAAAGGGTAGCGGGAGGGGAGAGGAGAGATGAGGAGAGCAGCTCCCTGGCTGTGCTGATTCAGGCTGGCTGTGATAAATGAGAGCACCCACAACCCGTGGCTGCCACTGAGGAGGCTGCTGGGAAGGCAAGTGTGAAGCATTGCAGAATAAAAGCATGTGGGCAGTTAAAGGGAAGGTGCTGGTGTCTCCTTAAACCTTGATGTGAAATAACAACTGGTAGCAACTTGGAGTGGAGAAAGGAACTGAAATACTATTGGGGTGGTTAAAACATTTCTCTAATTCGATCATATGTGTCCGCTCATATGTTTTTAGTAAAGGCTATTAAGATAAATTGCCATCTAAGTTTTTTTCTTTGCATGATAGTGTTACTTCAGATACATCCTTCGTGCAATTAGGGGTTGATTTTGAATGAGGTGTATTTTGAATCTGAAGACCGCTTAGTGGTATTATGTGGGAGACTTGCTACCTTGTCAGGGTATAGGTGCAGTTATTGCCTTGATGTGTTTTCTGTGTCTGAATAATTGTTGGTGACTTTTATTTGGTAGGGGACAAAAAGCAGCTGAATTTTGAGAAGAGAATGCAGCCCAGACTTTCCCATTCTCCCTTAGCTACAGAAAGCCTGCTGCTGCTCCTTTCAGAAACAAAACAGGTAAGAACATCACTTTTGAAGACTGGGCACAGGCTGCTTTATGTGTTCAGGATTTATACTGAAAGGATGCTATTTGAAATTTTATTCAATAGCCACCTTTCCAAACCAACAGTGTTTGCAAAACATTCGGTGTTAATATTTGTAAAACACATCGTACTAGTACCTAGGGGAAAATATGACAGGGGTCAAAGAGATTCATGGGAATCACTGAAAGTTTGTCAGTACCAATATTAAAAATTGGAGCTCTCATGCTGAAGTTTCACATCTTGGTTCAGATTATAAATGTGCATTTGGACACATCTTTGTTCAGATTATAAATGTGCATTTGGACTGCTGAATGTAATGCTTTCCCAAGCACTGCAGAACAAAGGTAGAAGGAACCTACAGCCCTCTAACAGAAATGAAGGGATGAGACAGTCTGTCACTGTTTGCAGATAAGATAAACAACACAGGAGAGCTGACTGCTGCCTTTTTGCTGAAGTGAGCCCACAGTACCTGCTGTCTGTGGGCAGGAGGTCGGTGCAGGAGCTGCAGCCTGCAAAAGCAGAGTCCTGCACAGCCTGGAGGCCTCCTCTCTTTCTCCTTTCTAGTCTGGACCTTTACCCAGTGCTGTACAATGGCACCTTGTTATCAAATCTCCAGCAAATACTTTGGCAGGGAAGAGGCTTTTCCACTCTGTCACATCTGCTCTGGTATCTCAGAGCAGATAGGGACTTGTTTTTGCCAGTTTCCAATATGTTCTTACATAAACTGTTTCAAAAACCTCTAAGCTTTCCTATTTAGCATTTAAGTTAAACTTACCTTTGCTTCTACATGTTGTTTTGGTTGTTAAAGGTGGAAGAAGAAAAAAAGTTCCTCATCTCGGGGGAAAAGATACCAGCAGTGCACCCGAGGAAAAGGTGACCCGAGGACACAGATGTGAGCAAGGGTGACTTTGGGGCCGAGTTCAGCAGGACCAGGGCTGGCTGTGAGGTTCTACGTGTGCTGACTCCCGCTGCCTCCCACCTTCCTGGCTGCACATCACCTTCCTCCCTGCAGAGACAGTGATTTCAGTGAACTCTGTTGTGAGGAGCAGATTTTTTCTGACCACTCTGGTCATCTGTCAGCTCCTAGCAGAGACCTCCCAAAATGCAGTGCTGCCAGCAGCAGGATCTGACCCACTTTTCAGCTTCTGTTTCAGAGGAGAGATGGATCAGAGCATTTATCTCAGCAGGACTTCCCCAATCAGAGAAAGGCAGGCTGGATTTCACTTGTTACTGAGGCCATGTTATGTGCTTGGCTCTCTGCCCTGCTCTTGGTCACATCTATTGCCTGAACGAGGGAGGTGAGGCTGGAATTCTGTTCTTTGTGCTGCTACCCAGCGACCATCTGAGGAACTGAGCTCTGCAGCAAAGCAGGAGCCTGGTTTTATTCTGACACCTTCATGGTCACTCCCAGCCCAGCTCATTCCCCCAGCTGTTCTGCAGGGAGAGTGTGGGGCCCACAGCCAGGCAGGGGAGAGCAGCATCCCACAGAACTGCTGGGGCAGGGACTGACAGCCCTGGGTGGGCAGAAATGGTGCCCTGGGCATGGGGGACACCTGGATTAGGCCAGGCAGGGCTGATGTGGGCTATTGGTGCCCTTAGAGCCATGGCAAACACTTCCAGGGAGTGTGTGAAGGTTCCTGATTTTCTGACCTATAAAAACCAAAGTATTCTGTATTTGACAGAGGAGTGGCAGGGGAGGGACAAACACACTTAAGTGTCAGCTCATTAGGAAATGCCTAATTACGCAACTGCCTTAAGAGATTAGTGGGGTGGGGGGAACAGGGGTGCTGTCCCCTGCGCTCATTTGGCAAAGGATGACTCAAAACACTGGCAAAGCCAGGCTGAGGACAGCAGGGTGGGAGGCAAGCAAGGCAGGGCACTGTGGATGGGGGGTCCACATCCTCCCTGCAGCGGTGCCCACACCAGCTCCACCTGCAGACATCCCCCCACCACTTCAGCTGGACTTACTCAGGGGCATTTTGTCATTCTAAACATTTCTAAACTTCCTTTCTGGGCTGTTCATCAGGAAGAACCAGGAACAAATAGGACAAGAACAAGGTGAACAGGAGCCTATCACACAGGACAGCTGTTTGCTGAGGTGAAGAACTATGGCTCAGATCACTCCCTCAGGTACACCATGAAGCTGCTACTTTTCTTCCCTTTACCTTCTTGGATGTTACCACATGGTGCCTCAGCCCCTGGGGACACAGCAGATGTGGGTCTGTGGGTCTCCTCTGGGGATGGCAGGGGTGACCACCTCCTCCTGCAGGCACAGACATCCTCCCATCTCCTGCCTGCACCACGAAAACATTTCTGCACTGTTCCCAGCCCTGTGATCCTCAGCATTTGTGCCATTGGTAGAACTTACACGAGACAAATGGATGGAAAGTCCCAGGGTGCTCAGACAACAGCACATGTTTCATCCAGGTGCCAGAGAGACTGGGCATGTATTTATTCTGAGTTATTTCAGTGTTTCAGCTGACCCTGAAGAGCAGGTGCTACTTACTGCCACTTGTCTGATGCTGGGAAATAAGCAGGGTTTTTTTAATCACCAAATATAACAAAAATATATTTAGAGCAGAGAGCTCTCTGTTTTACCACCTTTTACTTCTTTTATTCCTACCTACAGTCCCTCTTGTTGTTTATAGTTATTCCTCATGACTGAATTTTCCTTTCTCTCTATTCTCTCCCCCAGCTACCTTTCCAGTACTAGGGATTTCTCAGAAACTTTTATTCTTAGAAATTGGAAGAAGGACATTTGTTTGGAAGCAAAATGACATCTGTAAAGAATGACTTTGGACATTGAATAAAATAGAAGAAGGGCATATCAGAGGGAAAGGGCCAGACTTTATGTCAGGCATCTAATCAGTTTAAGAACATTTAGCATGTAAATGAGATTATTTTGGCAAAATGAGTCCTGGTGTGGAATATGTGACTGATCAGTAGGGGCTGCTGAGGAGCAAGTACTCAAAAATATTGGCTCGTTCTGGATTGCTCAATCTTCATCACTGGTGGAGGTGGTCTCCTTCCAACAGCCCCTGAGACATAAACCATGGCTTTATGCTGTGTTTTGTAGACACAGACAAAGACAGATTTCTTGGGAAAACTTACAGAGGCAGAAAAAATAATATGAATGTAGCTCAGTGACATCCATAATGATGGACATCACAAATATTTAGCATTTTATAATACAGGATTACCATTGCTGGCACCCATGGTCTTAGTGTTCCCACCAACTGCTTAACTTCAGCCTCCACTGCTGGGTTATAAAAGAATCAAATTCTCAGGCAGAGATCGACCCAGGCACCCCAGCATGAAAAATTGAACACAGCCAGACAATTGCTGTGGCAAGTCCAGTCCTGCTGCCACCACAGTGTTTTGGTGCCCCCCAAATTGCTGGTTCTGCAGTAAGATGACATTGGGATGGCAGAATCACTAAGCAGCTCAGCAGGAAGCAAAGGACTCCTGGTTGCTGAAAATCCTCTGCTGTGGCAGTGCTGAGATATGGCTTCTCTTGAGGTGCTTTTGCTGAATGAAAGACTTGGATCAACCTTGGCTGGCCTCTCAGCTTCTTTAAAGGACGCAATAAATTAGAAAGTTATAAAGGGCCAAAGGCAACATTTGAAATTCCAGTGGAATTTCTAGAAACTGCCCATCATGCTCCAAGTTCCTTGCAGTGACTTGCTGGCCAGCTGCAGAAGGGAAGTGCTGGCTATGGCGAGGCACGTACATGGAACTACTGCTCATCCCTGGGAAACAAACCAAAAAAGCTCTTAAAGCATCTCAGATTACCTTGTCAGCTGCACAGACCCAAAGGTAGGCAGTGCTGTGGTTAAGGCTTCCTGCTGAGGGTTCAGTACACTCTCCAGACCCTGCCCTGACAAAGGGAGCACGAGCAAGGAAGAACCCTTGTAAATATTAGTGTGTCCCCTAATGGGCCTGAAGTACTGGATGAATCCATTTGGCTGAGATTCCCATACACCGTGCTGGGTGCAGCTCTCCATAAGCAGCATACAGACAGGGTGAGCCAGTTCCTTGCAGGGAAGTGGGAACATCACCCAATGTTCCCTCATGATGGAGCTATCAGAACAGCAGCTCAGGGTAAGCCATTTTCTGCAGGACACTAAGGATGGCTTCTCCCTTAGCATGGAATGGGCACATCAGCATCTCTCCATAGCTGAAGCAGCCCTTACACCTGTAACACATGATGGAGGCTTTTCCAGCCAGGTTCTCAGAGCTAAAGCAATTCACAGGATTGAATGTGGTGCTGAAGATCACGTTCATAGTAAGAGGCAGCATGATGCAAATGTGTCTGAAATTACTTCTTGAATTTTACTGTGTGTGAGGAAATGGCTTTCCCGAAGTCACCAGAAAATTTGGAGCAAAACACAGATTAAGCACCTGGTGTCCTCAGCTCACCACTGATCCGCTCTCTCCCCAGTGTGCAGGGTGACATCACTCCCCTTTATTGCAGCCACTCCCCTTTGACTCCATTTGCAGAAATTCCAGCCACACTGCAGCATGTCTAGCTGTTATTTAGATACCCCTATTAAATACATAGATATTTATTTCAATATCCCTATTAGATATATAGATACCACTTCAAACCCCCAGGCTGGAGGGACTTCAAATAAGCCAGCGTTATGCAGAGCTTGTCTCTGGCTCAGTTCAGGGTGGGCAAAAACAGCACAGACACCTTTCCTGGCTGGACTCATTCTCTTGCAGGACTTGTGCTCTCTTGATCAGTGTGTGACTCCAGCCCCAGTTCTTGATAGTGTTGCCCTTGAGAGGAAGTGTGGGGGTTGTGTGGGCTGGTTTGTGCGTGCTGTTCAATGGGCTTTTTATTTTTCTTAACTTCAATGGCCTCACACCAATATGGAGACTTTTCTTACCATTGCTTTCTCTCTCTTCCAGGACTTGCTTTTCTCTTGGACAATTGCCACCTTCCTGCTAGAGTGGTAGAATGATTCTTATTTGGGAAATTAGCGGGCAATATTAGCAGCTACTAATGAGTGAGTGCAGCATGGGAATGTGCCACAAAATAACAGCCAGGGAAACAACCTAAAGGCACTAACTGTACTCAGTGACAGGAAATAAAGTAGTTGGTGAGGAGCATGTTAATTGCTAGCTAATCACATAATCTGTGTTGCAGTTGGTTGGGTTTTGTCTCTTGTACACCCAGTTTACAGATGCCAGTGCTGCCGTTTCTCATAGACTTTTTAATCTGTGGATTCACTGAATTTCATTTCATCCCAATTAATTATCAGTGTCAGGAACCCTTCACAGCCCAAAACTTACCTGGAAACCAGCTAAGAAAAGGTTCTGACACCACAGAACAATGCCGCAACAAGAAGCTACCATAGCACCTATTTCATTAGGAGTGTGTGCTTACATACCACATTTCAAATCACTATAGGTGATCTAAAAAATGACCACTTACCCCTCAGATGGCATGGGTTTAAAGAGATTCCCTTCAGGTCTTTCAGGACTGAAAGGGAGCACTGGGTAATACCATGCATGGAAGCATTTCCCTTTGCTGTTGATTCTAGAAGAAGCTCAGAGATTTAGCAGAATTTGCTCATTGGAAAATAGGTAAAATTTTCACACTGGAATAAAGTGTTTCAGAATGACGTTGATCTTTTTTTAAGGGGAGCTTTTTAAAAGAGGGCTGTTTGGTGACTCAGCTGTAGGTTACTGGGAAGTTACAGGTAATCTTTGGAGGAAAAGAAGGGGTTGTGTTAGGAGAAAGCAAGGCATTTTGCTGAATACAATGCGTAAAGTGTTAACACATTTATTTATTGTATGTGGGCAGTCAGCTTCACACACCCTACCAGAATTTACTATACCAATGTCATTTCCATATTGTATCTATGAGTGTTATGAATCAGCCAATATATGACTTTAATTATCTGCATTTAGCATTGTGCAAGCTGACATAATGATCAGTTATGGAGTAACATATCAGTAACTGTTTACTGAAGTACAGAAGTAATCCCCCCAGTTTTCTGAGTTATTCTGGAATTATTCTGTGCATGATATATCTACCCAAATCCTATTTTTCTCCAAAAGTAACATTCTTCCATGGCTGAGAGGTACAGCATGCAGTGCTCAAGTGCTCCAGCAGCAACGTCCTTTGCAGGTTCCATGCAGGGGGCTCTTCTCCCACCACCACGTGGGAGCTTCTTCACTAGTTCACCTCTTTTTGGAAATGTTTCCCTATGAAGCTCTAGGAAATTGCTTCACGGCTTTGAATTTCTTTTTGAAGAAATTCTTTGAATTTCAATTTCTCACCTCCTTTGTTCATCCATAACTGGAAACACAAGATATTTGTCTCACAGTTCAGTGACATATGACCACTTAGAGGAACTGTTTGAAAATGTGATGAAAGAATGCAGGATATTTGGTCTAAGAAAAAGAGAAAGGAGAACAGGCAGAAAAAACACCTTCCACAATGAAGATTTCTCTGGAGACAGTGGAAATCCAAATATTCGCCATGCCCACTGAAAACAGGGCAAGAAAAAATCAGGGTAATTTTCTGAAGAAAAAGTCTAGGATAAATAGTAAAAAAAAGCTTCCTAATTTTACAGAGAGATGAGTCTTGGGATAGCACAGGAAGGTTCGTACTTTTCCAAAGTTCAGAAGAAGATCTTAGGCAAACCTTGGCCAGGAGAGTCTGAGGATGACATCCTTGGTGGATACTCTTGAACTAGATGATCTGTAATTTTAGGGTTCAGGCCATGAGGACTGTCCTAGCAGACTGACAGAGTTACAGAGCTGCATAGTGATAACCAGCCATCCCATCCCTCCGAGATTTCTGAGGCAAAAATGGATTTGCTGTGCTCAAAGAAGCAGTGCAGAGCAAAGGAGTCCCATAGCAGCTTTGGAGAAGAGATCCCAAGCAATGTCTCTTCTTCCATTTTCAGCCTCTGTAGTTCCAGAACTGGGGTTTCCCTCCGTCTTTATGCAGAATTCAGCACAAACAGGCCTTTGAACACCACTGAAACAGAAATATCAAAATGTGATCCTTCTCTACCTTGAGACATAAGCACACCCCAAACACTCTTATCTCAAAAGGAGAAGAGACAGGCTGTGAAAACATTCAGTCTGGAAATTAATCTTTTGAACAGGAGCTGAGTCTGAATAGATTGTATACATATTTGTGTTTGCTCATTTTGAGTTACTCGACACTGTTTTCATCTTCAGCTAATTAAATTTTTTAAATTATTTTTTTAAAAGTCCAGACTGCATATACAAAGCACATTTGCCAAATTTACTACTGGAGTAAATGGCACCAATGCTTATTTTAGAGTGTGTAGTTTCTTACTGTAGTAGCTGACTTGGCCTAATTCAATTGGAAGCTGGACAAATACCTCCTTTCAGCCAAATCTACCTTAATCAAAGCTTATATAAATCTCTTAATATCAATAATCCTGTGCCTGCTAAACCCAGTAGTTATTTTGGTTGTATCTGGCAAGATAAAATTATCTGTACTCAAAACCAGTGATTCTGTTTGTTGCCATGCCATTGTTTATCAACACAATCTATTTTACAGATATATTTGTGTAAATACAGCTCCATGCACACAAACATGTATATATGAATGTGCACGTATTCATACAAGCACAGGTACATGTCACACCATGGTCCTGTAAGCAACAGAGGTCACTGTAGGACAGAACAAAGCTCCCTTTTGGCATCCACTAAAGGCAACCCTGCAGGCAGTTCCTTATCAAGTTCCTTTTGGTGTGATATTAGCTGAAAATCAGTCTTGTTTCTATGGTAGCAATGGAAGGAAGACATATCTACAAATAAATGTTTACAGGAAATATCCTTGCTTGGAAAATGAATGAGTACTTGCTCTGGAATCTGTGGTGCCAGTGACATCCCTGTGGTAGTACCAGTTAGCATCAAGACATTTTTCAGTGAACTCTGTTTGCATTGGGCTGAGAGCACACACCTTTGGATACCTCATTTCTCTCTCTGGTTTTCCCAGCTGTCTTTACAAGCAGCACTTTCACAGAGCAAGCCAGCCCTTCTCTCTCCCAAATCCATTAATCATTTTTCACTCAGGGCTTATTTTGGATGCCAGTGAACCTAAAGGTGCTCAGGACACATTCCTTGTCTCTAACCAGCTCTTTTTCCTGTCACCCCTTGAATGTATTTTTGTGGCTGTAACATAAGAGTGGCGTAACACAAAAGGAGGCCCCAGTGAATTACTACACAACACTATTTACCAGCCTTCCCTCCAACACTACAGCTCTCAGCTTCCTTGTGCCTTTCTGTGGCTAGGGGGAATTTAGAAAAAACATGGCTTTGTCCCAGATGTCCTGTGTTTGCACACTCCTGACTAGGAGTTCAGTAAAAATCAATGTAACTCAGTGTAAAGGGGTGAGCAGAGGCACAAACCAGTACCTTCTGCTGAAATGCAAAGTATACAGAGTGCAAAGGTCACGTAAATTATTTGACCCTCATTTTTTTTATCATGTAGTAGAAATAGAGGCCAACGTGAAATATAAGCCAAATACATGCCATTCATGCCACAGAATAAATTATTAGGACAAAAATGAAATTGAGATCCTCTATTCTTTGTACTTCAGCAACAAAAGATGCCTGGAAGCTCAAGAAGATAAAGATTATTTCCATACACCATGTTTCACATTCCTCTCCCTGATATTTTCCCTTGAGCTTTGGCACTTACTTAATCATTGTGGTCTTTTTTTTCAGGAACACGAGCAGCCTTTAGCATGGAAGATATCTGAATGTGGAATCCTACATACAGTAAGTTTCACCTTAAAAAAGAAAAAAAAAAGACTTTTATACCTCGTTATATCTAATCAACATTTGTGCAACTATCTGACTTGCATTTTAACTAGCTAAACAGAAATTCCTTAGAGAGATGAGTATTTTTTCCTTGCTGAGACTGGCTTTCTTTTCTTTAGATGGCAAGAGCATCTGATAACCTTGACATTCTAAGCAAAATTCAGATATCAATGTGTTCAGGTATGGGTCATGAGCCTGTATACTAAGACAGGAGTTCATCTGTCAGAAACACATGCAGTGTTAAGGAACCTCTTAGAAATCTCCTACTTCTTTAAAACCCATGGTGACACGCAAGGAGATGTGCAGCACTTGATAAGCAATAGGAGGTAGGAGTCTAGGGCTCTCCCCTCAATACCCAAAACCATTCTCCACATAGCCCAGGAATAAGAGATGCTACATCAGAATGATGCTGAGGAGCTGCTTGGTACTGAAATTACTCATGCCAAACTTAAATCAGTCTAAACTGGTTTGAATAGAGCCTCTTGAAATGCAAAAAAGGAAATTGGTTTCTCATTTGGCTTCATACATTTTACTATCAGCCTCAGGTTAGTCAAGCTTACCTCCTTTCTTGCGGACCTGCTGATGAAGAAGTAAGCCTCTTCCACACCCTGGGGTTGCAGATCATTCACAGCCACTACATGGTCTCCGTGGTTAAACAAACACCCCAGTCTGTGAGGACCAGTCCAGTGTGAAATGCTATGGAGGGCAGCAATAAGGGAAACATTCAGGATATCCAGTCACTGCTCACAGATGGCAATGGCTGAACAGGGTTGCATTTATGGTACTGCCCTCTGGAAAAATACCCCTCAGATGGCATGGGCTTAAAGACATCCCCTTCAGGTAATAACTGAATAACTCTGAAAATAATGCACAGATGGAGTGACTTTGAAACTTTTTGATCTGGTTCTAGCTGAAACTAAGCTGCTTCATCCATCCAGAGTGTGTCCTCCTGAAAGAGCATGACACTGACATTGCAGCATGATAACAAGCAAGACTGGTGCTGCCAAAGTCACCAAAGCTGGGGATTCCAGTCCAAAAGCAGTGGCATAGACTTACTGTAGATGTTTTGGCCTAATTTTTGACTGAGATGATTTCTGATATCATCCCAAGAGGATAAAATTAAAACTATTATCATCTGTTTTATCTGTGATATAACTGCAAGGATCAGAGATCCATTACTGTCCTGTTCTGCACTGCCTTACTCTACATGGATGTCTGGAGTTGTACACTTCTGTACCTGACTGTCACTTACTGATATCTGACAGGCACTGTCACAAGACATCCACACTTACCATATTCGTCCTGTTGCTTCAGTAAGTTTTAGGTAACTGTTAATATCAGCCAGGGGTACAAAAATATCCAATTTCTGCAGCTGGGTCTCATCTGTAACTTGACTGGAAGAGAAAACACCAGAGACCATAGAGTCATGAAATATTTCAAGTTGGAAGGGACCCATAAGGATTATGGAGTTCAACTCCCTACTCCTTGCAGACTACATAAAACTAGATGATATGACTAAGAGCATCATCCAGATGCCTCTCGAATGCTGACAGGCTTCACGCACTCTACCAGCACCTCAAATGAAACCCATGAACACATCTGTCTTCTCTGCAACAAGATGGAGAAGACACTTACCTGAGCAGTATAGACAACTGAACCACTGAAAGTGGTAAAGAATTTTGTCTTCTCTGGAGGGTTGGCTGTGGGCTGGTGTTGCTTTCTGGGAATTTTATGTCTCTGTTTGCTTCCAAGTCTCTTGGACATGCAGTGCTGCCCTGGCATTTGGGAGGAGATAGGAGCCCATCATGTCTGCACGTGAGCTGGCATCTCTCATCCAGCAACTTACTGAAGAGAAATGATGATAAAAAATTAAGTGGTTTGACAATTCCAGGCACTCTCGCTGTGTTTGAAGCTGGGTCAAACAGCCATCAGTGAAGCAAAGAATAACAAGTTCTGGTAGAATGTGCAGAGGACAAAATTAAAGCTAAGTAAAATAAACAGTCCTTCTAAAAATGGACCATAAATCTCAGAATAAATCTTTTCAGTATGTAAAAACTATTTATTAAGTCTGAAAACATTCCAGCTTACATCATGCCTTGACAAAGAAACTGAGTACAGATTGTTGGCCTTGGCTATCCTGGATTCTGCAGGGATGTAAAGCTGTCCCCTGGGAGATATAACTCAGACACGCTTGAACTCATTTTAGCTTTATTTGATGAGCCTTATAATGCCTGGAACTGACTCCACACCGTGCCCCAAACACAACTGAGGATAGTAGCAAAAGATGCTCTTGGTATATTTTAACCCAGATGACATGACCTTGTGAGGTTTTTATAGTAATTCCCAGGGGGGCTCCCAAAGACACATACGAGCTCAAATAAATCTATTGGAATAAAGTGGTTAGTGGGTCTGCATTTCCAATTTCCTCCCATGATGTGGCACAAGACCTGACTGTCTGTAGATGGCAGGCTATAGCCAACAGCTACTGACCAGCCCTCTGGCTCAAGAGCTGTGGCTTTACCCTGTAGGCACACTTCTCCTCAGTATTCAGTGCTATATTGTGAGGGTTGTAAAGTTTCCTTGTGGCACTACAACTGTGGCACAAAGTTCAGGTCTTTCTTTGTGATGTGCCAAACTCTGTATCTTCAAAATACGCAGCATCAAATCCCTCCTATGAATGGGAAAATGGGAGGGAAGAGATAACCTAACTTACATAACCTCTTAATGTAAGAGTAAGGAGCTCATGCCCCATCTCTACCTTTCCCTTTAAACCACTAGATAATGCTGCCTCCTTGGAGAGTACCTGTCTGAAAGGCTATTGGAATTTGGCTGCAGTGTCTCAGTAAAGTCATGGACTGTTGTGTCATGAAAACCTATAAAAAGTATGAGTCAACAAAAAGTGCTGCACCCTATAGTCAGAGCCTGTCTAAATGCATGAGTTTGCAGTGTGAGCTTAAATTTCATGTTGATGAGTTTGACTATGTCTCCAGTACTCCCCCAAGTTCTGAACTTTCTGAACCAAGACCAAAGGAGGACTCATTCAAACAAGATACAGTCTTTAGATTTTGTTATCTGAATACCACAGACGTCAGCTCTATCTGTACTACTGTGTCACTTTTAATTTGCAAACCTTAATGAAGTTGTTACTTACAGTGATTTCATTGACATATAAATGTTTTCCTTTACTGGGTTGTTTTGCACTGGTTTCTCTTGCACAGGGTCACCAGTCCCATCTATAGGGTCAGGCTTTGACACTTCAGCAGTGCACTGTCAGAAACACATAACAACATAAGACATTAATGTCATTGCCTGCAGAAAAAAAAAAATAAAATCTTAATATACTTTTGTTTGGTGCTCATGTTGATTAAACATAGCTTGGCTTTCCCCAAATAAGTCAATTCCCAGAAACTTGGAGATAAAAAGGTGTTTGAAAGTGAAAAGCTAATGCTGGTACTATTAACACTGTCAGACTGGGATATAACCAGCTATATTCTAAAGTACTACCACAAAAAAAATTCCTACATTTTAATCTAAGCAGGCTGAAAAAAGAGACTTGTACTTTGAGTGTGCTTAACTTAGAGCACTTAGATTATATAACAAAATCATACTGTTAATGTTCTTCAGTCAGATGTACAGTCTTGATAGAGAGTCCATGACTTCTGCAGAAAACTGACCACTGAACTTCTCCTGACCACTAATCACATGGGAAACCTAGAGGAATCAGCCTCCCAAATTAGGTGTCAAAATTTGTTTAAAATTACCAGTATGATTTCTCCTGCCCCCTTGTTTCACAGTGAAATGTAGATACAAAAATGTACCACAGTGTTTTAAAAGCACTGCTTCATTTTATGCAACTTACTGATGCTTCAACAGAATCACATTTTAAAATATATAAACCTAATGTACTGTTACACTCTATAAGTGAAGTTTTCACTTTCAGAAAAAACCCACCCTGTTATACAACAGTCAAAAGCCATTTACAATGAAACAGTCAATTTGGGGAATTTCAACAAAATCAGCAATGTTTTTGTCAAAATGCCACTTTCTACCAGAAAGGTCCTTTGAATGAGTCTAGTGTATTTTTTCTTGTATAAGTGAAAGCTTTATTACCTACTGCTTTATCTGTCTATTCCTTTTGCAAGGTACAAGTGGTTCCTCCTACCAGTTCCTCTTTGGCTCATTAAATGTCTCCCATGTCCTTGGAGCAGTTAACAAACCAGCAGAACTCACAACAGATAAATTACCTTAGCTAAAATATTGCTGGGAGTTTGGTAATAATCTTCTTCATCCTTTTTGTTGTTTTCATCTGTATCAGATGACAGCAGATTTTCCTCACTTCTTCCCAGAATTTTATCCTGCTAAAAGAATGGTTTTGTATTTACCAGGCCCAGTTATACAGATTAACATTTATTTTTCAATTTACATGGAGAAGTAATAGAATCAGCAAATATTCACAGAAAACATGGGAATACATTTCTCTTTGAAGTGAGATATGCTCAGAGCCAGCCTATTTTAGAAATAAGGTTTCTATATTTGTGCTCCTTCCTGTATTTTTTGTGGTAAGCAGGCAGTTGCAACTGATTGCATGATCACAACCTATTATTTAAATGCTTCATGTATGAATGTGAATGAATTTAGGGTCACTTGTATGGAAAAGATTTTCTAATTGCACTTCAGTTCTAAAGTCGTTACATTAGGAGAAGAATCTGTAGGAGATCTAGAAGTGGATTGGGATATATTTGTACTTTTTAAATAGCTTTTAACTGCTATCAAGTAAAGAATGAATTTGTGATTTCCCTGACTAATGAGAAGTCTATTATCTCACACCTCTCCATGAACAAGAAGATACTCAGAAGACTGAAGATCTGACACTGAGCCCTTTGTGTCCTGAGTGATATTCTGTCTTCATAAATACCTGAAACATTAAGTTTGAGGCAATTTGGTAAGTCAAGGAGAAGTTCATCCCTCTGTCAAGTTTACCTTTCTAAGTCACAAAGATAAATTATTTATTTTTATGTCTCCTTGTTGACTTCACTATAGTGAAAAGTATGGTAATTAGTATTTAGCTGCCTCCCAATGCAATTCTCTATGCCTTGTTTGTGATGCAACTGTTTTTTATCTCTACACTTACATCTTTGGTTTCCATGGTGATCGTTTTAATAATTGCTAAATATGCCATGAATATATTACTGTTTTCAAGGTAAAGTAAATTAAACTAATTACTTTCTTACATGTAAAGAGAAGAAACTGGCATTGAATATAAATTAAGGATGATAAATGTATTTTTTTTCCTTGCTGGTATGATGACATTAAAAGCAACTCATGCAGTAGGAGTCAGAACAAATCTGCAAACGGTCCTTCAAGAAGTGCAAAACAAAACTACAGCAGGAACAAGACTGGCTCTGTGGTCATGATCTAAAGTCATGAATGAGTTTCCTAGTGACTTTTTAGGGGCTTTAGATCAAACAAGTAAACATATGTGGAGAAGGAGAAGAGAAAGTGATTTTATTAAGTCTTGAGATTCCCCAATTCCTAAGAAGTCTCAAAGAGCAGACGGTACTCATCAGCATTCCAAACTGAGCTTTCAGTCACTGACTGCCTATCTTTTGCCAACTGCATAGGGTTTCTCCTTGGCACATCACAGATTATAGGGGCAATGGGAAGGAGAAGGTTACACTGCAGCAGCCCTGTGCTTCCTTTAAGCAGTTTGTCAGCATCTCCATTCCTCCAGGTGTCCTACCACCAGGGAAGTGCAGTCAGCCTCAGTGTACAGTTTTTCTCAACTGGACAGCTAGACAAGTTCTTTAAGTGTCTGTTGAACCATAATATGTATTCACATTAGAGAAAAGTAGACTATGGAGAAAATTTCCTGTAGCACAATATGGAAATGATACTTGGAAAACAACTGAATAATTGTTACCTAAAAGCTCCTTAGGGAAAATTATGTCTTGCCCTTAGACAGAGGAACCTCTCTTTCAAAAACTCCATTGTGTGTAAGAGAGCCCAACAAGGGTGCCTAGGTACAGGGTGATGTAAGTCAGGGCTCTTTATTTTGATGTATTGCAGATATTGAGAGCTCTGTGTCAAAACAGCTGATGCTGAATTGCTGAGTGAGATGTGGTTTGGTATCTCCAAACTGTGGGTTGAAAAGGAGCCAGGTCCCCAGACCGCTCCAGGGTCTCTGCCAGCCTGACCAGAATTACTGACATGGAGAGACCCATTTCCATGAGTCACAACTACTGGGCCTGCATGAGGGAACCACCAATAAAAAGCAAAATGCATCAGATGCTTGAAATGGGCAGTCATACTTCTAAAAGGAAGTAAATACAAGGGATTAGTTAGGAAGTCAGTTGTCTAGATGTCACTGAGCAGAGAATAGGTCTGGAGCTGTTAGAAGATGCTAAACTTATGAGACAAGTGAAATATTTCTATCGAATGAACAAACATTTTTGTTTCTTGTTCTTTGTACAACAAGGTTATTTATTTTCACACATGCCAAAACAGAAATATGAGCTTCCTGCTAGTTCCTCTGCTTCAGGCTAGAAAGGTAACATCCAAATTCCTTCTCTTTTAACCCTCGTGGTCAGTCTGTCTCAGTCTGAACAGCTGCATATAATACATGCTCTCTGAGGCATTGTGAGTATGAGAAGAATTACTGAATAAGACAGAAAAGGCATACATAAGAAAGAGACACAAAGAGACCCTTGGTATGCACCCAGAGCAGAACTAGTTAAAATCAGACCAAGGGTTAACTCAAAGTATTTCAGAGCTCAGAATCACAATTGAATTTTTGCACCTTTATAAAGCACTGTGCACCAGCTGAGCTCTGCTGACTGCCATGGCATTGCAATGTAGTTTCAACTATTTTCATTTCTTTCCACTAAATTTAGCTGTATTATCTCATACATATGGCTAGCAGCCTATATACAAGGATGGTGATTGCAGCGTATGATTTACCACCCTGTTAGCTATGATAGAAGACCAGAGCCTTTGCCTGGTATCTCAGCTGCTCCAGATCATAGTCCAGTGCATAAGCTGTCAATAAAGATGGGTTGAAACTTCATACTAGTGTGATAGAGCCCTGGTTGTGCCTTCTGTCCTCTTGACTCTGCTGCAAAGGCAGTAATCCACAGCAGAGGAAAACTGCTGCAGGTGCTTGTTCAGGGAACATAGATCAGAACTTTTAGCCAATAATACATGATAACATTCATCATTTTATCTTTCCAAATCATTCCTGCCAGATATGGAAGTGAAATTACTTGAAGTCATATTTATGCTGACAGAAGGTCAGTTCTGAGATGTGCCTGAATTTAACAAGCCCTTGTTCTGTAGTTCAGTTACACTGACTCAGTTGCTACTGGCAAAGGCTGAAGAAATAAACCACTTAGGAACAACTTTGGCACAGCTAAGAAGTGTGATGGGAGAGGCAAATCCAGTGCAACTTCAGAGTTTTCTTCATCAAGTTTGTGAGAGCTGCCACAAGTTGCAGTTGCTGCACAGAAGCTCTGAGGATCTGCCTCCAAAAGGGCAAACAAACTGGGTATTTCAACCAAGTTCTTAGAAGATTACTTTCAGTGCTAAACCAGGAAACAGAGTAATTATTTAGGAAACTTTCTTAGTGAAAACCAACTCAGTGTGCTGGGAAAGTGGGTGGATAATCTATAGTCACAGATACCCAGGTGAGATAAAGGCCAATAGTAACTTCTGCAGACTGAACAAGGCAAGAGCTGTTAGGTTTGTTCTGCTCACCAGGCTTGGAAACCCTCCTCTTGGTGAGTCACACTGAGCCTGCTGAGGGCCAGGATCTGAATAAGGTCTGTTCTTGTCTTCTGAGCAACCATTCTCCTGTATAGCAAAGAAAAAAGTTGACTCCTCATAAAGACACACCACATTCACTTCCTCTAGCTGGCCTATTTGCACGAGGCTTTGCGACTACAGAAACCCAGCAATTCCTTGGCTGCTATTACACCCTGTTACCAGAGGACGGGGACTGCAATTGCTGTGGAACAGCAGCATTACTTTCCTTCCTTTCTCTTTTAATATTGAGGGGAAAATCTGTAAGGCACAGAGGAACTGTACCTGAACTCCCCTCTAAGCCTGGAAAGACAGAGACAAAGAAAAGCACAATCACAAAACAGGAGGAATGTGGCTAGAAGCTGCCAAGACAATCATCACATGCCTTTGCCATGACAAGGCATGTCAAAGCAAATCTTCAAGGGCTTACTTCAACTTCACTCCCACTAGTCTTTGCCAGTCAGTTTAGACAACCAATGAATATAATTTCCCATTGCCTTTACTTACAAGCAGACATTAGTCAAAAATATTTCTTTCCTGGGAACTCTCTGATGTTATCATCCAGGTCTACTCAGGAACCCCAGAGAGCAGAACAGACCACACAGGTACCCATTGCTGGAGATCTGAAGAACTTTTGATGTAAAAAAAGCAACTATACAAATGAAATTACAGAGTCATCCCTAGGCACAGACTCACAATTAAGGATGGCTAATCTGTTTACCTTCTGGCAGCTTTGCCTTTCTGGGAAACTGGTCATATCTACAGAATTCAAGAATAGTGGCAAAGAGGAGGGCCGGCTTCTGACTTCTGGATGTGGAAGATCTTGGTTCTAGAAATAAGGTAACAGCAGTCTAAGAAAACAGGCACCTGATAGGCATGGGCTACAGGGCAACAATGCATCCCACCAGTACAAAATTTATATCTAATGGCTCAGAGAGGTTGTCTACGTGGCATTTTTCAGGCAGACATAAATTTGCCCTGCTTGCACTTCGAGCTGACAGGAAGCTGCAGGGATGTAAGTAGCTTAGTGCTGAGCCTGAACTGGTAGGCTGGCTGGCTGAAAAGGTGCAGAAACTTGGGCATGAGCCTGAACTAACAGGGTTTCCAACTGGTTCATAGCACTGACAGAGTAGTTGTGGTTTGGTTTGTAAAACAACACGTAAATACAACAGAAATACACACAGTGAGGATAATACACAAGTTTTCATTCTGATGCATCAAAGGTGCAGTTCATTGCAGCGGAATATCAATCATCTCCTGATTTCCATATGGGTTATTCTTCAAAGAGATTCCTTCAACGTAAAATCAATCCCAGCACAGACACACTGTGCAATGCCTGCTTAATGCAAAAAGCCAGGGTACAGGATTTATATGGAAAAATGAATTTCTGAATAAGGAAAGCCAGAGCCAAGTTGCAAGGCAAAAATCAGGAAAATTCCTTTGCACAGTTTTGTAATGAAAACAGAAAATCCTTTTCTTCCTCTAAAATCAAGTACAGTAACATGTCACCTGAGGGCGGCATCCACCTCCTTTGTCCTCCCTGCAGATTGAAGATATCAGAGTGACCCAGTCCTCCGTTTCTTGTCTGTAGGTTGGAACATAAGAAACAAAAACTTACTGATGGTTAACACACAAAGAAAATCCATTTGCCTACACACTTCTTCCTATGGGGCCAAAAAATAAACACTTCCTGAGATCAACAGGAAAAACCTGCACCTTCCTTTCAAGAGAGAGTGCTCAGGTGGTCATAGCCAGATGGCAAATGACTTCAGAGAGGTGCAGTCCAGGGCTGGGAACTAAAAGGTTTGCAGGGGGGGCTGTGTGTGAGTGTGCAAGAGACACAGAGAAGTGGGATGGTGCTTCCTGCTGTTCTCTGTGCATAAGGCTGCTCTGCTGAGTCCCACCACAAAGAGAGCTAACAAGGCTTGGGAATGCATTTGGGTGAGGAGGATGAAAAACATGACATGAAAGGACCCTTGAAGCCCTGTTTCATGCTTGCAGTGGATTTAGTTGGATTAATTCTGGAATGCTTCCCACTGAGTGTGGGCTGTGAGAGCAGTGCCTTGGGGGAAGGCGTTGGGTGGCACGCTCAAGTAACACTCAGGTATGTGTTTTTCTTCTGTGCTTATCAGAATTTCACACATCAGCTGCTCTTCTGCATAAAGGCAAAAAAACCCCCTGACATACTCGTGACTGGGAAACTGAAGAGGAGAAGCTGGGAACCAGCAGCACAGGAACAGTGTGACAAACATCCTCCCTCGTCTAACCGAGCTTTGGCTGATCACCTCGACAGAAGCAGTTTCTGCCCCTGCAGAGGATGGAACTGCAGCCTGGGAAAGCAGGGACAACTCCACCCTGCTGCAGCAAAGGCCCCAGTCAGTACTTCTGGGATCTGTTTTCCCTTGAGAGAAGTTTTGCCTTCAATCTGCTTCCCTTGATTAATAATCCACTTTTCAGGCAATATTATTTCCTGTGTATTCATAAGGAGCAGAAGCTTTTCTAACTCCCAGGAGCTGCTGGGTGAGAAGACAAAGGTCTCTATGCTCTTTCTTGACCTTTAACTGGTACAGTTTGAAATGGCACTGCCACACTGATATACCACCACTGCCATCCCCACTTCCTGCCCTCTGCTCCCATTACTTTCACAATATTGGATGTAACAGTGTGGCTGCAGGGAAGGTTTAGCTCACCTGTCTGAACCAGCAAAAAATTAAGCCATCCACAGGGGGCTGAGGGGGGAAAATGACATAGAAAAGAGCTGTTTTCCATTGGATCAGCCAGCTGAATCATTTCATCCAGAGCTGTGCCATCAGTAGCTGAGACAGAGGAAGGGAAGGGAGTGGCTGTGAAGGAGCAGGACCCTGCCTTGGGGCAGCAGCTTAGTGTTCCATTAGCTTAACTGTAATGTCATACTGCATTTGCACGTCTTGCTATGCCTACCTGCTGTTCCCAATGAGGTAGTAACATCTGTTTCCAGTACTGATGGACATCACCTGCTCAGGAAGGCATTTAAACATCTTCCTCACCGTTTCCATAATTTCAGAATTGCTTATGCCAACTTCAATACTTACGATTCTGTTAAGATAACCATATGAAACATCCTTAATAGCTATACTTACGTATGTACAAATACACACATGTGTGTATGTGCATATTTTAGTCTAAGCACAACATAACACCATGAGATCTGCATGGGAAAAGATAAACAATTTTCCACTGAAAAGATTTTCAAGAAAATTGCACACATTTAAAACAGATGGTACTTCAGTGACGAAAACTTCCAGAAAAAAAATAAAATTAAATCAACTTTTTGAAAGACTCAGATATTGGATCCTCATTTCTGGAAAGAGGGGCTGCTGCTGGTATAACACAGAATCTTAACAAAAAATGATAGTAAGAAAAAATTCTTGCAGGAGTTATTTAACCACTATAAAACAATACATTTGATTTGAAACTAATTATATATTAATAGCGTTTTAATGGAGGGGAAAAGGAACAGAAGTACTCTTAATGGATATTTTAAGCACTATGTTCATTAACTTTCAAGTTAAATTAATAAAAATAATAACAACAATAATGATGGTAATAATGTAACCACATACCACTGAGCAAACTGCAATATTTTTGAAAGCTTCACAAAGTAAATCCTTTTAAATGGAAGAAGCACAACAGCAATGTGGTTCAGTGACCTCCATGCCTTACAATTCCAGGAGCCTGGAGTATTAAGCTCCAGGTCTGACAGGTAAAATCTTTACATTTTCTCTTTCCCTTCTAAGTATCTGACACCACCTGTGAGGTGGTAAAGGGTGCTGGTACAAAGCCAGTGACACCTAGTCTTGCTGTAGCAGGCACCGTGCTGAGAGGAATGAAATGACCAACCCAAACAATCCAAGCAGGGCAATTTCTTGGTGGAGTAAGAGGCAGTGGGGCACCAGCATCAGCCCAAAGGGCTAGGTGAAGGTCAGGAGACTTCTGCACAACCTGCAAAGCACTTTGTGAAGCTGTAAATTGGGAAAGCTTGTGTGACACAGGTAAGAGGGGCACAGCCCATCCTCATTCACATATGAATGAATGCACAGCACTGTCCTCAGAGGAGATAAGAAGTATTCTCTACTTCAGTCAGGAAAAAGTGTCTGTACAATCAGTGGCTATTGAAGAGTGTTGATACATGACTTAAAATAAAAAAAGGAGATGCATTTGAGTTACATACTGATCAACAGCTATGGAGCCTTTTACATGTTGGCCTTTTAGATACTTCAGGATGTAATTGCCCTTGCTGGATTTGGACAGGATGAAAAGACGCCTTTTCCAGGAATTCTGCCAAAGAGAAAGCAATTTGTCTCTCATTAAAATTCAGGATAGCAGATAAAACAGATGCTTGTTGAAGGATTGCTGAAATATGACTAATCTGTGCTGGTATACCTGTGAGCTGAAAAGTTGAAGAGGTGGAGATTTGATGAGGAATCCGTGCTTGCAGACTCCACCTTCAGGGCAAAATGCATTTTGAGTTCTCCCTAATCAAAACGAAATGAATAGCACCATTACTTAATTTGTTGCCAATTAATCTCTTACAAAGACCTGCTTGAACTGGAAATTGTTGCTGAGAACTGCGTTTCTGTGCTTAAATGGCCATGAATCACATTAGAATTAGAGAAGAAAAACACAAATCAAGGCTATAAAATACAGAGCCAAGCCCTGCTTCCCTGATGTTAATTTTACTGCTGACAACTGGCCCAAGCTGTAAACAAATGATAGTGAAAAGGTAGAGGGCTCAAGAAGATATCATGAGCCTCTGTCTTCTTTAACTGGTCTTATTTAACTTTATAATTAATGATCTGAAAGACATTAAACACACCTCCAATGCAATTCATAGATGGCATTCAGTCAGCTAAGGATAGATTATCTTACACTGTGAATTGTGATGTGACAACAGGAAAAAGTCGTACAAATACGAACTAAAACCTTGTGGGGAAAAATACCTGAATGTATTTGTTCCTGACCCTTCATACTTTCTGACCAGATATATTATTCAAGATTCACATTTTTTAATCACTGGTGGATTTCTGATCAAAATGTCAATTTTATTAATGCCCTTTAACACAACGAGTGGCAATCTTATTCAATTTTTTAAGTTGGAAACCATATGTAACATATTAAGACTTCTTTAAAAAATCCAGTGACTGAAAGAAATACAGGCAACCTCAATCAATGTTCTTCTAATAAAGGACAGTAGACAATATGCATAACTTCTGGGAAATTTAACATGAACAAACTTTGTGAGCTTCATCACCAGTGCCTTGGAGATACTGACTGTTCCAGTTCTTAGTGAATTTTTAAGGGTTTTAACACTTTTAACAAATGTCAGGTCAACTTCTGTGTCAGGGACAAGAAAAATTCTGCTGTAAAGGGAAATGCTGCATGTAGGACAGTTCCTTTAAGGCAAGAAACAGAGGGGCAGCATTATCACACAGTGTAAGTCCAGATGATATCTCAAAATTTCTTAGCATGCTACTTCCCTGTTTCACCCACTGTTTGCCATAAAATCCTTGGCATGTTGTGGGCAAAGAGAATGGTATCGTCAATAAGAATGGATTGAAACCTAATTCATATATAATTGGTACCTTACTACTGACAAATCCCAGTAAAAGAAATTTTGTACCTGAAGAATTTCTTTTACTTGTAGAAGCCATCCTGATGGTTTCTTCCACCCAGATAGTAAAGAGAACAAAAATGCTGAAGCTACTTCCTTTCACTTTGCTTGCTGCTGAGCAGCATTTCACTGCACACACAGCTGCTGCTGAGAAAATAGCAAATATCTTACAAGTGTCATTTTTCATAACTGGTGATTTAACGATATAAAATAAATATAGGAAAAGATCTAATAAACTATATAAATAAATATAATAGTTATTACACATATTTTGCTATAAATTATACATTATATCTTTATTATAATACAATCATAAAATTACAAATAATATTATACATTTATATAGGTCAAAAAGATCTAGAAGTGGTGAGATCTCCCATCTGAATTTTATTTTGCCCTTTCTTTTGCACTAGACACACCACCTGTAAGCTAGGAACACTGCATCCATGTATGTTTCTGACAATGCTTTGCCAGCATGAAGAGTCCTATATAAAACAGGCATAGCTTGGCCTAGAGAGTTTAAAATATATGTAGAAAATACAATTATAATACTGTGGCAATAACTTGCAAAGGTTGTAGTATTTTTAATACAATATATTTTCAAAAGTTTCCCTTTTTCTTACCCCAAAATTCTTTGCAAAATCAAATCTTGGCTGGAAGTTGTTTGTTAGCTACAAGGAGGTTACACAGACCCCCTTGTGCCACCTGAAGCTGCAGAGCCTCCTGGGAAATTCTGAAGGATTTCAAGTGGTATTCTCTAGTTCTTTGCTGAACTCCCTGGCTGGATTGAGAGATTTAAGGGCTTTACCTTTGCTTCTGTTCCTTCAGTGATTTACTCCACAGAGCCAGTAGTAGGCATGGTACTGTCAGGACTGGTGGTCAGAAATGGGGTGGTTTACACACAAAATTTTACCTCACATAACTAAAGCTATAGACTTTCACACCTCCTGTTCCAGGCTGTAAATGAGAATGACCCACTGCAAACTGAGGTCCATTGCAGGTCTCTACAGAACATTTCTGCCTGTACTTTTGGAAGGTTTTTTAGGGAAACCTTTGCAATTTTTGCCTTTTTGGAAAGATTTGTACAAATTCTATTATAAACGGTTATAAAATTTACTCCTAATGTTTTCATCTAATGCCTAAAAACCAACAAAAAACAACAAAAAGACCCAAAACACAACTAAAAATGACTGCACACAAAGTCAATTTTCTATTGCCAATAGTAGGGGCAAACACCTGGGGCTGCAATGAAAGGCAACACATTATTCTGTTCAACGTGACTGACAGAGTCACCTCGACTGGCAAATAATGCAATTATTACAAAACAATGCTCCAAGAGCCTATGACAAGATAAAAGTATCCTGGATGTCAGTAAAAGTCAAGATTTGCAGGTGGGAAGACAAACACCCATGAAATTACAGTTGTGCTAGCTCACTCTGCATTTTTGGGAAAAAGTTTTTAATTGATACATTTAATTGTCTTTTCAACAGAAAGCAACATTTTGAATAGGTTATGTCTGATTCAAAAGAGATAATGCCAATTCCATGATTATACCCCCTCAGATTTTTGTATGCCTGGCATTGAGAGATTCAATTGTTTCAAACCTTTTGAAATGCAATGAGACACTTCAGTCAAAATGCAAATAAAATGCTTCAAATTATTAAGAGGTAAGCTATTATAAAACTTCAAAAATATAATACTAAGATAAGGAAAAGAAGTTGTGTTAACACTTACAGGTAAAATGACTTCATGGTGAAGAAGGTTTTAGAGAAATACACCTTTAAGTATATCCAGACTCCCTGTATTGCCTCCTGCAGCAACTTGGTATATCCTTGCCCTGCACTGTGGCTGCCTTCTTATAGTCCATGCATAAATACAAACATCCTGAAATATGACCCACAAGGAAATGCCCATTTCTGCATGGGAAGCAAATTAAAGGCTGTTCAGGAGTGGGGAAATCCAGAAGATTAATATTCACTCACAATCAATGGAAAATACACCCATTTGAGGAAGCGATAAAAGTCTCCCACACAGAAAAAGGCCTGATGACAGCTTGTTTAGTTGGTTCAGCTTTCTGAACAGTCCCTTCATTTCCCTTGAGCTGTGTCTAAAGCATAATATCAATCCATGACTGGAAGATAAGACAGCATTCAGAACCCTAAAAGATCACAAAAGTACCACAAAGTGTAGCCAACTTCAGATTTAAAGAACAGCAGTTACTAAAACATGCAATAGTGAGGCAGAATTTTCTATGCTGCCTATGCCATTGTAGGGTCAGCGTCAGTTTTGGTTATAATAATCAAATTCTTGAGATTCTCTCTAGAAACATTCAGCATATCATTAATGATAGTGGTTTCACACAGTAAACCATTTGGCTAATCCTGCAGATGTCAAGGGAATTGCTTATAGATAGAAAATAATTAGGACAAAAAGCTGAAATGCCTACAGCTTTTAAGTTACTACTCAGCTACCTGGCCTTGCTCAGGTGAAATGGTCAAGCTTCCTCATTCTGGGCGGGTTCCTTCAGGCACTTGGGCTGGCACAGCACTCAGCCCACAAACATCTGCAGTCAGAGGTGATGTCTGTCAGCAGGAAATTTTCTTCTTAAATAATATTAATGTTTTCTTGGACATGATCTAAAGTAATGCTCCATTTAGCAGAGACACTGGTCCTGACACAAGGAAATGTTTTTCTATCATTCACTACTACAAGTTACCTTTCCAAGCTCTTTCCTCTCTTGCAGTGTCTTCATGTATTTTATGCTGATCTTTGTATATCTCATATACTAGAAGTAGACCAAAGGTTAAGATTCAGCCTCACTTTCTTCCTTTTGTTGTCAGCCAGCAGGTAGAATTGCTGTGCTCCTTTGTGCCACACTATCAGCTTCTTCCAGAAAACCTTTGGTATGCCAGGAGAGCTCTTGCAAACACTAAGAGTGTCTTGTTGGCTTGCCACGTCAGAGCACTGAAGAGCTTCAAATAACATTCCTACTTTTTTACTTAGACATACAGCTCCTATTTCTCCTACTAGTTCAAAAGTCTCAACCTGACCTTATTTAGAGTCCATCATGGCAACTGTACAACAAAGTCTGATAGAGGCTCATGCTGTTCACCTTTCTTTTTCCTTTTAGACAAGTCCAATAAGGGAAATAGTTTTCTTACTCATAAAGGAAACTCACTGTTATTAATTCTGATTCTTCCTCAGCAGTGCCTTGAAGGCTTGATCATTTCTAGTATTTTTTGTATTTCCCCAATGCTTCCAAGCTAAGATGAATTTGTTAAAGCTTTTAAAAAATAAAATACCATTCTCAAAGAACCTTTAAGAAAAAAGCACCGCATGAGAGGAAACATGCCCCTTACCTGTTATGCTGTTACATTCCTTGACATTATAAAACTTAAACTGACCTGTTTCAGGGACCCTAATTGCTCCTTCATTGTTGCCAAGGCTCTCTAGCTTCAGAGCCACAATGTATCTGAATAGAAGGATAGTTTTAGAAACAGAGGAATATCATTCACAGAAATTTAAAACCAGGCTAGACCTGAAACAAATAAACACTAATGAACTATAAAGACATGAAAGAGCTTGCAGGCTTGCAGAGAAGCAACCAATACTGAAGTGTTGACTGGACTAATTTGTCATGGTATTGCTAATGCCAGAAAATAGTTTAGGATGGAGCTGTTTGCCAGAAGTAATAGGAAGAATATTCATATCCACTGCTGGACCACTGTACAATTTGCTGTATAAAGGGCAAGATGGTAGATCACTGGTAGATCAGGGTATGTCCATTAAAATATTTTCAATAACTTTGGTTTACTCTAAGAGAGGATGTGGCCTGCCCAGCCCAGCCCACCCAATGCCAAGTTACTTTTCTACCTTCCAAAAGACACTAAACCTTCTCTTGAAAAGATGCCGTTCTTGGATGAGAAAGGTACTGGGATGTATTTCGGTTGGTTTTCACTTCACCAGATTGAGTGATAAAAATGCAGATATTCATAGCAAATTTTTTTTAAAAAAGGCCTTTATTGCTGTCATGCTCAATACGTTCATAAAACAACCATTTATTTAATTTAAACTGTAAATTTGACTTATGAAAAAAAATATATGTCTCACTATGTCACATTATTTGTAAGAAAATAAACTTATCAATTTGGTATCTTGGCCTTAATTGCATGCACTTATTTTCTTAGAGGATTGCAAAAGAGTAGAGTACATTAACTGAGAAAAAGTGAACAACTCAGCATTTATCAGTTTAACCAAATCATTAAACTTACTTTTAAAGAGCTAGCTACCAACTATAAAGAGCATATAAAAAGTAGGAATATAAACATCACCAACATAACTCTAAAACACAAAATCAAGACTGTACAGTAACTAAGAAGGCACTTCTGGTTCTGATTCAAGTAAGCATTTCCAGTTTTGGCAAAACTCCTCACAAAAAGAATTTAAATCTAAACATACATTTGGTTACTGGAACATAAAATTCTATTGTTTCAACATTAAAATTTAATGTTTTATAACAAAACCTTGTCATTAACTTCCTGATGGTTCAAAATTCTGAATCAACAAGCAGACATTCTTATTTCTGCAAGCAGAAAAACTGCAGTATCACTGTGTCAGGTTGTTCTATCAGTCAATTGTCATTTGCAAGGCAAAAGTCTTTACAATGGCACTTTAGTAAGTGCCATCATCCAATTAAAGTTTGCCAACCTTTTACAAAGATTTTAATTTTGATTTTCCTATTTTTCACATTTCCATACTGTTCAGGTAAGTCAACAACAAATACTGATTTTTTTATATATTCATCTTATGCTAGAGTGATAACTAAGTAAATTGACTTCCAGGTTCAGTACAGAGCAACCACTACCCTTCATTTAATAATGCTCATTAAAAGGAAATGAATATATTAGACTAAGAAACACCCTTTTGAATAGCTACAAACTGCTTGTCACTGGACATACCCATAATATCATGGTCTTTGGAAATTTCTGAGGAGCTTATGGTTCCATGAGCTAGCAGTAAAAGAGAAGGAAAGTCATGATTTTTTTTTTTATCCTTAATTTACAATCTGCTTTCTGGGAAAAACCTTTATGCATCAGGTAGCTGACTCTCAGAACATCTTCAATAGCCATAACTCATGACAGCCACACTAAGGGAAATCAAGATACAATAATTAGCAATAGCTGTCAGGCTGGCCCCTAGCATTTACTTCTTCTTTGAATATTGCATAGTGTCCATCCATCAGATACCTCAGCTTATACAATATAAAAAACTAGTGTTATTGCATTTCTGTTATTAAAAATGTGTTACTCCTGTTTATAATCAAATCTCCACCCAAAGCCATATCCTGATCTCTCATGACTGGCTGCATTAAAATACACTTTCAGAAGTAAAGTTCCTTAGTGAGCATAGAGACCACGCAGGGGATCTGCTTCTTCTCACTGAAGCGAGGATCATCCGACTGGGATTCAAAATTTGTGGCAACCACATAGTTGACTCGTGTGAGGATCTGCATGATCTCAAGTTGTTTTCCATGCTCATTTAGAACAGAGCACAAAGACTGCACAAACCAGGAGCCTCTTCCAGGATTTCTCCAGGAGTAATAACCTTACAGGAAAGACAAGTAAGAAAGTATATGGGATTATTTTTGCTCTTTTGAGTGAAAGATTCTGGGCAAAGATTAAAAATGCATGCAAAGAAAGCTTAACTCCTATCACTTGTGTCACTTATCCTACCTCATTACAGTTGAGAATAACGTGTATTAACTCTCCAAACCTCACACTTCTAAAACACCGTTCTACATTTTGGCATTTGGGAAACTGCAAGAAGTGAGATTTCACGGGTTTCCTCTCTGGGAATAAGTTTTGTGCTGTAACAGTTCTGTAACAGTTCCTCTTCCTGCCTTCATCACATATTCAACATACTTACTAAACTGGGACATGGAAGAGCAGGATTCCCAGAAAACAGTACTGGCTTTGACATCTGTAACCTCCCATTTCCTCTATAGCCAGTGTAAAAGGGGGATACAACACACTGGTCCAGTGTACACTGGGCCTTTGTGTTTTGTCCATCAATGTACAATATATCATCAATGAGAGTCTATCTACAATCCAATCAATACAGATGATGAGTATTCAGGCTTCTATTCCATCATGAGTTTCTTTTCTTTACCTGGCACTGTGGAATATGCAAATAGAAAATCTGCTTCTACTGGGATTTTGTATCTCGGGTTGGCATCTGTTTCCAGGGTGTCATTTGCAGGTCCAGAGTCAGTTTGTATACCTTCATCAAATTCAGAGCCTCTGCATGCCTGAAAGCAGAGAAGACAAATAGAATTTGTCCAATAAGTAGAAACACGGTGTTATAACAATAAGTATTCGTCAATATTTTCAATGGATTCAGTTTTAAGCAGTATTTTGCACACATTAGCAGCAGAAATGCAATTCTGGGGGATACTTAATTGTTCATTGATAAAGCTACTAGCTTAACCATTTTAAAATATACATCCCGTATAGAAAAGGGAGGTAAAGGAGTTGAGGCTGAAACAGTGGACTTTACAAGCGTTAACTGATACACAATTATTATATGATAATTTAAAACTGCAATATAAATTTTTAGGCTATGAGGAAGGGAAAAATATTTTTTTAGCAGAATTCGATAATTGATAGAGGCAACCTTAATTCAAAGAGACATGGGCAGTATTATTCCTATTGATAATCATGTACTATCCTTAGCTCTGTCTGCACAAGAAGGAGTTTATCTTTCTGCTTTTAAGTTCATATATGACCAAGAAAAACCATGTACAAAATTACAATGATATTCTTTATATCTGTTAATCTTATATAAAAATTATCTTTTAAAAACAAACAATATATGTCACCCATAGAAAACTTGTCTCAACACATATTTTCCCATCACCTCCAGCAACATTCAGTAAATTAACCTACAGGGCTCTTCTAGAGCAGACAACCAACAGAGCACATTTTCCCCACTGCAGCAGCAGGACACTCTATTTACCTTAGGGCTATTACCTGAATGAAAAACAATTTGGGTTTGCCTATAAGGCTTTTACACTTGTCTCCTCTGAATAGTGCAGTCAAACTCTTGATAGCCATGGGTCCATCTGTGCCATAGATGAGTCCCTCTTCCCCATGGCTCAGAAGGATACAGGCAAAACAAGCGGCATCACTGTGGTTCTCCTCGGCAGCTACAAATCAAACACTTCTTAGTCCAAAGGCAGCAACATTTTAAATGAAAATTATACTTATCAAACAGATTTTTCTGAGACTAAATATATGCTGGGCCTTTACTGGAAGGCATAAGAAAGAGTGGATAAAGATTACATAACCCAGATTTTACAATGCGATAAGTACTTTGAACATGTGGATACATCCTTCACTTGATTCTGAATCTAGCCCAGTGAAATCAATAGGGTGGATCATTATCTAATAGGACAAGGCTCTTCACCTAACACCCAGGACAGATGCTTCACAAGAACACTGTGCATTTCTGAATTGATGTTGGAGGAAGAGGTGGGGAATTAAGCCTAATCCATTCAGAAACCAAATCCTTCTATACAGAAAATTGCATGAGTGGGGCCTAAGCAATCTGTTCTACTTTACCCTGCTTTGAGCAGGGAGTAGCTTCAGTGACTTGCAGAGGTCTATTCCACTCTAAATTATTCTATGATTCTAAATTTTTACCTTGCTTCAGTAATTTCTCCATGTCATCACGGCTTCGGTCATTGTATATACAAACCTCAAAACCTAAATATTTAAAACTCTTAGCCAGGTCTCCAGCATCTTTATCAGTGCCATTGCGTGTTCCCATTCCTGCCGGAAAACACAGACTATGGTTGACTGCACATTACACAACTCAAAATAGTTCACGTGTTCAAAGGTAAATTTTTAGCCTTATAATTGATAAACCTAAACAATGTCAGGGTGACATGTTTTTAAAACGATCTTCTAACAGCAGTGAGAACAAATTGTGAGATTTTAAAAATAATGCAACATTCAATGTAAACACATATCTTATTCTGAAAAATGCTGGCATGCCTCCTGCACCTTGCAACATAGGACCTCTGTGGGTGATTCAACTCCTTTTGGTTATGCAGTGTAACACAGGCATAAAGCACCCCATGGAAAAAGTGTTGAAAAGAATTCCTATGATACCCAATAAAAGGAAATTATATACAATCTTTGGAGAAAAAAAATAAGTGTGTTTGCCAAGTGTATAGGAAAAATCCTATAAAGTTGATTACAACACAAGTGTCCGCCCACTTTGGAATCATATCAGGTCTGAAAAGTTAAATGCAGGAGTGTGAACAGAGCAGAGCAACAGCTATTAGCTTTGGTGGCTCATAGCTGTAGCTCAGGGACAGAGAACTTACAATGTGGGTTGCAGATGTCAAAGTTCAAATTTTAACAACACAGTCTCAAACTCTGGGATAAAGGTTTAGTTTGAAGTTGGTAGGGCAAGGAGATGTGATCTTTGAAATATATATTGCAAAGAAGTTGAAAAGAGCCACTCTAATGTAAGTGTTAAAGAATAGGAAAAGTTTTAGGAACAAGTGTTTATCAAAAAGGATACATTCATTAAAATTCCATGTCCTAAAAATAAAATGCTTATTGATAGAAGAAAGTATAAAAATTCTACGGTCTGTAATGAGTATCATCAAAGGAAGAACAGTACCTGTTTTGTCTTCAAAATTTTTGTTGTTTATAATAATACATTTGCCAACTTTCTTGTAGTCCATATTATACTGGAATGTGGGTGTAACAATTCGGTATTGGTTACTGAGGGAAGGCTTTGGCTGTTCTTCTTCTCCATTTTTCTTTTTTCTAGGTGAACCAAATGAAATGACTGTTAGTGACCAGTCACATGCATGCCCTATTTATCGTAATTCAAACCATTCGTGCAGCCCTACCCAATGTTTTTCCTCCTCTAGTGTTTGTTTTCTTCCTTCAAGGCATAAAGATCTTGTGATTTCCATGAAGTGATTATTGTGTGTAGTTGGATTCTGATGAGGTAAAATAACTCTACAGTGGACTGCAGCCAAAAGCAGGATATGCAGATCCTGACCCACAGATAAAACAAATGGCCTAGACATGAAGTCAAGCTGGCAATAACCTTTTGCAAAATGTTTCTGGACATATTTTACTTTTACTGTAAGTAATTAATGAAAGGACAGAAAGATTTCCCATAAGAACTACTCCAAGCACATTAAGATATGCCACTTACTCAATGGTGTGGTAAGACTTGTTTACTCAATCACTATCCTCCCTAAATTCTCTGAAGATTAAGACTAAGCAGTAAGTAGTTTCTACTGATAAATGTTATAGATGTGAACAGGCCATGTGTTAATCTGGTCTGCCAAATAGCAGCCTGAACCTATGCAAGAGCTTAAGCACATTTTAATGTAATGCTAGATACCTGAACTTCACTTCAAATAAAACCTAAGAAAAACCATCCCAAATCAAAATGGATTATATTAGTGGGTTAGATTAATAAACATTCACGGGCTGTATGACTGTGTACTGACCTTTCTGCTATGTTCAGAAGTCTTACATTGGGTTAGAAAGAGATGCAAAGGGATAGCACAGGTATTAGTCACCAATTCATTCTAAATGAAGTATTAAAACCAAATCAATTACAGCCAGCAGGCACACCTGATGTGTAAGTATGAGGAACTTTGCAGTACTTGCTTTCAGAGGTTGACTTTTTGGTCCAAGCAGGTGGCTTCAGGTGTTGTTAAGATGTCCTCAAGCAGAACTGAAGCCAGTGAGAGCCTATAAAGGGTTCTGGTTCAACCTCAGAATTATAAGCAAGCTTTGGAGCAAGCCTAGTTAGAAACAATGCTCAGGAAAGGGCAGGAGAAGTTACTGGCACCTCTCTTACTTGGTCCAGCATCCTGCTTCCAGCAGTGTTTACAGCTGATGTCTGAGAGGAAAACATAACCTACTTTCAAAGCACAATGAACTGTGTAACACAGTTTGGTTTTAACAAAATTAGATTTTCCCCATAATCTCAATTAATTTTAGTACTTTCATTATTCTCACTCATCTTTCTAAAGAATAACTAAGCTCATTGCTTCAATAATAGCCTATAGACATGAGATTGCTGCAAATCAATTAAATGTTGATTAGGTAATCTATTTTCTTACCTGTATGATTTAACAATTGTTGTCCTTTAGCTTTAAGTGTACTCTTTTTTATTACTAAAGGACAAAACTAATTGGAATCTATAACCATCTTTCTTTCAATGATTCATCATGTATAAATGCTACTGCAATTCCATTTTAAAACAGCTTCTTCTTATGTTTGAGTGTTGTCATGTTCTGTTATAAAGGGACAAATTAAATAGCTGCACCTGGCAGGCTTTCTCTATATTCCTTTTACATGTGACCACCCTAATATCATCTCCTCTTTTAGACCTCTCTTAGAGTCTACAAAACAAGATATTGAATCATATCTACCTGAGGATTTTGTCTGATAGTCTGGAAATACAGGGATTTTTTTTCTGATAAATTGCAAGTATTGGTATTCTCCTTGCATGCTGCTTCTTGAGGGCCTGTAAGCAATAATTAAACATGCTTTGCCCCAAGAAAAGATTTTAACCATTTAAAATAATTATTCAGAGCTATATGATGTTAATATTACATCTGACTTTCAAACAGATCTTGGATTCTTATTTTAACCTAAAATTCTCCCAGCCCTTCATTATCAGACAGCTCTCTGGCAAAGACAGAAAAAGAAATTTCAAAACAACAAATAACCACTCAGTTCAATGAAGAGGCATTTCCTCAGTCCACAAATTTAAGTTTCTACAGATTTATCTGGTTTCACTGATTTCCTGAAAAAGCTGTATGACTACAGTGCCTGTTACACACAATGGGATATTTTCAAGTGGATTGTACACACATTTTTGTTTATGTCCAACCCATGAACAGCTGTGAACACTCGGGACAGATTCACATGAGCAGTATGGTATCATGCTTGCACTGTCTGCTCTCCTAAAATGCTGGAAGTGATCTAATTCTAGTCCAGAAATCAGGTAGCCAGGTTACCCCCACAAAAAACCTCACTGAAAACAGCAGCTGCAGTTAAGTGGTGTAATAACCCAGTCACACAACTTCTCTGAAACCACTTCACTTCCGAGTTCAATAGTTTGCACTCATTCATGCAGAAATACTCGTGAGTTTAAGGGATGTAGCTACTACTGCTGGTATTCTCAAAGGCACACCAGAAGCTCTGTGCTGCTCAATGTCAAATGTCACAGACAAGCCTTGGCAACAAGTAGTGCATATAACTATCATTTCCCCATTCCTTTACAGAGGGTACTATGGTTTTGTTCTAATGATTCTTCCCAAGCTGAACAGGTTAATGAGATACTAAAAAAACCACAGCATGCTTTGTAGGGTTATGCCTATCATTTGTTTACTGGCAGACAAGAAAAAGTTCCAGAAATCTTTTGGTATCTGTCCAAAGTGAATGAATAAGGAAACTAAGATTGTGGAGTGTACTTATCCTGGGCCTGCAGTCCAGACAGAAATTCTCTTTTGGATATTCTGTTTCCTGTGCCAACATAGGACAATATGGGAATTGCCTGACTGGAATAAATTCACCGTAAAATGTCTAACTCTTCACTTTTAACAAGATAAATCAGACCTTCTAATAATTACTAATAAAGTAATAAATATGTAATAATCAGTCTTGAAGGGTAAAGGCCCTGTCAGTGACAGACTGGCTTAAAAGTGAAAGCCTAAAGCTTTATTTTCTAAAACTTGAACTGGACACCTGTTAATATAAATGTTTATTGCTGTTGTTCTTACAAAGCTTTCTAATCACTGTATTTTCCTAAAGCATTTCCACAGGTTATTCATGTGCTGTTATGTCTTAAACTATGTGCCCTCAGTTTTATTTCATTCTGCTTTTCTCACATTAAGCATCTTTAATTTCTCTCTTTTGGGATTCAGACTTGCCCAGACTAAATAGAAATGCCAATTTTATGACTGTTAACTCATTCTTCAGCTCCCAATTACAACTGTGCCATAACTCCCCACCTCATTAGTGATCACTGATCCTTCCCTTAGACGGAAATACCCCTTCTATCAGTGCTCTCACATATTTCATGTTCTCCCCCTTCAGTCAAGAGTTCAGCAAAAGGGAAACTCCACTCTGGCAGTCTGAGAGAGCTTGCACATTTTTACCCTTACAACTGTCTTTAAATCCAGACCTTAGGCTTGACAACAGTATGTCTGGGAATGTGATTTCATCAATCTTACACTTAATTGGTGTCAACCCTGTGAAAATCATTGTTATCAACTCCTTACTTTCCAAATATAAAACTAAAGTTATCCATACCATTTATCATTTTGTTATTAAACTTTTAAATAGTAACAGTCAAATTTCTTATCACCCTGAGCGGCTAAAATTCTGTCAAAGGCAGTGAAGATACATCACTTGCACCAGTAGTGGACTTCATTGTCTAAAGGACTGCTACCCCTTATAACAGATTTTCTCTTATACTTTGAGTAAATTATGATTTCAGTATGATTCAAGATTCAAGGATAAAAATATCACTGGTAACATTTAACTATACCTAAAGATTCTTTAGAAAAAACACCATAAAATAAAGCAGTGTCTCTTAGCAGATGAGATTTTCTCTCCTTTGGCTTCCCTTCTGTTGGCACCTTCCTGCAATTCTTCTGCTTTAACTACATGGACTCCCTGGGGAAGAGTACCAGAATAATGAAGGGAAAGTTCTCAAGAGAAGAGTGGACAAAAGGGAAACATTAGGAAAAAAATGCAGTCTCTAGGGCAGGTCATGTTACACCAATCCGTTCAATTAACCTCAACATTAAAAATTATTAAAAAGAAGATAATATCCAAAGACCATAGAGCTCTTCTAAAAATATGAGCTGCTTGGCCTCAAAAGCAACGTGACACTTAGCACAAAGAAAAAACAGCCCTTCCTGGAAAAGAACAGTCAGCTAAATAGCTTCTCAGGTAGAGGATTAGATGAATAAAGAAAAATTTCACAGTTATCACTGCCAAATCACAGGATAGGAGGAGTTTCGTCTTTGGTTTCTTTTTTTTGTTTGTTTGCTTTTTAAAGAGGAAATTAATGTGTTAATCAAAATGAACTCTAAAAATTTTATTACAGAGGGATATCCAGGCTTTGAAACCCTTCTCTCCCAGGAAAGTTAGGGACTTTTGTTGCTGCACTGAAAGATGCAAGCAGATAACAAAAATACTACAGCTATGACACTTAAGGAAGTTGACATTCAGAAGTGGGTAGGAAAGGCTATACTGATTCCATGCATTTTTGTTTGAAGTACACACACACAGAAGAAGATAACTCTGTCTTACTCTGCTCTATGCAGTTCAGTAAATTTGGGCTTTATTTGATAAGGAATATCTCTGGACATTATGATAGTTTTTTACTCTGTCCTTAATACAATGTGCAAACATATAATTTTTGAATGACTGATAACAGGTTCCTTTTGAAAAGAAAATTTGCCTTTAAACACACGGTGTCTTTACAAAACACATAATTTCAGAATCCCTTCCGGAGTCCAAATGCTTTTTGGCATTGGAGAATAGTTCTATTCCAGTTCCTGTCACATTGTCAGCCTTTCTGTTGAGTCCAAGCAAGTTTACAGCAGTGGCACAGACCATGTCCACAGGACAAATATTCTTGGGCATTCTCAGGTCCCCAGAACTTTCATACACTTCGTGTTGTGGGATGCAAGGTATCTTAAAACTGCAATGCTCTTCATTACAAACAACTCA
>JAWWEW010000166.1:27269395-27403155 GCA_035583185.1 Anabacerthia variegaticeps | reverse complement strand
TTGAGTCCAAGCAAGTTTACAGCAGTGGCACAGACCATGTCCACAGGACAAATATTCTTGGGCATTCTCAGGTCCCCCAACATCCACCAGAACTTTCATACACTTCGTGTTGTGGGATGCAAGGTATCTTAAAACTGCAATGCTCTTCATTACAAACAACTCAGATGTTTACCTTGTGACTCTTATATTTGGGGATCTCTTTACAGGCTCCATTTAAATAAATTCCCCCTTAAGTTACAATATTGTGAAGTCAGTGTATGGGACAATACATTAGTTTTAAGACCTCTGAGGAAACTTGTGTAGCCTATATTGCTGATTTATTTTTATTCAGTTTGTGTGGCTTTCTAAGCTGCTCTTTCTGTCTAAAAAAACCCATTCCTTCCAGTGTTGCACACAGAATATACATTATGTTTGAGACTACTGCTCATCACAAGTGCTGTTTCCCGGATTGGACTTTACTCAAATAGATAATTAGACAGAAAACAAAGAAAATACAAAGAGGATTGTGTTTGAATTCACAAAGCACCACTGAATTACATGTAATAAAACTGAGTATGCTGGAAAATAATTTAAAGCTATTCTTCCAAAACCAAAAGTGAACAGGAAACAGAATTCATATATCAGACAAATATTTTCAATATTTCAATATAGTCAATATTTATTTCTATGTTTCTACACTAGACTCAATAATTAGTGATCTCTTCAAATGTCTGATGCTTTCTCATGATCATGCATTAATATGTCTTACTTCTACATAACCTGCTCTCCAAACCACCAGCTTTAATACTTTTATCCAGATTTAATACTTTTGTCCCTAATTTCACTGTATTTAGTACACCCGTAATTACTACACATTCTCCCCTACTTGACTTTTTTTTAAAATCTTGAAACCATTTGGCAATAAGAAGCAGAAGACACTTGTTAAACCTGACTAGAGCTTTTTAGATCTTAAGCTCTTTAAGGCAGACTCTTTGTTCTTTGTCAGATCCGTTTTGTTAGTGTCATGCAGATTTTGAGCTGCATGCAAATAATAGATTATCCTGTTGCCTTTTCCCATTAATATTGCATCAGGTTGGCAGCAGCAACATTTCTGGACAAGAAGAATGTGTCACTATTTGAACTGTCTTTTATAAAAATGAATATTCCTTTACTGTTAAAAATCAGAAGGCATAAATTGTATGGGATAAAGACTAAACCAGAAGGTCTAGACCAAATGCTAAAACTGTATTACAGTGCATTTGAAAGTGTGATCCTGGGTCACACACTAAGAAGGCAACATGCTGGAATGCTAAGGGAAGTCTGTGGTAAATACTGAGGGGCCACTGCAAAAGATAGTGGCATTTGGGAGACCTCAATTCTGTTTCCAATCTGTCACATCCTACAGCCTCACGAACCTGTTCTCCTGAATATACTCATATGACAGGTGTAATTTCTATCTCTTTTCAGACAGATAACAACTTACAAAGACTCTTTTAAAAGAGGTTAAATATAATTGTAAACCACGAAAATAAATACTATCCCTCACAATCTTCCTTTAAACAAAATTTACTCAGGCTTCCAAATTATGTGCCAATAGATAAAGTGAAAAACAGCTCAATAGCTGAAAGAAAAGTCTCCTGAGAAAACAGAGATAATACTAATTATATAGGATGAAGTTTAAGTTAGTATTGCATACTTTCAGTTTCCCTACTGAAAGCTATTAGGAAGTGACTACTGAATTTGATCAAGAGCACCAACAAAACAACCAGTCCTTGGAAGGCTTTTTGAAAAAATATTTGACAGATATCAAAAGAAAACTTTCAAATTTTTAATATTAAATCAGTGCACTTATTTCAATACAATAGAAACTCTTCATTTAGAAGAGAGAAGAAAAGGCGTTTTACAAAACTGCACATTAGGTTCCTCCATAACACCTAAACATTACTTCACCTATTTTTGTTTACTACGGCTAGCAGATGTCTTACACAAAAGGCATGAAAACTGACAGCTGTGATTGAGAATAGCACATAAACAACACAATTCAACACACACACAAACATTAAAAGAAACAAACTAAAAAACAACAGTCAAGTGATCCTAGATTTCAGTTCCCTCTCTTGGTCTGGTTTTGCCTGCTAAAGAAATCTAAAATTACAGTGAAACATGCTAAACTGAAAATACTGGAGCCTGAAGTTTGTATTTATCAATGACATATAAAGTCTGTGCAGCCCTTGCATATTTATATGCTACTTTTCTGAAATGCCTAAACTTTGAAGGACAGTTTTGGGAAGGTGCAGAATAAAGGGAAACAGCCAGGGTTCTTACTGGAACACCACAGCCCCTGATGAACACACTCCACTTTCCTCCTGGGAGCAGGTCTACTAAAAGCAACCAGACCAGTCAGCCAATAAAATAATGACTGTCTGTAAATGTCCTCACAAGCAGGGCCATAAGAATTATTTAGCCTTCAGCTTCTTTTTGTAAAGCCTTTTGCTTGAATGAACCTGAAGCTAGGAAGCTACTAGAGCAGTACCTCTTGTTCCCTTGGACACCCATGTCCCAGGCCCTTCTAATAATTGTAAACACAGTAATTTTGAACAGAAAATATTGCTGCAGCAGCCTTGAAAGAAAGGAGTTAGTTAAACAATGAGATACTTTCCTTGAACTTAGAAAGATAATAATAGAGACAGGATGGACCTAAGCTATCATTAATAAACTCTTTGCCCAAGATTGAACTGAGTTCATTCATCCAATAAAACTGTATCATATTAAAAACCTGCTTTTGTTCTTGTTTGACATATGTAGCATTACTGTTACAAATGTCATAGAAAATTTTCAAAATAAAATATTTTATTTAAAGAAATCCTGGCATTTCCCTAAGTTTCCTGTAGCACACTGTATCATCTCTAACAGTAGAACACAAAATAAAATACATTCATTAAGACTATATGCTAGCTATGTTTTGATCAATTAACTTTGTGAAAAGTATTAAACAAACCAAAATACTCAACTAGGAAATATATGTTCTGTTATCCACTAAGACTCAACTGGTTGTGCTCTGGATGGAGAAGGAGAACTGAGTAAATCATGCTTCCACTGATGAATTTGGGAAAGTAACTCCCTATCTCTCGGTCTTAGATTTTCCATTACAAAATGGAGCCTAAACAAACTTATTCCATAAAGCAAAACCAGATCATATGGCTTCTTTCCGGGGAAAACAGTGGCCAGTACTTTCCTGGGAGGAGTGGCTGGTACCCCAGCGAGCTGTGAAGCCCTTCAGAAGGACCTTGACAGATTGGAGAGATGGGCAGAGAAGAACTGTGTGAAATTCAAAAAAAGAGTCCAGCACCTGGGGAAGAACAGCCCCATGCACCAGTACAGGTTGGTGGTGACCTGCTGGAAAGGACCTGGGGTCCTGGTGGACAACAAACTATCCCTGAGCCAGCAGGGTGTCCTGGGACCAAGAAAGCCAATGGTATCCTGGGGTGCATCAGGAAGAGCACTGCCAGCAGGTCAGGGGAGCTGATCCTTTCCCTCTGCTCAGCCCTGGTGAGGCCATATCTGGAGTGCTGTGGCCAGTTCTGGGCTCCTCAGTACAAGAGAGACATGGAGCTACTGGAGCAGGTTCAGAGGAGGGTGACGAGGATGATTAGGGACTGGAGCATTCATCTTACAAGGAAAGGCTGGAGAAGTTCGGCCTGTTCAGCTTCAAGAAGAGACGACTTAGAGGTGACCTCATCAATGTCTGTAAGTATCTGAAGGGAGAGTGTCAGGGGATGGACCAGGCTGTGCTCGATGGAGCCCAGCAAGAGGAAAAGAGGCAATGAAGGCGAAACTAAAGCACAGGAAGTTCCACCTGAATATGAGGAAGAACTTCTTTACTCTGTGGGTGACTGTGCACTGGAACACATTGACCAGAGAGATTGTGGAGTTTCCCTCGCTGGAGATATTCAAGAACTGTCTGGATGCAATCCTGTGCCATGTGCTCTGGAATGACCCTGCTTGAGGAGGAAGGTTGGACCAGATGACTCACTGTGGTCCCTTCCAACTTCACCCACTCTGTGATTCTGTTTAGAAAACTAGAGAATAAATTTTAAATACCCTATTTTGTACATCTGTACAATGTTCATGTCCAGAGTGTGTGAGTTAGCTTATTGACATATGTCTCCTGGAGCAAAAAAATGCATGAAACAAAGGCATTCTTATTGTCCACTATGGAGATCTACAGTGGATCTCAGCCCAGAAATTAATATTTTTGATTCCTGCACACTAGTCTCCCTGAAAAGAGAAAACTGAGTGCCTGCACATGATTAGTTAACATCAACTGCAAGAATGACAGGGCAGCAGAATATGGAATTTCATGGCATTTTCCCAAAGTATCTTATAGCCCAAAAGGTCTCTGGGACCTTGGCTTAACAGGCAAGCTACTGCAGCTCATCACATTGCAGCTACTCAGCTGAAACCGAAATTTGTGTGTTCCTTTGAAACCACCATCTAAAGTGTACTGGCTTGAATCTCAACACGGCCTCCCCTACCACAAAGCCATAGCTGCAGTAGCCTCAGATGGGAACAAAACCAACTACTGGGTTGCAATTGTAGTGCTAATTGCAGCGACTGACTCACCTGAGTGTGAGCACACTTTCCATTTGACCTCTTACAAAGCAAGGCATAAACAGAAATTCAGTAGTTTCTACAAACCTGCAGCTTCTGTTTGATGTGCAGAATATCTTCTGGATTTATACTCAATCTTTTTTTTGTTTGTTTGTTTTAAAGATCCATTTATGGATCCATTGCATTAATTTATGAATTCTTTGCTTAGAAAAAGTGCCTCCTATCTTCTGACCTTCCATCACTTACAGGTTCGTATATATTTGTGTAGTATAAGCAAATTATCTTTCAACTTCAGTTAGAGAAACTAAGTACATTTCAAATCCCTCACTATAACACATTTTTCAGACCCTCTTGCAGCTTTTTGTCCCATTTTAGTTTCAGACCCATCTCCAATTAGGAGGCAGAATCTTTTCCAAGAACCTTGGAAACAGAGAAACTCAGTCCAGAACAACCCAAAACTCATTGTGTAATGAAAAGAGTTGAGCTCTTTGAAAGAACAAGCTTCAGACTATAACTTTGTAAATATCTTTTGGTGTTCTGATAGTTACATCTAAATATGTCTTCCTCTCCTTTTAATTATGTACTAATGATGGCCTTCATATAATTCAAATCAAAACCATGGCTGCAATTTTATTTATTATATACAAGTGAAGCAGACTAAGCGCACTGGGACCAAGCCAGCTGCACTTTGTCCAAAAAGTTTCAACAGAGACTTACGTCTAATATTGTCCACACTTCACAACAGTTAAAAAGAGCCAAAAAAAGAACCTCCCCCAAAAAAACAGGTAGCAGTGACCTAGTCTTTGTGTATTTAATAGTTTAAGTATCACTTACAACTCACATGACAATTTTGTTGTGCAATGCCTGCAAAACAGAGTAAATTCTAACCTCTCAATCATCACTTTGAAATTCAGATTTCAGCTTTCCAATTAGCTGCATGATATCTGCTGTGTAGGCCTCACAATACTGTATACAAGATAATAATCAAATACCATTCAAAAGATAAATTTTTACAAATAAGGAATTTTGCTTGCTGAAAAGCTTTCTGCTCATTTCTAGAAAACCTGAACGTACATACCTTCCATGGGTGTTCTGGAAACTGAAATCTTGCATGATCATATCCTAGGTACTATAATGTGCATAGGCAACTGACAATATATGCAAAATAATAAGGGATTAAGCTTCCCTTACTTATCACAGGTGCTAAGAGCAATTGATGGTTATATAAAGATTGCTTGGAAAATTACTCAAAATAAACCAACCTCTTCAAAACACTGTTTCTCAGAGAACACTCTGGCAAGGATTAGCAATTGCAAAATGCCAGGGGAGATATAATTAGCTTGCTATAAGTGCTGAAACCAAACTCTTTTAGGGTACTAATTCATGAGATTTCCAAACAGGTGGCAGAGAAGGAAGGAGATGAATAACATTCTACAGTACCTTGGCTCATCATCAAATGGTACTCCACACTGCATCTGAAAACAGCTTCAGCTTGTCCTCAAGAGCAAGTCTAATGTTCTTTGCTAATGCTAGGAGCCCACCATGCTCAGGGTTACATTGCAGAGTGAAACAGGATGCTCTGTGTACTCAGGTCCAAAGATCTGCATGTGTCAGCAGTGGGTCACGCTGGACTGTTCTGTGGGGCTATTCAAACCCCTGCAGCCATCACCCTGCAGGCTGAGGTCATGCAGGCCTGATCTACCTTTGCTGACAAGAGGAAAACACGCTCCCATCGCTCTGATTCTATCCCTGCTACTGTGTAAGAGTAGAGGAAAACAGAGCAGATTTGGAGGTGGAGGTGGGACAGCAGATTTCCCTTTGTGACGCGTCCTTCTTCCTTCTGTCAAGACCTGATCCACCATTACTACAATATTTACACAACAAATATTTCTGAGGAAATAATGCAAATTAACTTGCATAGTTTACAAACCCTTTCTGTACTTTAATTCACAGAACTATTTCCTACATATTTACCCTTAAACAGTTTTTGGTTTATTATAAATTTGGCTTAAATTTGTTTGGATTGTTTTGAAAGCTTAAACGAGTCCTCCAAATAACTGTCCTCCAAATTTTGTATTGTACAGCCCAGAGTTTGTTGAAATGAAGGAACTAAATCACTACACTAAGAAGTCATTAGGATACTTGACTGATTACTGCAGATTCGGTTCCTGGATATCCCAGTGTTTGCTGTGCTTCACAACATAAAGTCTCTAAGGAGACTGGAAACAAATACTGACAGTGAATTAATGAGTTCTTATAATTTAGACTAGGTACTATTTCAAGGCACTTGGGCATTTCCTGCATGGCACATTCAGTAAGTGCCCCAGGGAAAGTACAAGCACTGAACACAATTTTCAGTCATTGTTAAATACTCTTATAGTATTCTCCAGAAGTTGAATTCCAGATGTAACAAAAATTGCATTAGAAAAAATAAAAAAACCTTCTGACTTAAAAGAGAGCAATAAAAGTCAAACATCCCTGTTGCTCCATGTTATAATCTCTTTATTGTCTCTGTAGGAACAGACTATAGATTACTTCTGAAATTTTATGTTCGATGCTTTGGGGTGAGCATAAAATATAGATATTTAACTTTTGCTAAGCAGAACCAACAAACTCCAAACAAAATTGAAATTATATTGTGATAGATTTTGGAGTTATAATAGTTAAAGGAAAGATCATCACCCATTTACAGAACAGACTAAGGCGCACAGTGATTTGCTTAGAGACATAAAGGAAACATGAGGCTGAAAAAGGAGGTCACTTCAGACATCTGAGTTGTAGCCCAGAGCATAACTTCAGATAATGATTCATCAGCTGTTATTTGTTTTAAAGTAACTTGCTATTTTTAGTCTATCTAAGGATAAAAGAGATACTTTTCTTAGCAATATTTACTTTGAAAGGTCTGTAATACTCTGACACTGAAAAACCCATAACAGAACCGCGTTTTTAATTTTAAAACTGTGAAAGCAATAATAAAAAAGATGAATTATGATTTGAGGAATCACCTGTACTTGAACACACTAATTTTAAGGCAGGAACAGTTGATATTCATGCAGTGGAGGCCAACGCAGTTTCTTCATAAGCAGTGCTAGCAGTAGCACTTTTTCTACAACACAAGCAATTCCTTTGTAGGATCAGCGTATTGGGTTTGGGTGGCCAAGTGTTGGTACTCAGGGGGCTACAGGGCTGGCTTCTGTGAGAAGATGCCAGAAGCTGCCCCATGTCCAAAAGGGCCAGGATGGAGCTGGCGCTGGCCAGGGCTGAGCCCACCAGTGACAGCTGGAGCAGCTCTGGGATAACCACCTTCAGGAAAATCTCACAGCTTCAATTGTAACTAGGTATTTGTAAGAATTTTAAAATACATATTTAAATTGCTTTCTGTTTCCAGATGAGAAGAGGAATATTGATTGTAAAACAAGACAGCAGGGCTGGAGTATATAAAAGTAACCAGAGGACAAATGGTTGTGTAAAATTAGATTACAATAAAACTGGTACCTTGATACTACAACCAACCACCCTCTTCTGCATTATGAACAGCCAGGATTATTGACAGCACAAGTGCAAGTCTACCAAGACTTGGGAATTTCTGGATGCAGCTTTTTAAAAAAAAACAACTTTGCTTAGGATTAAGAGAAACCTTAGCTCTACTTAACAGTGGGACCACCATTTTATTCCATTTCACATTACAGTATGCTTCCTGGATGCTAAAATCAATCTCCCTAATAGAGTTCCCCAATAAAACACAAAGATACTAAATGAAGACATTAAGTCATCCTGTAGAGAAGTGAGATTCTTTTTAAGGCCTTGGAAGTGTAACAGGAGCACACATAGCACAGAAAAGAAAAAATTTCTAGGGGAAAAATTCTAACTATTAGATTGAAAAAAAAATATACACATTGGAAATCCTCAGCTTAATCTTTGTTTAACCATATTTTAAACTTGCCAGAGCACACCCTGCTACTGCTGCTTTCTGAGATACAACTTTTTGCTCAACTGCAAGGCATCCCAAGTTTTGTTCCCTTTTTGCAGTAAGGAAAATTGATACCCTCCTGCCATCTAGTGGCTAAAAAAATCTGTCACCAAACACCGCTGGCAGATAATTCAAAACTTCCTCTGGCTCTTTTCTGCACCAAAGAGTTTTTTCTCGCCAATATTAATTAAGTATTAGCACTTTTTCAAAGAGAAGGAAATACATGGAAGGTAATTCCCATAAACTTTTGAGCAGTCAGAACAGTCTGCCTCCCCTGGCATGTCCCCTATGGCCTGTGTGGTACAGGAGATTCACAGACTTCTCAGAGACACGCTGTAGTGACTAAGATTTTAATTTTATTTCTATTTACTGCTCTTGTGAGATAAATCTCCAGTCACAGCCAGAGAGTGGCAAATTGAAGCTGTGAAGCTACTGCAAACAGCTGGTCTTTCTGCATAGCTTTGAATTCAGTTCCTCACCATTCTGTTCTCTCAAATTAAAATTGATGTGCTTATTTGGCAACACAAGTTATTTGTTTTCCTATTAGACATATATTTTAAGCAACAGTAAATGAAATGCAATGAAGAATTTCATTGAAAGTACTGCACAGCTGGTAAACAATGAGTTGGTAAAACAAAAAAAAAAGAAAGGGACAATAAAATTGTAATCACTCTTAGGCTTTCTAGACACCTTCTCTTTACAGGTATCACTTCATGTTGCCAAGTGAAGCTTTGGCAAGCAAGACACAGAGCAACACTGGTTCAAGTAAAAGTACATCTGGCCTAGTATCTGGTACTGACTAGTAATGAGTTGGAAGAAAACAAAGAAATTGGGTACAGAATATATTCTCACAGAAACCCGATTTAGGAATATCTTCCACCCAAGAAATTAACGTCCATATTCCCACTGGACTTTTCTTCCACAGATACATCTAATCCTTTCTGAACTTATCTAAAGTCTTGACATCTGCATATCCCATGACTTGAAGTTCTCCAATGGCATTCTGCACTATGTGAAAATCACATCTTACCAGTTGCTTTAACCTTACTGCATGAACTGTTCGTTGGACATCCCCTAGATTTCCTGTGAGGCACAAAAAATTATCATTCTCTCTTCACTTTCTCCTTCATTACAGTCACAATTTTAGATCATAAACCATCTTCCTTTATCCTCTCACATTGCTCTCTATCTTTCTTCAGGCCAAAAAGTTTTAGTTTTTAGAAGACAAAGACCTTGCCACTGTGCTTGGATTTTTAAGACCTTAATTGTCAAGCACCTCATTGCTCTTTAGGCAATCCTCACCTTCTTCCAGAAACTCTGGTAGATTTCCCAGACTTATTTCTTTCTGAAAAATCCAAGTTGAATCTTCTCAATTACCTCATATTTAATCTGAGCAATTTTTTACTTCTGAAGAAAAATGCTTGAAATTGTAACTTCAAGGAGTTCCCAAAAGATGAATGCCTCAAACTGATGAATAGCCAAATTTTTTGAAAAATTTCTTATAGAAAAAAGTGAGAAAAATGCTGATTATTGCCTTTCCTTCAGGAGTTATTAACTTTGAGTTGTATAATTTAATAATACTATTAGCATATCACCTCTTATAAAGAAGACCAAATATTACAACACACATTTTATAAAGTTTAAAAGAAACCTTTAAAAATGTTTGGCAAGATTTAGAAAGAAATGTTACATTTGTCTATTTTTTAAAATTAAAAAGGCAAATATACATCATGAAACATATTTGAGGGATAATAAGATGAGACAGAGAAAGTACAGTGATTTGCTTAACAGCACATCAAAAGTCTTCTAAGACTAAAGCATCTTCACTTCTCTCACAGATGTGCAACCCCTATTAAACTCATGGAATAAACAGCAAAAATAAAACTATATTCTCCATGTACTTTCTCTGAATTACACTGTTCATTTGAATGTAAATGGCCAATAGTAAAACAAAATCAAAACCTCTTGGAAAATACACTAGCCTTCCTATTAAACACCTCTTACAAAGTCTCACTAAATCTAATGTTTGCTGACATTCAATAGTATTTATAAACTTTGTATGTCCATTTTTCCTTTTTCGCAATTTCAATCACATTTATCTCACGTTTTCAGGAGTACAGAAAGTGGTAAATAGTTCTTGCTTCCTACTGATTTAATGAAAGCAAGCTTATGCTTCAGTGAAACTACTAAGCTTTAAAATTAAAGGCTTTTAATGTATTCTGTAAGGGGTTACATCCCTAGACTTGGTGAGGCTTCTTTGTGCTACAACTTGCATGGCACATCCAGGCTTTAAACTCACTTAAATAGTCAGCAGGGGATTCCAATGATGCCAGAGATTAGCTGAGCCGAATGCAGTAAAATTAATGGCATATTTAATTCCCATCTCCACCAAAGGGCAGTGTTGAAGATGAAGGACTGTAATTGATGCTAAATGAACTTAGTGGTCTCTTGACTGCCAAATAAAACTTATGTAAGATACTGTAGGTCTCCCTATAAGGATACTATAGAGAAATGCTTTAAGGTACAGACCAGATACATTAAATCCATACAACATAAACACTCTCTATCCAGACCATCAGTGATATGGGAGATAAGGCAAACTGAACAGCACATCAGTCCTTTCTGTGTTCCTATGATTAGAAAGGTAGCATGACAGCTGATACAAGAAGAACAGGAATAAAAGTAGCAACTTACTTTCCAAAAAGTGAGAATCTGCTACTTCTATCTGGCCTTGCATCGACTATATCTTCACCTCCCTCTTGAGCAGGGGGGTCACCGTGCTGGTCTTCTGACATCTACAAATAAAAGTACAGGAATGTAAGTGTCCCTCAGTGAACACCAACATTCCAGAAACGCTTCCATAAACCATATCACTAACCCAGAGATTGTTAGTCAGTTATATACTTTATAATATTACATCAACTAAGAGTGGGTGCAGATGACTGGCCCTGAACCGATGGCATTGCACATGGCCAGCCACTGTATTACCTCGTGGCAGTTCCCACGTGGAAAACTTGTCCAAACCAGATTAGAGTTAAATTAATTTGTTGGTGAGGGATCACAGAATAGAATCATAGAATGAAATAATGGAACATTCAGAGGTGGGAGGGACCCCCAAAGCCCAGCCCTGGCCCTGACCAGGCCGGGCCCAAGGACCACACCGGGTGCCTGAGAGCACTGTCCTGTTCTCACGACTAATTCCCAGGAAATTTCACCGGGCAGACCACGAGTTTAAAGGGAAATTGGAAGGCACCGAGGCCGGAGGCCCTGCTGGAGTTTGGGATCCCTCAGGGTGGGAGCAGCCCCAGGGGCAGGCTGGGGCAGGCCCGGCCGGCGGGCGGGAGCCAGGCACCTGGTCAAAGCGATCAATCACCTGGTTAAAGCGATCAATCACCTGGTCAAAGCGATCAATCACCTGGTCAAAGCAATCGTCACCCGGTTACACTGCGGGAGCGGCGGGACAGCCTGCCCGGGACACGGATCCAGCGCCGGGAGTGCGGGCAGGGGGCCGGGAATGCGGGCCGGGAATGCCGGGCCGGGGGCAGGGGAGCCAGGAAGGGACAGAAAGCGAAACCTGAAGGAAACCTAAAAGAGACCGAAAGCGAAACTTAAAGCGAAAGAGGCGGGCGGGGCCCGCGGGGCCGGGCGGGGCGAGATCCGCGGCCTGGCCCTGTGTTTGTGTCTGTCCCTGTCCCTGTGTCTATCCCTATCCCTGTCCCAGTCGCAATCCCTATCTCTGTCTCAATCCCTGTCCCTCTTCCTGTTCCTGTCTCTGTCCCTGTCCCCATCGCCATCCCCGTCCCCATCCTTATCCCCATCCCTGTCCCCCAGGTGAGGGTCTCAGGTGCAGCCCCCAGACCCTCCTTGCTTCCCAGACAGTGGCTGCGTCACAGCAAAACCAAAATTAACACTTTTTTTTTCTTTTTTTTTTTTTAATAGCTGTGATCTGCTCCATCACACCCCCAAGAAAGAAGAGCCTTAAGTTTCATGGTGACACGAGATTGTCTAGATCTAAAGAAATTTTTCCCCGTGTATAAACTTCAGTGGCATTTCCTTATCTTCCCAATTATTCTGTGTGTTGCATCTCTGCTAATTATGATATCCTACTGTGTAGCCCTTGCATCAGGCCCAGCAGTCCACTACATGGACTGAAGATTGGCACAGTCTTGCTAATTACTCCTGGATGCAGGCTCCGATCCTACAAAATCATACACCTACCCAGCAGCGCCTGGTGTTTAACATTCACTACCTGAAGAGATTTACATCAAAGAGACATTTTTCAGAGTAACTGCCTCATAATTGGCACAAAACACAGGCAGGGTAACAAACAGCCTTTTGCTTCACGACAGGTCACTGCTTCGATGTGGTGGAGGAGCATCTGAGCAGTGTGGGGCTCTCTGTGTGCTGCTGCTGGGACCAGGCTCTGCTTCGTGGGGTTACGCCTGTAGCTCCTGGCTGGATACCCAGCCAAAGTTTTCTCCTGAAAAATATAACTAACAGAATCCCATGGTCCCTCTCGTGCCATCTGTTAGCTGCTTCCTTTCAAGAAGACAGTATTACTTCAAAATCCATAATGGGTCAGTATGGGCAACAGAGGCACTGGAAATGTATAGATCTTCAAGTAAACACATGCAGGGGAGGGGAGGGAGACTGTGCCATCACCAGCAATGACTGGCAGCAGCACCTGAACTTCAGAACATCAAGATATACTTTCCCGATGACGTGTATGGGGGTTATTATCTAGGAAATCCAGGAGATATTTTCTTCTCTATTTTGATGAAAATGTTTATCAATTACTATTTGGTCATCACAGCCAAATTAGCAGACCTAGAAATGGCTTTTTTTCTAAAGATCATTGTATTGCTATCAAAAAAGCGGTCTGATAATCCTTGCCAATTTTCAAGAATTTACGAATAGAACTGGGTATGGGGAATGTCTGACTCAACCTGTTGATGAGATGTCTATTTCTCTTTTGTTGGCATTCACAAAGAGTAAGTTTGATTCCTCAGTGTGCTGCAATACCTTTCTTCAATACATGTTAATTTTAATGCAGTATTAGGGGGTTTTTTTTTACGGATTTTTTTTTTCCCCATGAAATCTTGTTTTCAGTGTGGAGTAAGGAAGAAATTAAAAAGAGTAGAAGTATGAGGAACTATCTTGCTTCAGGGCGTGAAGCGATTGCCGCCTAGGGACGGGTCAGGAAGCAAAAAACTTCTCAAGTATAATATTGCGCAGCTGGCCATATGCATTACTGGTTGAGGGAAGAGCCAGCAATGTGATAGCTATAGCATCAACATTCCTTTTCTTATCCCTGGAGACTCACTCTACTCCCTAAAAAACACTAATAATGAAGCCTTTGACTGGATATTTGCATTGTGGAAAATAAGTGTTTAACCACTGCGTAAGCAGCTGCAGGATGACAGTGGAATGTGCCTTTGGGAAATTGAAAGGTAGATGGCAGGTACAAACTAAAAGGCTCGAGGCAACTAACCTGTCTGGAATAATTGTTTGCTGTGTTCTGCACAACGTCTGTGAAAACAAGGATGGGGCTTTACTGTGACCTGGGAGGCAGGTGTGGGGACATTTTTAGGATGAAGGATTTGAGCAACTCACAAGGTGTTCAGTCCTAAATGGCAGTTGTTAGGTTTTTATTTATTTTGCACGAAAGGGGGGATGGTTTTGATATGCTGTGAGGAATATGGGGGCAGTGTGGTGTGATTTGGCACACCACAACTTTATGGAATTCTATAGAATAATTCATCTCAGTCAGCTTGGTGTCTGTGTTTTGGTGGGATTTTTCTGTAATCAGACAGAGGATCTGTTGCACATGCTGTGTTCTGAGAGTTTTTTACTTGGGTCTCTTTTATGCTATGATACATGATAAATGGGCATATTTGGATACTGGTGGTCTTATTGTATGCACATGGGCTATGCTGTGCATGCTTTACATGCATTTCTTCAATCATTCAGCTTAAATTGTAGCACATCATCACCATTTTTTTCTCTGGTCTATAATGCTGAAGTCTTTTTCTCCGGTTGGCTCTTTTTTCCATTTCTCTTTTACTTTATCTTCCTCTGTTAGAAGCATTTACAAAATCCCTACACTCAGGTTTTCCTGACACTGGCAACAAAGTGAAAGTGTAAGCATAAATCCTTTTAGTCATGAAATGTAAACGGTTGTTGGTTAGTTTCCAAAACAGCAAAAGTGTAAAAAGCAACTGTACGAGTTTGAAAAGTGGTTCTTTAGATGTTTTTCTTTGAGTCTTAGGAGATTTCGGTGTTGATAAATCTTTGCCAGCTTTCTTTCAATATTTTTGCAAGCTGGATTTGCTACTATGCTAAATATGATTAGCATGTAGAGACTGAGGCAAAAGACCCTGAACCCAGGTAACTAAATCACAGGTTTCAGAAAAGGTTATAAAGATGCTGGTCTAGTGTTTGAAATTTTACAGGCAGCTTTTAACAGTGGGTAACACTCCCAGATTGTGTAGTGAACCAGCACCAGGTTTGGGGTTTCTTTTGCAAGCAGTGGGAAGATAGGGTTGCCATAATTTGTGATGTCTGGCTTCATGCTACTCATGTGGTTGGAAGGGCACAGCTCCTATTCAGAAGTGACAGAGGAGGTGACCCTGACTTGAATGTCTCTCAAGAGGTTACTTTGTGTAACTAATGTGTGCTTTTTAGATTCAGATGGAGGATGCAGACACGTTCCCTATTTTCTGTGCAGTTAATTCAATGAATTTAAGGAGGTTGGAGAGGTAAGAATGTTTCTTCCTACTAATTTGCACTTTCAAGGTACTGTCTCCTTGTACTTTATGTGTAACTACAGTACTTTTAAACCACATTGATTAAGGTTCTACTGTTAAGTAAAGCCTTTTAAGATTTTCATTGATATCAAAAAGCCTTTATGGGGCCTTACTAAAGGAGGAAAAAAGCCACAATGAGCTTTTAACTGAAGAGAAAATGTCTTGCTAAGATTTGTCAAGATAACAAACTTGTACCGGTTTTGTGATTTAATTCCTTGCATGATCAAAATGCAGTGCGTACTTTGTAATGAGACCATACAATGCTTATTTTTCAATAAACTCTCTCTTCTGTTAGCAGCTCAGCTTTAATCCAGGGTGATGGAGAACAAACCATGCAACAGGACAGTTTTGAGGTGCTCAGAAACAGGAAAACCTTCAATAGACTCCAGCAGGACTGGTGCACAATGGATGCGAGGGAAGTAGCGTGGCTGGCAGACAGTGGCTGTATAGGACATTGTGTCTTACCATGCTGCTCCTCTTACACATGCTGTAACTTGGGAGAAGCAGAAGAACTTGAAAAATGTATTTGCTGACTTCCAGCCAAGCTTGGTAGTATCTGTTACTGTGAAAAGGAAAAAACAGTCTTTGTATAACTTGAAATGAAATAATATTTAGCTGTGAAATAAAGGGCTTCTACCCGTCTGAGAGGCCTCTTGGAAGGAACACATGGTCTCATTCCTTTCAGGGACCTCTAATATGTTCTCTGGGTGCACAATACGTGTGGGCTATATTCACTGATGATCCATGATGGAGTCCTGTCCAGATGATCACTGTTCAGGTGTCTTCTGGATGAATTATTTGTTCTGTAGTTACCAAGTCTTTATGATTTGTGTGGTTCAGGGATGTTCTGCTTTCAGCACCTCTCCAAACTGATTTCAGGATGGTCTTAAGCAACGGGCTGTCTCTACTGGGACAGGAGCAGATCATGCATCTTTATTCTTGCTAAAGTATGAGATAAGGGCTCTAGCATGGATTCAGATAGTGTGAAGAAAACTAGGGCTATCTAGAAAATATACAGTATGGTGACTCTTGGAGTAGGTGAACACAAAGAGGCAGCAATTGGTAGTGTGCCAAGTGCTAAATAAGGAGGGGACAGCCTGGCCAGTGTGACCCTAATACAGGTCACTTGCATAAACAGAATGGCAATCTGGGACAAGATGGAAAGCTGTGTGAGAGGGGAACTGGAAGAGTTCCAAACTAATTTGGTTCACAGGTGTGAGTGGGATAAATATTATTGTGATGTAACTTGGTCAACCTAAATCGCTCTTTATCCCAAAATGAATACCATGAGGTAAATCAGCAGTTTTTTTAATACAAGAAATTATGTTCAGTGGACATTTTTAAAAATGAAAATACATCTGTTTACATACTGTTATTAATTACTTTGAAAGGCCTCAAGTGTTTTCAAGACCTTGTGCCACCGCTCTTCAGATTAGAGACTCTATTTTCAGCACACCAGTTGCTGACAGTACATTGTGCCAGTACATTGTCAGCATTCAGTAAAAGTAGTAATAATAAGTTAAGCAGAACTGCATATCTCCATGGAGAGATGAATAGGAGGCTCTCTAAGCATACCCAGGAGGTTTAGACAGAAATTATTTTGATGGAATTGTTTGTAATTTATAGAAAAGGAAAGTGCTTAGCCATATCCCAGGACTGCTGCAGGCATGGGAAGTGGTGCAGATGCAGGGATGTCTGAGAAGACTTTTACTCAGATTGAGATAACTCCTAGCTGTGTCCCAGGGTTATGGAGCCCTGCAGCTGGAGGTATTATGATTAGGTGAGATGTAAATCTCAAATCCTGACCATTTGTAGCTGGTAGAATTTAATAGCTTCTTTTGCTCAGAAAAATGACTTCACAACCCTAATAGCTTGCTCGAATCGTTATATCAGACATAATAATTCCTTATCATTATTTGGTGAAGGAATTTTTATATTCTGATCTGTGCTAGCCTACTCATTGTGAACACTGTTAAACAGCTGCTTTGTTCATTCTATGCAATAGTAAATGGTTCCTATTTGAAGTTTCTCCTGTAGAAGATAGAAGTTTGGATTTGTACTCATGATGTTTAGAATCATTTGAGATAAGAACCTCTCCCTATTTCACTGTGCATCCTCCTACACCTGGAGATGGAGGGACAGGTTGATGAAACGGAAAGATATGAGAAATGAGTGTGCTCTGCTCTGCTGCCTGTAATTTACAAGGTGAAACTGAGCTGGCACCAAGGGGAAAAAAATAATTACTTGTTTGGGACAATGGTGCTGTACCTTCTCTAGGTCCACCAAAAGGCCAGGAAGCTCCAAACCCATCTCTGGCCTGTATCTCTGGTGGTACCTCCTTCTACTGTGAGGCTGTTCCTAAATACACAGTAGTCCTTCATGAGGTCACTTGCATATCAGGGTGAGGAGAAACTGTGATAGATTGCTGCTGCTGTGTATACTTTTCATCTTGGGCTTATGACAGCAAAACTGAAATATTAAATGATCAGGCTCAAACATTCCCATGGACATGATTCGTTTCCGTGAGTTCATTCTTCTATTTAGAGAAAGATATTGCTGCCCTCCCTTATGCACTGACACAGTTGCCAAAATAACCGCTCTTACTAACTGGCAGCTTTAAAAGCCAGCCTGCAGCTGACTTTGAAACAGAAGGTCAGCAAAAGGAGCAACAGACTTCAATTCAGAGCTTTAATGGGAGCCATTGACCACAGCAAAAGGCCCTGACTGGAGTGTCTAGAGTGCGCTTTGCACAGGCCAAAAAGTCACTTTCATACTCTTTGAACCTTTTGTATAAACCTATATATTTTTCACTCTGTGGATTTCAAGATGAATGTGCAGCCGTGTGCTAGATGTGGCTATGGGGTTTACCCTGCTGAGAAGATTAACTGTATAGATCAGGTCAGTTCTCTTTCTTTATCATTTTGGACTATAATAAATGTACAGATTGGCGCTTTAAACACAGTTCAAATATCTCGGTTCCAAAAGTTCTTTACTCATAGCTGGGTTCAGAACTGAAATGAGGTAATAATACATATGTATTTGGAAAAAATGTTTCAAATTCATTAAATGAATGGTAAGGATCAAAACTAAGATTTCAAACTTAGTGGAATAACAATGAAATACAAATCATGTAGTTTGGTTTCTGTTTTGTGGTATTTTCAGACATGGCATAAAGCCTGTTTTCACTGCGAAGTATGCAAGATGATGTTAACAGTAAACAACTTTGTTAGCCATGAGAAAAAGCCTTACTGTCAAGCGTAAGTGTATTTCCCTTTCTTTCTTTCTGTCTTTTAAGCACAAAGTTTTAATTAATGTAATTTATTTATTAAAATAATAATTTTAATGTAATAGAACATCACCATTTGGACTCAGCCTGGCCCCATGCGTGATGTGAAAATAGGTATTGTTAGTGCCTTGGTGCATGTCTTTGGGTTTTCGTGAATCACAAATGATGGGAAACACTTGTTACTGTACATAAAGCTTCCTCATTTGTCCAGTGTTAAAAGATACCAAATTAAGTTACATTTCACTATTGTGGGAAGAAAATAAACCAAACCATAAAATTCAGTGCTTTCCAAATCAGTGGTTAAGAGTTAACAAGGTTGAGCTAATCATAAAGAAAATGTATAAAATGCAGATTTTTGAGTTGGTTTGTTCTAGGAAGTTTTTATTTTATAATGATCAATTCCTGTCAAATTTGTCAGCAGAAAAAGGAGAGATGACAGTTGTTTTTTATTCTATTATTCTCTTTTGTTATTAGAAACACAGCATTGATATGACGATCATTAAAATTAATTTTGCTCTAGGCATCTACTCCATGCAATAATAACTTGAACGTAATCTGAGATCTCTGTGTAAGTGGGGGAAAAGTTATGTATAGAGGGGCGGAGGCTGGTATTGTGTTTTTGAGTGCTCAAAGAGAACCTTTCTTGTGGGCTGCCTGGTACATTCCTAATATCCTTTTACACTTTCCATTTTCCAGGCATAACCCAAAAAACAATGCGTTCACAAGTGTATTTGACACACCAATAAATATGAATGCAAAAAAACTGTCGGAAATTGTAAGTGAGGTAAGAATCTTGAGGGTCAAATGTGTTAGTCTTTGTTCTACATTGTGATAATGTGTCTTGCTTTATAAATATAGATATTTGATTTTTACATACCCCTCTGTGTTCTTTTTTGAGCAGTAAGACCTCAGCTGGGTTTGAATCATAATTTTTTAAATGCGATTGCTCATGAGAAAGAAAGGGTAGATCTGAATTTGCTCCTGCTTTCAGAAGGAAAAATGGATAGGAGCTTCTCACCTCCCATTTCTGAGAATCTGTATGGAACCACTGCTCGCGTAAATTGCCCAGAACTGTGTAAACTTTATAAATAAGAGGGGCTATGCAGCCTTTGGAAACAAGAATGACTGACTTGCTTTGTGATCTCTTCAGAAACTGATATGGAACAACAAATAAATTATTATATCTAGGTGGGACATAGGCAGAGGTTCTCACCAATGCTTTGTGAAGCATTTCCGGCAAACCCGAGGTGGGTAAACCCGAAGTTCAGGGATCTTTGCAGGGTTTTCTGGAGGCCCTTGGAGGATGAGGAGCTTCCCACACCCCCTGGCCACATCCTCACTCCCTGCACTGCTGTGCCCCGGCCGGTGGCCAGTGGTGCTCATGGCGCTCTGCCTTCCCCAGTGCCATCCCTGGGTATCCCACACCGTTTCCCTCCAGGCACCTCGCTTTCAAATTCAGAGCTTAATGGAATTAAAAATGCAGGAACGGCCAGTAATAGATAGATATCTCACTTCCCTGCGTAATTCTATGTTGTGTCTTTTTGCATTCTAAAGTAGCATTGTTGGTTTTGTGAATATATTTACTAGGCAAAGCAATGTGTTTTGATGTGATTAGCCATCATACAGTTGTACTTCTTAGATTATAGCATGCTAAATTCGTTCTGATGTTCTGTGTTAGCTGTACAAAGTTGATGCACTTTAATAGCCTTCATCAGGTGCTGTATCTTTTGTCATTTTGTACAGCAATTCTTAAGCATCAGGTTTTTGCAATATCATGGGCTGTAACTATTCCAGCAGTGACTATCACACTTTAAACTGTGTGTGACGGAACTGGTCAGGAATGAGACTGGGATTACTGCAGGTTCTATTTCTGGTTTTAGGCAGTGATATGAGACTGATACTTCCAGTGCATGTGAATATACCAGGCAGAAAAATTATAGCTCAAAGATCACTTTGCCTTGTTCTATTCACCTAAAGCACCTTCTGTTCTTTTCAATCACATAATGAGGTTCTGTTCCAGAGAGAAAATCGCTAAGAGTAAAGTAAAGGAGCTGATTCTACAGTACCTATTTTAAGGGAGTGCTTCTGTAGAAATTTTGTGAGCAGGAATGCTTTTTCATACTAATGTATAAAATAATGATTACTTGGGAAAAGGTTTCATTTGCTACTGTAGTTTGTTGCTTTTTTATACGTAAGGTTATTTCTGATGCAAAAAATAGAATGTTTCTTCAATCTTAATGTGATATTCTCACTTAAGTATTATGTTGAGACGTCAACTTGAATGCAGAGATAAAAATTAAACTCACTCCCTCAACATAGAATTTCTGTGTGAGCAGATGTATCATTTAGCTCTCTGCACCTCTGTGCTTTATTTATAAATGGGAATAATGGTACATATGCTCAGTAATATTTCTGTCCAGTCAGTTTAAGTTTTTTACTCTTTGGGTTTTTACATCTGAAGGGTAAGTTCTATAACAGAGCTGTGGTTTCAGTTGGATTTCTATATGCTATCATGATAAAAGTAGAAGTGGAAAAATAATGACCCAGAACTAAATATAGTAGTCATTTACATATACGCAGTTAGGATACTTTGAAAACACTGTGCAGAGAAATAGGAGAGTAGAATTTTGCTCACCTGGTAACAATTCATTCATCTAATGCTACATTGACATGTGCTGCTTAAAATTTCTTAGATTATTCTCATAGATTATTTCCCCCAGAAGTATTATCTAAATATCAAATTATCCTTTTGGTATGTCATACCAGATTTCAGGTGTAATACACTGCTCCTTTACAGGAGCTCTCCAATATTAGCAGGAATCTTGGGTAAAAGCTGGGTGTGGACTAGAAAGCAGAGTTTTGACATTAGGGCTAAATGCAGTCTTCACCTTGTTTGTCCCCCTTCTTGCTCTTCTCTGAAGGAGAGCAGTCTTAGTATGTGCAAACAAACTATTAATACAAGTAATTATCTTTTTTTTTTCAGATAAAGTATCGAGAAGAGGGTGAACAATACAAATCAGTCTTTCAATGGGATGTAAGGTCCAGAGAAATTGAAGGTGTCTATAAGGCACAGCAACTGGCTACTCAGGTAAGAAATATCCCTCAAGTCTCCAAGCCACTATTCTGCAGTAGAGCAAGGATTGGCTCTGGCAGTCCTCAGTGTTAGGGGCTTAGTCACAGCATTTCGGTGCTAAAAAAAATGCCATTGCTTCTCATTTGGCTGAACTTTTCAAGGCAACATAGCTCAATTATAGCTTAGGATGCAAGAATCAGAAGAGGAGGAAGGATGTGTGTATCCATACAGCTAACTGTTCGGACTGCTGCATGTACAGCCATACTCTATGTGCCTTCTCTCTCCTGGCACTGGAGCTTCACAGAAAGTGATCTGATTCCCAGGGGGTGTTATTTGAGTCTCACTCCAGGATCCTAGATCCTGTCATCTTGATGTCAGTCCTTGTTATACAAGTTCTGCCTTGGCATTTTCTGAAGGTATTTGGAATGTGGGCCTTGTGCTGTACGTCTACAGAGAGTAAATTTCACTTCCATAGCACTGTGTGTATTTCCTTTTTTTTTTTTTCTGTCCGATCAGCTGTTTGAGTATTAAAACAAGGGAGAAGATTGGTAATAATTTAATTTTTGTTTTGTAGAATGCTTACTATGCTGCCTATGAGGGAGAAAAATCGTGGTACTCAGGAACCATTCCAGATCCTGAGATGGTCAAGATAACACAGGCACAGAAGACTCTGAGTGATGTAAGTGGACTGATGTTTGGAATAGCTTTATTTTCATGGTCTGTCATATCCTGAAGACTTAAGAATGCATCAAAGTCAACCTTTGGTAAGATTCACCTCCAACCTTTGCATGAAGTATATCTGGAGTGTCTACACTCCAATCTTTGGTAAGATGTTACCACAGGAGAGACTGACACGTTTACTTCTGTCAATAACAATACTGAACCATGTAAGTGATTAAAGCCACTTAACACTTCTATTGCCCATCCTAGATATCATACATTTATATATTTATGTAATTGAGAAGCACTTCAACTACTGACCAAACTGAGGTGACCTGATCTAGCAAGCAGTGCTGTTTCTCTCAGTAGGGCAGAACTCATGATGGCAGATGTCCTATATTTCATAGACTAGACCTTTTATTGACTGCATTTCCATGACTGATGAAAATCACTTCTGAATTATGACTGATTGTCTTTGTCCATACAATGGGTTGTGACCCAGTCAATATGGCCAATTAACAATGGATCATTAATGTGAATGGGAAATGTTTTCTGTTGTATGTAGGAAATAATTTTAGCTTAGAAACTTACAAGGCTTAAATTCTTTGATTTGTTTACTTTTCAATAAAGTGATACATAACCATTAGGTAGCAGGCATTACAAGAGAAATCACATTCAGATCTGGTGGGTTCTTCTGTAACAACAGAACAATTTCATTTTCTAGTTTCAGTATACAGAAGAATATGAGCCGAGGAGAGGCAAAGGCAGCTTTCCTGCTATGATCACTCCAGGTTATCAGGTTGCTAAGAGAGCCACCCAACTCAGCAGCGATGTAAGTCACAGGGGTTTTTCATTATATTTTAGTCTTCTGAAGCTGGACATCCAGGTTTCAGGCCATTCACTTTAGACATTAGATCCTATGATGAATATTTGTTGTCCTGTTAATTCTAAAAAGTGAGAAAATTTGAATATAATGCAGAAAACAGGCTTGACAAATTATTTGACCTGGAAAGACAATCATATAGGATAAATGACAATATAGATATTTCCTGAAAAATGTAGCAACTTTTGCTGTAATTTATGACAACCTGAAAAAGATTGTAACTTGCTCTAACATGTTAATTTAATTAATTACCTTTTTAACATTATGGCTTTATTTATCTAATTATTTACATTAGAATTTTGTCACCTTATTATTTGAAATGAAATAGCAGTAATATTGAAATTATTTAATATAAAAGCTACTTAAATATATCCACAGAAAATTGCTGATTTATAAAAATAACAATTCAACTGAAAAAGATCAAATAAAAGCACGTCCCTCAGAAATTATTTTAAAGTACTTCATTGTTTCCTGCAGCGTCTGCATTGTCATTGCAGTATGATCTTGGGACATTAATGACTATTCTTGTGATGTTTTAATCAAATGTATGGCTCACACACCAATCTAGTATAATTTGAAAATTTGATTATCTGGGTCCATTTCTGTCTGCTTCTAGCATTCACTTTAAGGAAATTGGGACTTAATATACTGATAGCTTGACTGTACAGTGGGGAGTGCCATGAGTGCTGTTGCTTATTTTCTCTTGAGGCTTTCTGAAAGGAAATACATTTTTACTGCTTATTGTTTGTAACATGGATTTATGTGTTTTCCTATTCAGGTAGAATATAAGCGTGGACATGAAGAGAGAGTTTCAAAGTTCACCTCTGTTGTAGACACTCCAGATATTCTTCATGCAAAGGCTGGATCACAGCTTGCAAGTGATGTAAGTGAAACAAAATACATTGACCTCTTTCTGACTCTCCAAGTGGTTCTTAGGATATTTATAAATCACTTAAAAATAGGAACATAAAGAAAAGTAAAAAATTAGTATTTTAAAGCCAAGCTCATTTTACCATTAAGTATTTAATACTTTCAGCTGCAAAGACCATATTGAGTTCTAGGCCATTTTAGGGAGTAGGTGGCTCTAAGCACTGAAGGCAGAGAACTAGTCTCTTCTTTTCCCAACAACTGAGTGCCATGCAAAGCAAAGAAAAAAGGTGCTTGACTCTATTATAAATAGAGCAGGCATCTTCCAGACACCTTTGGTATGTTCTTTAAACAACTGTTGTTCATCTTATACCCTGAATGAGACAAAGGGGTCATGCAGAAGATACATGATCATGTAGTTAAAGACTACATTGCAACAATTCAGACTTCATGGCTCATCCCCTTTTGGCAGATGACAGCCACTGAATGTCTGACTTGGCAACTTCGAGAATTGATTATGTGTGCAATCAAGACATTTGATTTAATTGCTCCTGAACTGTCTTGAATTTTTGCAGCTGAAATATACAGAAGACTTTGAAGAACGGAAAGGAAAAGGCAGCTTTCCTGCTATGATCACTCCAGCCTATCAAATAGCCAAGAGAGCGAATGAACTAGCCAGTGATGTAAGTTTGTCCAAAGCAAAGTCTCTTTTGGGGAAGAAAATAATAACTTGTCACACAAATTTTCGGTTAAAACACTTACTGGCAGAAATTTCATGAGCATCGTGCAGTTATGCTAGCAGTGCAATTCATACACAGATTTTCCAGTGATTATCTCTTCTTCCAGGGACATAGTTGACTTTTGTGCACAAAGAGAAAATTAGGCATTTGTGAATCAACACTGGATTTTTGTGGGCACAAACATCACCTTTCCCCAGCCTCATGTTGCATACAACTGAGAAGAACAACCATATGGACTCAACGGGAGCTCTTTGATTTCATTCTGCCCAACTCCATTTGAGTTAGAAGGTCTGAAGCTCAGCTCTTTTACACTGCCACAATATTTCTGGGTGACCTTGTATGAGAGGATGGCTGTGTTTGCAGGGCTCTGCTTTGCCATGTCTCTCTATGCTCTCAGTGGATCCTTACTGTTCATTCTCCTATTCCTGCTTTTGTGCTGTCGCAGCATGAGGCTTAAGATGAACTCATGAAACTACCTTCACACAAACAGGTGACATAAATGCACACACACACAAACACACACACACACAAACACATGATGTAGGTATATATTTATAAAATATAGCTTTCTACTCCACTCATTTTACTCTCCTTACTGTTGCATACTGCCTTGTTTTTTTAAAGTCTTTGGTATACTGATCTTTATTGGCTTTCTTTTCCTTTCCAAACATAGCAAAACCACAACACCCCTGTACTCTGAGATCAGCATTGTAAAAGGGCATCAGTATTGCTTCAAAATGTACAGTTAATTGTGCTTTGTTACTGGGAACTGAAAGAGAGGCTCTTTTTGTTGGAGAAGATAACATATTGTGCTAACTCAGTGGAAGTGAATTTAAAACATTATTAAAAGTCATTGAGGAAAATAAGAGGAGACCTTTAATTTTGAAGGCAAAAGCAACTGACTAAAAAAATTAAATGTTTTTGTTTGCCTGTGATCTGTGGAAAACCCTTCATTTTTGTCAGCAAACACAAATGGTGATTAAAGGGCAGCATCAGGTTACAAGCATTATTTTGACTTCAGCAAAGGTAGTGCAAATCTTGCTCTAAACTTGAATGTTGATTGCCTAAAATTCCCTTGATCACTGGAGAGATCAGCATCTTTCAGAAACAAACCCATTTATTGATGGTGTTCAGGTGACCCTGTGGTAAAAAAGTACTCTGTGGTAACCATGAATTTACATTACAATCAGTTCTATTTTTTCAAACTGCTGGAGCATCAAGGATTAAGCACTGACAAGCAGGTGGTGCTGAATACACTGAACTAATGGTCTGGGTTGAAATGGCAAGTCCCATGTTCCTTGTGCATTATTAAAAAGGACAACACATCTTCAAGTGGCATATTTGACTTGTGTAGATGGGTGACAATGGGAATTTTAGCAATCCTTTATTGACAACATGTGCATGTCACTGATTGTTATTTATTATGCAGCATCTGTGTTCCAGAGTTAACTCATCCAGACTTTGTTTCCATTTTTCCTGTTAGGTAAAGTATCATCAAAGATATGAAAAAGAGATGAAGGGAAAAGCCAGTCATACAGCTGGAACAGATGTTACTTCTGCCAGAGAAAATGTAGATCAATATGGCCAGGTATGCAACTTCCAAGAGACAACCAAGCTGATGTGGATCATTACTACAGCTGATTGCTCAAGACTTTAGAAGCTACAGTGAGACCTATTTTCACTTTGGTTCCTCTATGAGAAAATGAGATCTCATAGGAAAGCATGGTGTGCAACAGCACCATGCTCCTAATGTGTAATACACTTGGCATTAGCACTCAAAAGATGAAACCACAAGGTGCATGCACTATCACTGCATGACCCTTGTGGGAGAGTCATTCCAAAAGGTCAGCCTTACCCTGGCAAATTTTACCTGTGTGCATGTGTGCACTGTATATTTCTATTGTGGTTTCGCACTGAAATGTGTTTACTTGTGGAAATATTCCCATTCCATGAGCAGGAAAATGTAAACTGAGTCAGGAGAAAAGTGAAAGGGTTGTGAAATGGCAGAAAGTTGGTAGATAGCTAAGCGTCTTTTCCCTGCTGGTGTTTTTCCAAATCTTATTTGTTTTGCAGCTCTAAATATGTGTGAGCAGCACTGGATCTCTTAGATTGCAGCTCTTCTGCAAAAAGGATATTTTGAGCCTGACAAGCTGTGGAACCAAATAGGCTTTAGTTCTGTTTTGGTCTGTGCCATTTGTTTTGCTTTTGTTTGATTTTTAAGGGAGTACAATTGGTTTTGTGGTCTCCCAAAATGCTTGCAAACTTCTATTTCAATTAAGTTAGGGAAATAGCACAGCTAAATAGAATTGAATAGAGGGAATTGGAAAGGAATTAAATAGTATTCTTGTATAAAGAAAACTATATGGTTAATCTTAGTTTCTTTTGTCCTAGCTCCTCAGTAGATCCGTATACTTTGGAGAATACAGGGACTGTATTATTCTAAAACATTTGGGATTTTACATTTCTTCCCATCTGTCCAAATCTACATCTAGTAATCTGTGAAAAGAAAACCATCCTTGAAGAACCTGAGTTTAGAATTGTAGCAATGAAGCCTTCAATTAGTTTCTGTCTTTTGAACTAGTACAAGTTTTAATAAGAATAAACAAATAAAATGAATTTGAAATGGCACTAATTACATTTCCAAGCATTAGAATGCTTCTGTCTTTAGAATTAATTTAAGTTTTTTTTCTTTGAAAATGTCTTTGAAACTTCAGTCACAGACTTCAAATTCAATTTGAGTTTTAATCTTCTTAGATTGGATACTGATATTATTAGTCAAATAACATAGAGTCACTGAAATTAATGGATCTTTCTGAGTAAATTGTGACCTGTGATGGGCAAAGGGATTAGATTTCTAACTGTGTGCATCATACAGATATAGATGTATATATAACATAAGACAATTCAAGGAACCTGAACTGTAAAATTCCTATCAGCTGAACACTGTTTTGTGTATGTTTAAAAATCTTAGAAGTTGCTAAAATAATTTTCTGGGACATTGGAAGTGCTGTTTTGTGATATGAGCAATATTAGAAATCATATAAAAATTTATTTGAGAAAGTTAGAAGAATAAGATAGGTTAGTCTGAAGAATTCAGATTCATGAATGGTATTTTAAAAAAACTAACTCAGCTGATTAGTCAAGGATATTTTGTATTTTCTATGCCTGTTCACAGAATAATTTAGATGTGATATTTATTATATTATATTGTTCACAAACTTATGGTATGACCTGTCTTACCATGTGACATTGATGGTGCACAGAATGACCTGCAACGGATTGTTTTGCATTGAGAACCCACAAAACAAATATGCCAAATATTTATAGTTCTCCCTATCTGTGCTCTCCAGGACATTCTTGACATGCCACACATTCTATTTTCACTTAAATTGCCTCTTTACTATAAGGAATTTACAAAATATTGCAGAGAAGACATATTACACTGGCTCTTACTTATTTGTATATTTGCCATATTCTCCCTATAGATTTTGCTATAGAAAGCTTTGGGATGACCATTGGGCATTACCATTTTGAAAAAAGCTCCAGTATTTTTTTTCTAAATTACCAAAAGGGTTTTCAGACTGTCAAATATTTACACATAAACTTATCTATAGATAGATTTAAGAGCATTAATTCCACAACAACTGGAATTTTTGTAATCAAGCAAATGCAATTTTGGGATTTTGTTCCTTAAGGAGCTTGCTATTTTATTATCTAGGTATTGCTGCTTCATTAAGTAATGCCTCTTCAAAATATATCACTGCATTAGAGAAGTATTGTTTTAGGTCAGTTATGACGTGAAAAATGGCCATGGAATGACCAAGCAACTTCTGGAACACCACAGAGGAAGACTGACCCTACATCAAACTTTTTGAGTTTAAGCAAATCTCTTGGCTGCCCAAACCCATTAGATATTTTTATAATATTCCAGAGAAACATGTATTGACACAGAGAGAGGCAAGTAGATATCTCTGTAAAAAATGAGGTGAGATTAGAAGGATATATGTCATTGTATACTGAATGCTGTCTTGACCACACCTAATAGCTACCTAAATTTGTCTTGCAATGCAGCACAGCTAATTTTACAGGTGTAGCTAATTTAACAGGTAATTTTATTCTTACACTTGATCATTTTATTATGTTTTTCATTAAAAAAAAAGAATTGAAGCAATGAACCTTCCCACTAACAAGGACTATAGGGCTTTGTAGAAACACCATGGCCCCACCTGCTCATGTGTGATGAGTAAACAGTATGAATTTTCTTCAGGGATATATGGATGAATTTGAAGAACGCAGAGGGAAAGGAAGCTTTCCTGCTATGATCACTCCAGCTTATCAAAATGCCAAGAAAGCAAATGAATTGGCAAGTGATGTAAGTATGAAACCTGAATCAATACAGTTCATAAACAATTAAAAACAGCAGTTTGTCAGAGCAGTGCCTGGGAGGAGAATGCTAAAATTACACTTGAGAAGTAAACAAAAATGACATTTCACTGCATTGCTGGGAACTGGATGGCTCAGGGGATTAATAATACCCATTAATGGAAGGGGGCACAGCTCAAGCTTGCATGAGGGAGGAGATGGATGTAGCAACTAATGGGGATCCCTACTGTTAGGTTAACCCTCCTGGCAAATCTTCACCTGTATTATTAATGAAACCTTCAACAGCCTTAATCATCCTGTGGACTACTGTGGTATTCCCAGTAGTGAATAAATGGAGGATGAATGAACTGTACTGGTTTTGATATTTTGATGTATCATGCCTCTAGCACAAAGCAAGTCATATGGAGGGAAAGAAACCATAGACTATGACACTGTCACTTCATAAAAGTAACCTTATTTCTAGCTGGGGATTTTTAGTTTTGGGTGGTAAACTAAAGACTCAGCTAAAGGTGGTGATGTGTGATTCTTGCATACAGCCCACCCATTAAAGAGCCTTAGTCTTGTTTGAGGAGACTGTTTCTGGCAGTGACAAAAAATGGGTCAGTCAGTAGGTCACTAGCCTGTGACTACTCTGAAGGGTTCCTGTCAGTCACAACCTTTGTAGTGTGGACACCCGTCCCCCACGGGGATGTCTGAGCTGATGAGCTCAGTCTGTTTTCTGGGGAGCTAACAGATGGTTGAGTCTTTCAGCTTGTATTAGCCTGGACTAGACATGAGCAGGAAACTAGAGGGAAAGGATCAGTCATGTTCTGTTACCTGAGCTTATGACTGAAAGAATATAAAAAACCTCAAGTCTTTTATGACCAGTTCCTATTTTGATGACAAACTCAGTGATCCTCTGTTTAAACATGAAATATTTAACCTTTAGAGGTAAAGATAGCAGTTTCATAGGTTTTCAAAATGCTAAAGGTCAGTGGTTTCCTTATTAATTTGTAATACCTGGAGTGAGGTGAAGGACTGGTTCACAGCAGTAACATTTGCACACTGGAGTTCTTATCAAGGTGCCTTATATCTTTAAAGCCTGAGGAACTGTTCAGGCTTGGAAAATAAAAAAACCAAACACTTTGCACTTCAGCACACATAAAATAATTTGTTATTTTGTACCTTATGAATCCGATTTTTGAAGTAGTAAAATAAGATGTAGAGCATAAACATCTCATATGCAAGAAATATTGAAATATATTCCCAACAGGGGTTTTGCTGGACAAAGTTTGGCAAAAGACCAATATAAGTATTATCTCTTTTCACCCATCCGAGCCCAATTTAAGTCAATAACCTGATGTCTAATTTAAATTAACAAGTCTCTTATTTCAGTCTTGATTTGGTAAAGAAATACAAGTACCCTAAAAACACTGAAGTGCAAAAAGATGCATATTTTTAAAAAAACTGGTTTCTACAAAAGGAAAAGTTCGCAGAGCATTTGACGACCATCTGTAATTCTCTGACTAGAAGTCTAAAATTGAAGTACTGAGAATTAATGTCAGTAATAGAACCCACAAGCTCCAAGCAGTCATTAGCCAAGAATCTCCTAGTTATCTGTTCAAGCTATGAACAACAACCAGTGCTGTTCAAGCTATGTAAAAAATGGATTTAAAAAATGCCCTCTAGTAAAGTGTCTTGACAGGAATTATAAAGGCTGTGGGGTTATATTTGGTTTATTTCAGGAAGTAAGTACTTGCAGTGGTTCAATGTAGCAAATTCCATTTACTTAGCAAAGCAAGAATAAGAAAAACCTTATCCTGACTCACAAAGCCAGTCTAAATAGTAATAATGAAAAGTTAGGCTTCTATTGTATAATTTTCCTTGCTTCTTTTTAGATAAAATACAAGAAAGATCTTTCCAAGATGAAAGGTGCAGCTCACTTTCACTCCCTAACAGCTGAAGACAACTTAGTCCTTAAACAAGCCCGAAGTGTTAACAAGCTTGTCAGTGAGGTAAGGGGTGGAATCGATCTGTTAACAAGTTTGAGAGCAGCTCCTACAAACATTTGTGTCTGATGAGCAGTGACTACAAATATAAAAACTGTTGTTCTTACTGCACTGTATGTAACAAAAATCATCTGTCCATAGCACAGAAACTGGAGAGAAAAGTTCAAGAAGAGGTCTTCAGGTGCTGTTTTCTGGTCCTTCCAATGTTCTTTATGAAAGGGTGGGAAATTAACCCCACGAGAGTAATTCTAATTCTGGCCACATGAAGCATGGAAATCTGAAAAAAAAAACAACCCAAACCCCAAACCAAAAACCCCAAACCTAAATTGTGTTCTTAATGTGCTATTTAGATATAATCACAAATGCTTGAGGATGACTTGGGTGTGTCCCATAGAGTGTTTCAAAGAAGGTTTTTCTAATAATTAAAAGATAACAGGAACAAAGCCAAAATCTTTACCATCCTGTTAACGCAGATTTTTATTTTCTTCCATCATGTGAAAGACTGTGAGTTGCTGGTAATTGATTCTTTCTCTGCTTGGCAAGGGAAGATTGCTAGAGAATTCTCAGTAGATTCTGAATTATTAATTTATTTATAGTATCATATCAGCTATAAAGCTATTAATAAATGTGAGTTTCTAGAACTTCCCCATGGCAGTTTAAAATCTTATACTCTTGAGATGTGAAAGTATAAAACCTTCAATAATGAAAAAGCCCTGGAAGCAGGACTGGAAGGGGCCTCCTGGGCCAATGATTCCTGGTTCCTGCTGTTTCGACACAGTATCATATAATCCTCCTCTTCTAATTTCCAGCCTACATTTATTCCTGTCCACTTTATTACTGTTGTGTTTTGTGCCAACATTGCCCTTTAGTTTAAAAAGTTCTCCCTTCATGACTACCTTTTTGAGATGTTTACAAATACATCATTTTCTTGTCTCTGCCTTTGATTTCCTAGACTAAGGAAGCTGAATTCCTCTCATCTCTCAGTCTGTCACTACAGCTGTTACAGGCTGAGTACATGTTCCTTAGACAGGAATGATTATAAGAGTACATAAGTTCTTGATGAGGTCTTGATGGAACCTGGTACATAGCACATGTAATTCCCAGTGCCTGCTCAAAAGTCTCCACATGGCTGTGTTACTTTGGCATCTTGACTTCTTTCTATGGTCGTCCTACACACGAACAGTTTTATTTTTCTTATCCTTTTCAGGTGGTGAGCTCTTTTGGCTGAAATTTTTATGATTACTCCTTATGTGTATTAAATTCTACGTTGCTGAATTTAGTCTCATTTCCATTAACCCTTTTAATATCACCCCCAACATTCTTACTTCAGAGCAAAGGTACTTGATGAAAATATCAAGCCTGTTCTGTATTTAAACTTACTCTGAAGAATTCTGCTGGTAAACTTCCCCCTGTTCAATCCCTCCTGCTTTTTTGTTTTCATTTTCTCCACTCTCACCTTAAAATTCATTTGTATATCATTGTTTTTGTAAATAATTTTCCTCATGTCACTGTCTCATACACTTTGCAGAGGTCCAAATGGATGGGATTGTTTGCATTTCCATTTCTTATAAAATGAGAACTGAGCATATGAAAATTTTCCTCATATTAATTTTTATCATATGCAATCTGACAAAAGCTGTGTATCAAAACCTCTGAACAGTGGGTCTGGCTTATAAAGACTGTGTGAAGGAACTTGCTAGAGGAGATTAAGGTTTTACTGTATCTTCCCCTTGTGCATTTTTGTCACTAAGGTGGAGTACAAGAAGGATCTTGAAAACAACAAGGGCTACAGCATGAACTACTGTGATACTCCACAATTCAAGAATGTGAGCAAGGTCTCAAAATTCACCAGTGATGTAAGTTTTCAGGATCTCGTGTGTGGCTTGCTTAACCTGGTATCTGCTGGAATCACAAGTCATCTCTGTGTGTTTTTCAGGGAAGTGTGCACTGGAAATGTGATTATAACTGACTTTAACCCATGTGTGTACAGCACCTATCCTAGTTTGTCCTGATGAATAACTGGGGCTCATTTTATATAGGATTATGAAAAGAACTACTATGGTATATGGAAGAGAGATGACTTGCAGTGGACTGCTAATCTAGAGAAGTAGCTGTCAGTTGTTACTGTTATCTGTCATAATTGTCACTTATTTCATTGTGTGTGTCCACTTCCTGACTGGAAAGTTAGGCAGAAGATACTTCACCAGAGTTCATGCCACAGAGGGGAGCATAATTACTGAGTGAAAGTAGTCAGTATTAATAATTATACTGCTTGTATCTCATGACCCTGAAATACAATTTTGTTTCGTACTGCCTCCTACCATTCTCTGATACCCCGGGGGATTAAATCCTTTGCCATGCAGTTGAGATGGTAGAGTGACTCATATTTCTTATCAAATTCCCGTCTCTGGGATTGGTGAAAGATGTACCAAAACAGCCCAATTTTATTTGTTAATGTACAGATATTGTTTCATTGGAACTATTTTCTAGTATTTATTTATGATGAAATGATATGCAGCAACAGAATGCAGAGATATCTTCTTTATGTGGCATCTACGTGATATGAAGAACATGTAAATGACATCTTATGAAACAGGAAGCTCACAGAGAGGTTTAGTTTTTATTTTTTAAAGTACCAAGGTTGTTGTAGATTAATGAGTTTCTGTATTGGTGCAAATCTAGTAAACTACAGCTGTAATAATTTGTCTTCCTACTGTAAAATATGGAAACTCACAGGAAAACTAAACACATTTTCTCAGAGTGTTTTTGCTTGTGCCTTTTTTTTTTTTTTTTTTTTTTTTGTTGCATAAAATACAAAGAAACCTACCAGAATGAAATGAAGGGTCATTACGTAGGTGTCGGCATGGACAAGCGAATGCTGCATGCCATGAAAGTTGGCAGCTTGGCAAGCAATGTAAGTCTCTTTTAAATACCTCTATGGTTGTTGCCTGCTTGTCTTTCATTTTTTCCAGAATTAAGTCAATAGAAAACTTTAGATCATATTTTACTGAGGATCTGAAGAATAGATATGTTGAGCAGAGGGGAAATTCTGGAAACCCTTTTGTACAGATTTATAGCTCACTGTGTGGAAGAAGTTAAAATAAGAATTTTCAGTGATCTGGCAACATACTGAGATCCTTCAGCTTTCTTTAACATCAGTAGGATGCTGAAGGTTGTTTGCCACCACCCCCAGGGTCAGACCTTTGCTGAAAAAAGCAATCTTTAATGAAGATTTCTGGATTCCAATTTAATTTACTGGGTTAGTCAAGAAGTTATTTCATTACATACCATTCCTTCAAGTACATTATTTACAAATCTGTAAGAAGCTTGAGAACTAAGCAGAAAGATAAAAGAGATGTGTCATAGGTAGAAGTTAAGTTAATGCTCCCACTGTTGGCATTGGATTAATTGAGGAGCTGAAAAAGAATCAATTAGTGGCTAAACTATGCAAATAATTTCATTTTCTTTGTCACTCATGACATTGAACTTACTTTGTTTCCTGCATTTAATATTAATATTATTGTTTCTCCTTTCCTCTTGACTGATTATTATTCAAACAAATGACAGCTGAAAAAAAAAAAGAATGATTTTTTTTTTTTGTTCTCCTTGTGTTTCAGATAGCCTATAAATCTGATTACAAACATGACGGTGTTGACTACAATTACCCAGCTACTCTCACTCCTTCATACCAGACAACAAGAAAGTTGGTCCCTTTGAAAGATGTAAATAATTTTCTGTTCGGTTTTTGGGGTTTTTTTCTATGACTTGCATACCTCATCATCTCTGTAGGAGAGATTGTGATAGACTGCATGTGTCAAATGATGATTTAATCATGGGAGCAAACAGCTATGGTAACAAAGTCAAAGCAAAAAAGTGCAGTGTCAAGAGGTCTCAGAGGAGCAGAAAGTGCTGCCACCTCCTGTCGTTGGCTTCAGTTCAGCACAGTGCACAGTGATGTCAAATGAGTGACTTCTGCCCTATCTCTAGTCTGTGTTGCAAAACCTCTCACCGTCCCGGGCAGCTTCAATGGCAGCATCAAGCACTGAAAGGACAGGGAGGCTGAAATACACTTCTCATCCTTTGTAAATTCCCTGAAGATGCATGTTCCCATTTGAAGGGGAATTAACTAGTCACATAACTGACCTTAAACCTGCAGTCCACGAGGAAGAGATGTCCTCTGTTCCTGGGGTTGAGTTACTGATGGAACAATGTGAGGAAATTCGTGTACTGGTGTGGTTATATATGTTCTAGAGATAAATGGAGGCAGACTGTACAGCATAACATACTTTCAGCTCTCACAAGCATTAAAAGCTTGATTGATCTCATTTACAATTGGAAACTTAACCTGGACCTTAGGCAGGAGCACAGTCACCAGGCATTAGTTATAAAATCAACAGGAAGAGAGCAGCAGCTCTGCAGGGCATTTGTGACTACCAAAGATGTACATAACCTGTCTTTCCATTGAAATGGCAAGAAACCAGCAGCAATATGCTTTAGAGAGGCCACTAATAATAAATGAGATTTATCTGGGTCTAAATATCTCTTCTGGGAAAAAGATGGTAGCATGAAGAGCTAGAATTGAGAACCCTGATGTTTTTGAGGAAGCATTTGCTATACTTCAGCTGTGAGATGAACTATTGCCTCTTCAGCAGTAATTTCAGCTTTGTCTTTGTAAAAGCTTAAAAAAGTGCAGTTCAATGTCTGATTACCCAGTGTGTGAGAGCTGTATTCTTAAAGAGTTCAAAGTAAGCATGAATTCCTGTGCAAAATGTACAAAACATTTCGGCACGACCTGTGACTCTACAATTCACGGGCAGCGTCTGGGTTTGAAACAAGCAAATCAATTGACCACAGAGACTCAGTTGCACTAGTTATGATCATCATCTCGTATTTTGAAATAGTCCCACAACTTGTCTGCTCTCTGGCAAACAACATTGTTACTCTGAACTCTCTTAGGAATGCACCTCTCTCACATATTAAGCAATCGCAAGTAGCAATAAATGCAGTTTTAATTAAAAAGAAATGATCCCTTTCTGTGGATTTAAAATTCTCTCTGTCTCTGAGGAAGCAAATGAACTGTTTAAAGTACCTTGATCACTTTGGACCTGTGAGACAATTCAGGCTTTTCTTCCTAGTTTTTGTCATTCTGGCAGAATGAGCAAGTTTACATGAGGATACCTGAGATAAGAAGGTTCTCATTAAAATAGTTTCAGTAACTCAAAGTCTCTAGAAAAATACTCCACTTTACAAGAGAAAAGTGCTCTTGAGAAACTAGTTTTAAACAATGTGATTTGGAATGTTTGCAAAGCGGTGATTAACTGCAGTGAATATTAATTAAGGACTACAGAGAATAATAATTGTGTCCTGTATTATAGCACCGAGTTGTTTGACAGCAACAGGTTTAAAAGAAAGATTTGCTATGATACTTTTATCTTGCAAAATTTTGGGCTTTAATATATTTATTTTATAGCTTATTATTGTTGCTATCATGTTAATGTGTTAGGAATTTAGTGGGCTACACTCCTATTGATGGCTGATGTTAAATGACGTATTCTTTTGTACCACAAGTACATATTTTTCTTTTCTCATCATCCACACAAAAATTTTACCACACAGGGAAATACGGTGGTTAGTTATTTTATTAAAACTCAGTAAAGACAAAGTATAAGAGGGTTCATTTGCTCTAGGCAGTGTTACACTGGACAGATCCCTTAACAGACAGTTACAGTGTTCTTTCTCTGAGAAAGACAGAGAGGGACTAAGTGATGGGTAAGAATATCAGTTTTATAGCACTGATTTAGGAGACCAGCTGGTACTACTTTTTTACAGATCTGTGGGCTTGAGGGAGGGGTTCTAAGTGAAGTTCATTTATAAGGTGAGATAAAAACTGTGACCTCAGACTAGGACATTTTCAAAACATTAACTCAGATCTCACCCAAGAAATTGTGACGTTTTTCCTCAGCTCAATTTATTATGGTTTAAGTAATGTTTTATCCAGAGATTTAGTTAACAAAACCTTGTCTGTTTTCTAGTTTGACCGTTTCTTTCTTTATTAAATCTTTTTTGTTTTATCTTAACTTAGGTGAACTACAGGCAAAGCATAGACAAGCTGAAGTACAGTTCTGTTGCCAGCACTCCACAAATTGCTCAAGCCAAAATAAATGCGCAGCAGCTCAGTGATGTAAGTTCTGTCATCATTAGCCTCCACTGTTTATTGGAATTATGAGATAATTTAATTTCAGAGCATTTGTAGTCCATCAGCAGATTTATTGCAAAACCAAGTATATATATTGAATGAAATCGCTTCCAAAAGTACAGTAAGCATACCAGTAGATCTAATACTTCTCTTAATTTTTAAGATTTGTATTACTGTGCTTTGTTAGGAATTTATCCCCTGTGCATTTACTAATGCATGATTTTTAATATCTTTTGGATTTATAGACAATCAGTAGCTCTTCTATTTATAGAATAATTATTCTACTTTCTAGTGCCTGAGTAAAAGTTATAATTGCCGTATTGCCCTCATGTTTACATCAACCATCCCTATGAGCGTATCTATAATGTATGACATTAAGAGCCTGAAATTTAACAGCAATCAATCAGTCTAATGGTTGTATATTTAGTGAGTTAAAAATAACTGAGTTTCTTGTTGATCTTTTCAATATATGCAGTTGAACTACCGAGCCCAGTATGAGAAGACAAAAACAAATTACACTCTACCTCAGGATGTACCTCTGTTAGTGAAAGCAAAAGCCAATGCTGAGTTATACAGTGAGGTAAGTCAGGCCATGTGGAAATATTGGCATTCATAGTGCTGTTAGTAGACAGAAATTAACAAAAAGGTGATGACACTGCTTCTGGAAGCATTTAGCATTTATCCGCCATCTTTATATTAACAACATGAAATGTGGTACCCAGAATAGGCAGGGATCCAATCTCAGGGACAGTGAAACCTCTAGACTTTTTTTTTCCCCCAAGATATTTTCAGGTGATTTGAATTTCTTTAGTAAATCAGTATTCAATCCACAAACTCAACTGTTTCTGAGGTGATGTTTGTATGAAGAACCAACATTTGCACAGTTCTAATGACTCATACCGCACTGAAATTAATGGAAACAGACTATAACTTCAGCAAACTTGGATAAGTCTGCTCTTGCCGCCTTTCATAACTCATGACAATATATAGTGATTCACTTAGAGTCTTGGGTTTTAAAATCAAGTACTTGCAGGAAAAGTTGAATGTCTATCTCATTTTTAAAATATTTTTCAGCCCTCTGTTATTGCAGACAGTTTTTTGGGGAAAAGGTCCAACAAGATAAATAAGTGGAAAATGAGAAAAAATCCCCTCCAGATATTACTGGTGTTACTGTTATTTTTTAAGCAGTTTTATCATTTTTCATGGTTGTGAGCTGGCATTCCTGCAAGTTTTTCATATCTTGTGTTCTTCCCTATAGTTTTATTTGAGTTGCAGTGATAGAGTGTTTAGGAGCATCCTCCTTTGTGGCTATAATGTATTGGGGTGCATGCTCATTCCTATATACTGGTAAAATATAAACATACAAAAAGCCAACTCCAGAAACTGGGGCTTCCTGGAGACTTTATTAGATGCACACATGCTGTGCATGAAGGCATGCTTGATCCTGCTCTAATGGAATTTCAAGTGGAAATGGAACTTTAATAGAATCTCAAAAAAGAGCTTAAAAAACTATTCCTTTAACTTGCATTAACTTTCAGAAGTTAAGCATGTGATTCTTGTGCATTTCCTCTGCATTTGTGATTTGTGTGGCTCATGAGTGCGCTTTTGAAGAAAATCTGATCATAAGGGCTGTTCACTGAGCTGTGCTTCACGTTGTGGGGTGGTCTCAGAGCACACTCAGTGGGCTGCTTTTGAATGCAGCCAAACTGTGAGCTCTCCAGCAGCTCACATGAAGAACAGCAGCTACAAACAGGCATTCAGTGCATGGGACTTGGCTAGTTCTAGTTTGGGGGGTGAGAAAGAAAAATCCTGAAATGAGTAGTGTGATGTCTGATTTTTAGCACCAGCTGTTCTGCCCTATAGGTAAGCTCCTATAGATCTACACTACTTGCATAAGGAGAACCAGAGGCACTCTTGAAAAACCTTACCTCCCCCATGTCTGTTTGACAATGAGAACTATTTGTGCATGTTCTGGCATTTAAAGTGCCTGTGAACTCCAAGAATAAAATTCTTGACTCAATCCTGGGCAGTTATTTATCTCAAAATGATAATGAACTGTGACTTAAGAAGATGCTAGTTTGTGGACTGAACATATTTATACTTTTGTTTTGCTCTTAGTCATTTTCCTGTTTGTTTGAAGCTCCTGTGTGTTTATGTGTTAGTGACATGTTCCTGTCTTTCCTTTCTCAGATTAAGTACAAAGAAGGCTGGCAGAAGAGTAAGGGCCGGGGCTTTGAAATGAAACTTGATTCTCTGCCTCTACTTGCTGCCAAAGCTTCAAGGGATCTTGCCAGTGATGTATGTTATGTTTAGTTACCTAGGAATTATTCTTTATATAAGTCTCTGTAGCACAGGGAAATAAAGCATAGCTCGCTTCATCTGGATTTTTAAGTCCTGCATTTGGCTGTCCGTCTTTTTCCATGGCTAATGAACAGTTGGAAACTTTCTCAGATCCTGCCATGAAATTTCACTCTCTGAAAATTATTTTCTTTAAATCACCTGGGTACAGAGTGAAGCAATATTTGCACAGTAGCCCCATAGTAACATTCAGTGTTTTGAATTGTTTATAGCCTCAAAAATAGTGTTAGTATCCACTACAAAGGGAATATATATTTCTTTAGTCTGCTTCTTTAACATAAATACATGCATATAAAATTTCCAAACAGAATCTTTCTAAACAACTTGTATAATGATTCTTACCCTGTGGAGAGGCAGAAAAGGGAGAAAGTTTTTTTCTGCAGCTGAGATGTGTTCAGCAGTGATGGGGATTCTGAAATCTTGCCTCAATAAGAAAATCAAATCTTGAATTCTTTGCTTGGATTGATTTATTACCTTTGTCTTTAAGAACCAGATAATTTAGCTAATCAGAAGATTTAAAGTTTTTAAGCATATCCACCTTGGAGTACTGAGCCTTAAAGAATAAGGTTAAAGGCCTCATAAATGAGACCAACCTTGCAGCTCTGGAATTTGTGAGAAAAGGTAGGAAATTTGAAGTGACTAAGTGACTAAGCCTGTCTACATTTTTATTGTCCAAATCACCACTGAAAAACATATTGCTTATCTCTTGGGTAATTGGAAATGTTCTTTGACTTAGACTATTTTTTTTCACAGATTAAATACAAAGAAGAATATGAAAAAACAAAAGGGAAAGCAATTGGAACCAAAGATTCAAGACTTTTACACTCTCTGCAGGTGGCCAAGATGAGTAGTGAGGTAAATGATTTCTCTTACTCCAAACGTGTTTTTCATAATTATGAATCTTTCAGCAGCAATATGTGGTCTACCACTGTTACTGCTTTCTCTGTAAAAAAGCCTTGGAAGCATTTAACAAAATTGGTTTCCTTCCTCCCTCTGTTAATCTGCAATGATTGCACAGTATATTTGTTCTCATAGGAAATTTTGGTTTATGTTTTCCTTATTTTGGGCAGAAAAAGAACATCCTATTAAAACCTCAATATAAAAAAAAATAAAACCTCAATATTAACATCTCTACATAGAACTTTCAATTAGATAAATATATGTTTAAAAGTAGGATGTAATGTCATAGAGAAAATGTCTCTCAAGTCTGCAAAATTTATCCTTGTGTCTGGTTTGTCCCTTATAGGACCTGATTCCTACATGTTTGGGGTTTTTTGCCTTATCTGCATAAGGGCCCAGAGAAGAGTGATGATTTAAGATGGCTTTGCAATATACTGATACAGACAATTTATTTTCATTCCTTCTTATTCTAGATTGCCTACAAAAAAGGTTTTGAGGAGACTAGGGCTCATTTCCATCTGCCTATGGATATGATAAACCTGAGACATGCTAAGAAGGCTCAGGCACTTGCTAGTGACTTGGATTATAGAAAGAGACTCCATGAGTACACGGTGGTTCCAGAAGACATGAAGACCAAATGGGCAAAGAAGGCCTATGACCTCCAGAGTGATGTAAGATGGTGTGAATGCAACTTAACTGTTACCAGCAGTGAGGGCTTATAGACTTTTTCCATTTGATGTTAATTCTCATTTCATATCGACACTGTCTGGTTATACTATGACTTTTTAAAATGTCCTTGCAATGTCTCTGAAACTGGAAAGTGTGCACATGTTCACTTGCAAACATTATAGCTGGGGTCCCTGTGCCAATAAATGTACTTTTCCTTCACAGCTTCAATATAGGGCTGATCTGATGTGGATGAAAGGAGCTGGGTGTATCACAGAAGGAAGTCTGAACATACAACAAGCGAAAAAGGCAGGAGATTTGGTCAGTGAGGTAAGCAAAGTGCTCAGGCTTCCGTCTGTTGTTTGTTCAAAGGTTTATGCACACTTATTCCACTACGTTATGTGCAATAGGTAAGGAGTTTTTAATAAGGAATGTCTGAGAAGTTGAAAAACTAATGGACATAATTTAATTATTCTATAGTTTAGAAGATCCTGGGTTAGAGATTAAGATTGTGTTTTCTCGTTACATGATTATTGTATCAAGTTGGTGAAAGAGAAGTCTCCCTAGCTGTGCTTCCACCTCTTTTCATTCACCTGCCCATTTTGCAGAACAGCACTGAATTTCCTATGGAACATGCTGCACAAAGTGCAGAGAGGTTTTAAGGAGCACTGTTGAAAAATTAGATATTTGTTAGCCATGCTTGAAAACTTCCTTACTCATTAACAAGTAAGGGTTGTGAATTTAGTGGCAGCTTCAGCTTTTCCTGATTTTCTTTACATTCTCTTGATTAATTCATGGTTTTGCACTGCCATTAACCTTATGGAAGTACACTTCCTCAGCTGCTTAGCTGTGGTTGAATTGTTTCACTAGTGCTAGGAAAAATAGAGGACAGATAGAAGAATAAATTAGGGGAAGTTTGACAAGAAGGATGAAATACCTCTTAGTTCTGGAAGCAGAAACAGAAGCCAGTTAGTTGCTGGAGATAACACTCTCTGATACCTTGGGTCTCTGACATCCTCTCACTACTCCTGCAAGGGGAAAAAATACATCTTAGAAGCAAAAGAAGAGCAGCTACTCTCAGATCTGGTGCCTTGCTAGGGACAGAGTGACATCTGCTGCTGGGGTGTGCAGTAGTAATAATCACTTCCACAAATATTTAATCCATAATGATCTGCCTTTTCATTTCAATGCTGTGTAAGGCCAAGAGAAAGCTGACAGTCACTTAAACTGGAGACTGGTGGATATTATTTGAGAGATCTCTCTTGCCATATAAAGCCTGGCATTTTGTCACTTCTTTGCAGAATGTCACTACATTGTGTTCCATGCAATGTGACAAAACATGCTGGTTTTAATCTGCCTCCCTCACTTCCAGGTTCCTAAAATAAAGCGATGAGCACCTCTTTGAAGTGCTGCATGCTTTTTTAACTTCTATTTTGTGTTCCCCTAGCAGAGACACAGTGTAAACTGATCTGTTCACCCATCAGTTCAAACAGAAGAATTTCTCTCCTGAAATGCCAGATAATGAAAAAAAAATGTGTTTAAACCCTTTCTAGGTGAATTGCCCCACTTCATGGTTAGAATAAGAATTTGACTAAAGTACACAAGAAGTATTTGCTTGGTCTCCCCTATCATACTGTGGTCTTGAAATAGTGCTGCATTTCCTTGTATTATAGCAAAGATAGAAAGAGGTGCTTATCTCACCCTCAAATGAGTGATGTAAAGCAAATGAGTGAGGCAAAAACATCGATTCCACAAAGGTGTGATCTAAAGCCTGATGAAATCAGTGAAGTTTTCTGTTCATTTCTGTCACCAGAGGATGTAAAAAAGAATGTTTTTTCCCATATCCAAGACTTGATACTTGTGGAGACCTCAAAGCTGTTCGTCCCAGAACAGCTATGCTGAGCTCTACTTTGAAAAGAACTGTGAGATGATGGGGAAGATTTTGAACACAAATTACTTTCGGGACACTAATAATTTAATTGTTTTCTTAATCATTAAAAAATGTCTCAGTAACATACATTCAGTGATTTGAACCACACATGCATATGCCTGAGAGGTCTCAAATCAGAAAATGAGATTGTAATGCTGTGTAGCTTATGAGCTCTCTTGGGTCCTAGCTTAAGTCACAGCCAGTTTGTGAGCCCCACTCAGTGGTTGGTGTGCAACCTGGGTCTTGTAAGATATGGAGATAGTAGGTCTGTCACCAAAGAGTATCATGGCTGCAGTGTCTGCAACAATGCATTTGGCATGCTCTTGCACTACCTTCCTCACCTCAAAATACCAGCACTGGGTAGTACTTGGAAACTTATTTTGTTGATACCTCTGCTACAATTGTTTTGGGAATTTACAGGGCACTTCTGGCTCTATCACTCATGTACCTTTTGAAAGTGCTACATTTTGGGGGGAGGGCAAGTGCTGTATAAAATTCTGTGTAACTTGCTTTAATTTGCTGCAGAAAAAGTACAGGCAGAAGGCTGATGCTCTGAAATTCACCAGTGTGGCTGACAGTTCTCAGATCAAGCATGCCAAAAAAAGCCAGGAACTTCAAAGTGATGTAAGTCCTTGATTGAATTTGTCTCTTTGCAAGTAGTTTACTCATAATATGACCATTCCTGGCATAGGTACACTGGAATGATGGTGGAAAAGAATCCAGTCATGAAACATTTCAATATATAAAATTTCTTGAGATTTATTTCTAAGGGATCTTATCTGTGTATTTGTTTAATTCTTTCATTGAGTTCTTTGAACTAGAGCAACAATGACAAAAAATGAACACCAATGGGAATGGAAACAGAGGCTTCTCATGGGTGATGTTAAAGGCCAGAGAAGGAAGGAATGCCTCTACAGGCAGTCTTGGTGACAAACTTGTGGGTGCAGACTGAACTCAAGAATGGCTGAAATGCATTCTTAACAGGATATCTGAGTATTCCTGAGTCATTAATCTCATCTGCACAAAAATTGGTTATCCATGGGCTAATAAAAGTGAGGAAGGGAAAACACAGAATTCCCTGCTGACAGTAGACATAAGCATAGGGACTGATATATATCCATCCCAGTTTCTGTGTTTCTCTCCACTGAGGGCCCTGTCAGACTACTTAAAGCTGTATCAGCCCTGTTAGACCACCATTCTTCAGCTGTTGTTTTCCTTTTCTGACTCCTCTGTGGCAATAAAACATAGAACATCCTCAGATGAATGCTGTGTCAAACATGACACCAGACTGAATCAGAGAACAGTGTTCTCCTGACTCCTGTGACTTATCTCTTGTGTACTGGACATGCTGCCTTCCTGCATGTGTTTTGAAGTCAGAATAGCAACCACGAATTTAGAGGTTTATAGTAGGGACTTTTTTTTCTTTTACTTTTCTGTAATATGTAATAAATTTAATACTTTGTGAAATGGGACATATTTTCATAGTTTTTCAACAGCTTTATGGGCTAAAACAGAGAAGTTAATTTTTCTGTCGTTGTAGCCCTGGGATATAAAATGGAGATGATTGCCACTTGGATCATAAAAGGTCCTTGACATTTTTATTCAAAGTTGGAATGTTACTCCTCACAGGAGCATTATGTCAGCAATTACATTTAGGTCACAAATGTTCTCTGCAGATTCAATTGCTTATTGTTCTTCCTTTCATGTTTAACATTCTCTGTTTCTGTGTCCTATTAAAGACTTCTATTCTACCTAAAAAGTAGCTGCAGTTTAACATTGGATGAAATATGTTCTTGCATGTGTTTAGTACAGAGTATAAATTACTGTCAGCTTTATAGCCAGATAAGTTATATGTGTTGTTTCACAGCTTCCCTGAAATGTAACCATGAGTAGTTTGGTCAACTGACTCTTTAGGTCACCTTTTAAATTTATATTTGACACACACAAAAAAAAAAAAAAAAAAAAGAAATTCCTGGTGTTAAAGAATAACTTGCCAAATAAATTAACCCTAACAAATCCTTGAATATTTGGGGTGTTTTAGTCAGTATTCCTCCAATATTAAATGTGGACTACTGCTAGTTGACCATACTTTGCTTTCTGTGGACAGGTCGCCTACAGGTCAGGAAAAGAGCAGTTTCTTCATCAGTACACCATCAGCAAAGATGAGCCTGTCTTCATGCTGGCCAAAGCAAATGCTGCCAATATCAGTGAGGTACTGTGCAAGAGAGAGATTTGGATTCCCTGACTCCCATGAATAGTTACAGCTGCTGTTGAAATATTTGTTCTGTAGGTAAAAGTTAGGTTCTCTCTCTGAGAAGGTCCACATGTTTTAGGTGTAAAAACTTTATGGCTAAATTTAATTACTCGCTCTTGATAAATACCAATCACATCTGCAGTTCTGAAGATTTGCCACTTTTAGAGTTTGGAGCTGTACATTTTTCACATGCTTCCAGATGAGTGGCACATTGACAGTCTCACTGGAACCAGTGAGATAATGGGGTTGCAGTAACCATAGTAATCCACAGTTACAGTGTGTAAGTGGAGACACCAGGATCTGATCCTTAGTCATATGGTTGATGGGCTTGGAGTGTACCAGAGACTCATGTTACTTGAGAGCTTTCACTATGAATATAAAACAAATAGAATATATTGGTAGTAATAAAGAAACTGTGGTATTGTCATCTCTTTAGAAACTCTACAAGAGTAGCTGGGAGAAGCAGAAGGAAAAAGGATTTGTGCTTCGTCTGGATGCTTTGTCATTCTTGACAGCGAAGGCAAAGAGGGATCTGGCAAGTGATGTGAGTATGGAGTCCATCAGCCTTCTTTATTCTTAGGACAGCTGACAGTCCATGTTGCTGCCAGTGCTGGGGATGTGTCACATATGTCTCAGTGCCCTGAGCCACCGTCACTCGATTCATGCTAAGGAGCAGTGGAGGAGTTGTCTGGGTGATTGGCATTCCGTAATTAGTCAGAAGGCTTGCTCTGAGCAATTCAGAGCTTTTCCCTACGTGCTGACTGTGTTTTCCTGTTCTCATTTTGACCCGAGGGTGAATTTTAGAACTCAAAATGGAACGGAAATCTCCTGTGAAATATCATAACTTAATACACCTATGCCTGGCCAGAAAATTCCTGCCTTCTGCCCTCAGTGCTTGAAGAATGTTGTTTTTCCTAGAAAGAACCAAAAAGAAAAGATATATTACAGCTTTTTGTGAACATATTATTATTGAGAAAGGTCTTATTCTTTATAAATGCTAATTTCTAAGGCATTCCAGTTCTTCTTCACAAATTATCTACTTACTTACTTGTACTGAGGACCCAGCATGTCATAACACTGACAGACCACTCAGTCTATTTTTTTCTTCACAGATTAAATATAAGGAAGGTTATGAGAAGATGAAGGGTAAGCTTATTGGAGTAAAAGCTGTGGAGGAAGATTCAAAGATGGCTCATTCCCTGCAAATGTCAAAGCTGCAGAGTGATCTGGAGTACAAGAAAGCCTCTGAGGACACAAAGAATCAGTTCCAGATCTCCATGGATATGGTTAACCTTGTCCATGCCAAAAAGGCTCAGAATTTGGCCACAGATAGAGGATACAAGACACCTCTCCATCACTACACAGTCCTGCCTACTGACAGAAAAGTGGCATGGGCCAAGTGGGCCTATGGATTGCAAAGTGATGTAAGTCCAGTGCTTAATGTATTTCAATACCCTTTCATTTAGCCTGTTCACAGCACCATTCAGGGCTGAGTTTCTTCAGACATTTATAATTTTAATGCCATGACATATTTATGCACCTAATTTTTCAGCTATTAAACAGTTGATATTAAAACAGTAAACATTAACCACTTATTTCCTCAAGAGATATCTTTAAATTGTGCAGTGTTTTTGAGGAGAGTTATAATTCTGTTTATGAGCATGGCTTCTTCAAAGCCTACTTCAAATGTTAATAACACACTAGGATTCATATATGATGTACATTTATTTTTTTTTCCCAATGTGCAGGGAGGCTAAATAATGTATGGTGATAAAATTGGTGATAAAATTCCATATGGAGACCACATGTTCAGCTGTAACCATCAGATGAACTGTCTGATGCTCTAAACAGTTGCTCTAAGTCACACTTTCTATTCTGAAGTTCTAAATCAGGTGGCAGTGATAGAAATGTGTGCAGGTCTTCTTGGGGTATGGCTGCTGAAAACCTTCTGGCACCTTTGAGAAACCTGTTTTACAGTCAAGCTTTTGAAATTCAGTTCTGTAGGTAGAAGAGATTTTGTGAGGAAAGTGAAAAGTACTCCTCTACTCTTCGTCCTTAAAGACACATGGGAAAACAAACAAAACAAAATGCTTTCCCTCCAGTAAAACAAAAGGGTAGGGTTTGGGAAATGCTAAATATCATTTCTTATAATTGCAAATCATGAATGATCTTTTAAGGAGTGCTCTATATAGAATAAAACCAAAGTTAAACTAAAAATTGCAAACAACTGTAAGGTGTAGACCACTTGTAAAAATTACCTTGCAAGGGCTGGTGACTCCTGATACTTCTGTTTCATTCTGCATTATTTTTTTTGTTTTCCTTGCAACTGTGCAATAGTGAATAAAACAAAAGGAGGCACTAATTTGACTTGGGTGTTGTTCCTGAGATGTCTGAATCTTTTAATGGCATTTTAAGTGTATGAACACCAACAATGGGACTTTTTTTTCTCTTTATCAGAACCGATACAGAGCAGATTTGAACTGGATGAAAGGAGCTGGATGGATAGCCACTGGGTCATTAAATGTGGAGCAGGCTAAGAAGGCAGGAGAACTCATTAGTGAGGTGAGATTTCATGACAGCATGTAACAGAATTTGCTGCATAATGCGTGCAAAATGTCTGTATAAAATTAAAATAATTTCCACTCAAAGGGGAAAGAAAAAGGCATACCACATGAAAGCCCTCAAAACCAGGGATAGGACTGGTAATTAGAGGGAAACCAGATACCAAACACATACCAGTAGGAGTCCATATAGCCTTTGCAAAAACAAAGTAGGTGACAAATGATATTATGAATAATAATGGCAATCAAACAGTGCTCAATTGCTACCCACTAGCCTACCTTTTTAATGAAGCAAAAGAGGAGAGATGATGAAAAAATGGAGTCATTGGACCCAGAACCTTTTTTTCGTAACAGGTACACGATCCTTCTTGCTCCTTTTTCGTATATATTCATGTTAGCTATTCAAATTCATATAGATATCTTTGTCTGTAGCTATCTATCAGCCCAAGTAGTTTTCATCCTTATTTCTTCCTATAACCATTAGCACTTACAGGAGAAGGCAAAGTCTAGAATCCTTTGTGCCCATCTCACGAGGCCTTCAAATGAAGTTCTGGTGGAGATTGTTAAGAGGTTCACAGTATTCTGTTCTGTTATTTCAGAGGGAGTCCTACTGGCCCAATCTGTTGCCATAGGAGACTGAATCCTGTGATTTTTAGATAGCCATGATTCAGGAGTCATCTGTCCATTCACTCAGTGAGAGGAACAGCATAACCATGGGTGCAGTGTTTCAGAAAAATACAATCATCCTTTCACAGCTGACTGATTGTTAACACCATTTTTTTTCCCCTATGTAATCATCTGTAGTGAAGAAGGATGATTTTTTTCAGACACAATAAATGAGATCTTCAGCTGCTATAAAGGCAGCTTCGTAAAAGCTAGTATAGTAATACTGGTTGGAATAGTAATAATGAATCTGTATAGGTATTCCATTTTGATGTTAAAGTAGTGAAAACTGCTGAGTAGAAATTTGACCTGCTAGGTTGTTCATCTCAACCTTTTTGTGAGTACTAAGTAATACTAGGTTGCCATCAGCCATGTCCTTTCTTACATACACACTTCTAAAACTGCTTAAAAAGCAATTGCCAGAATATGATTTCTGGGAATTTTATATAGAGATGTTCTGATCAACTCTGCTTTGTCTCTAAATCTGATCAAGACAAAGCATAGACCACTTTTGTTCCCATTTAAACTTAGCAAGGTTGCTTTGTTTTAAGGGATTTCTTTCTGAAACCAAAACATTGCTTATAAGCTTACAATGCCTTAAAAGTGTTTATGTGTTTTACATTGGTATTTTGAGTCCCCAAAGGATCAAGATGTTGCCTCAAATAAACTTCTGTGGATCACAGCTCAGTTTAAAGGAAAATGACATGCCATGAGTTCATCATAGGCATTTGGAAAATTTAGTATGTGCTATTTCTAGAAGTGATAAGAGTATTTTTGTGTTTAAAACAACTCCTGCAGGAAGGAAAGCTTCTAATGACCTGGCCATATGAAAAAGGTGTCATTTTGTCATGGAACTGCCTTCATTTAATTATGGATATATAAAAAGAGCTCTCAGAAGCGACTATGTGTCCTTTACAGCAAGCAGAATTAATATCAGTGTCTAGAAGAAATGCCATAACAACTAGGTACAGTGACAATGGCTGCACAGATTTGCTGTAGGTCTTAGGACAAAATATAAACTGCAAAACAATAAGTTAAATGGTTGCCATTATTAACATACTATAATTTTATATAATTTCTTGCTTAAAGAAAAATGAAAAATATAATCAGTCAGACTGTATTTGAAGTAATCTTAAAAAAGATTTTAAAATCCTGGGTTCTGGAGTATTTAGGTAGGCAAAATCTGGTTTTGAAATGTTTTCCTTATATTTAAAGAGAAATACTTTAATATTAATTGGCAAAAGGTTATTGTTAAATTGAAACAAATATTAATCTGAAAGTACCTAGGACATAAAGATGAGGAAAGAGGAATAATAATTATGTTCACAAATTCACTCTAATCTCCAGCAACCTATGATTTTTCTCTTTCAAATAGCATGAAAGAGCAGCACAAAATTCACAGCTTTGATCTTTTTCTGCTCAACAGAAGAAGTACCGTCAGCATCCATATGCTTTGAAGTTTACCAGTATTAAAGACACTCCTGAGATGATCCAGGCTAGAATTAGTTATAACCAGGCTGTGGATGTAAGTTATAATGTATATACATTATGATTATAAGAGTGGTATCCTCTTTGAACGACCTGATTGAAGCACTGGCTTTCTCTCTCTTCCTTTCTCTGACATTATGCTTGGGAACCACGAAACTTCTGTGTTCTGGTGCGGTGCATCCCACAAAGAGCATGTTTCTAACTTGGAATGGCAACTCATCCCACTGAAGTTAATGGGATTTTCAAATGGAAAGAGCTTTCTGCCCAATTTTTTTCGGAAGCAAAATTTAGGGTTAAGTCTGACCTCTGACCTTTAGAGATTTTCGGCCTTTTGAGATTCATTGAGGAAGAACACATTTGGGGTTCTTTCTGCTTTTCAGACAGATCTTTCAAATTTCACTTTCTGCATATTCTTTGGAAACAAAATGTAAGACAGCATGACAAGGAAGAAAAAATAAATTATTTCAAGCTGTCATCCTGCTGAGAGAGAAATCCAGGATGGGAAACCTTAAAGGAAGGAATTGAGGCTGTTTGGTGTTTAAACATGTTTATTTTTAATAGAAGAGCGATTTAAAAATATTGTAGACTTAACTGGGATAATACAGAAGTGAATAATAAGCAAAAGTCACTCAAAAAAGACAAGTTTCAAACATGAGAGGATGTTTTATTGTGAAAATAGATATTTTTAAAGTGAAGGAGAAGATGAAAGACTTTGTGTAAAACATATGCTATTGTAATACTTTTAGTGTCTGTGCCTTTGGTTTAATTAATAAGATCCAAAAGGCTTACATCTCAGGCAGGATAAATATAAGTCATTTTGTTCCACTGCGCCTCACTCAAAATCAGTCTGGTGCTCTACTTCTTCACACGTGGAGTTCTCATTAGTTTTCCTCTAAAGGAGCTGCAACACAAGTGGGCCCAGCTGCTGAAGAAAGTGGCAGCAGGGTGAAGTGGAGGGGTCCATTCCAATTTAGAGGGTCTCAAACTCTTCTGCAGAAATAACAGCCTGGGAAATGCAAGCCAGGTGGTCAAGACATGGGTCGTATCTAAGGCCAAAAAAAAAGGTGTCTGCCTGTACTGATCTGAACCTATTTGTTAACATTTTAGTGTAAAGTAATGATTGAACGTATAGTGAGTACTTGCTACTGAAATTCCTCTCTATTTGCAGAGGCTGTACAAGGAGCATGGAGAGAGTATAAAGCACCAGTATACTCCAACGACAGATCTTCCTGAAATCCTTCAGGCCAAACTAAATGCTATGAATATCAGTGAGGTATAAATCTGACCTTTAATATTTTAAAGGAAAGTGGAAAGATTGATAGTGTTTTGCTGTTTTTCCTACACAGGAAGTCATACTAAATGTCTTTCCTTCACCCAGTATTTGATCATTCCATGGTCTAAATGTTTCTGAAGTAATATGGGAAATCAAGCTTCTTATCAAACTTCTCCTATGTTAGAAAGATTAAGTATAAACAAATAAATAAAGTTGTGCATTGATAGTTTCATTTACTATAACCCTCTGTGTAAGAATAGAATGAAACTAATGTGTTAACATTTCTAGGATCTCAATAATGCAGTGTCAACCCTCTGAACAACAACTCAGCTTTATTCCTGCTCCATATTTCCTAGATTCGTTACAGGGAGTCCTGGGGAAAGATGAAAGATGGTGGCTACCAGCTGAAACTAGATGCCATCCCCTTCCGGGCAGCAAAGGCTTCGGGTGAAATCATAAGTGATGTACGTGAACTTATTCCTGGTATTGTCCAGTAGCACCTGTCAGTCACTCCAGGCTGTGTCTGCTCTGCTGAGTGACTCTTGATGGAGGCAGCATGTGCAGCCAACTCTACATCTGGGAGACACCTGGCCTCACACTAGTTAGTTGTGCTTTGGGAGGTGCAGCCATAATGATGTGTTATTGGTAGCTGAGTAAAGGAAGGTTTATGAAAGCAAGTATCCATTAGCAAAGCTGACCAGTTTACCTGCTGTAGTGACTGGGCAGTCACAGGGATTGCTCAGGAACCGTTGGGTGAGGTCCTCCAAACATCTGCTAAAGGTTCATTCAGACTTGTTATTATATTGAGTATTGTCAGAATTTATTGTCCGTAATGCTCTTTTATTCAGGTTTTAACAATCAGACTAATGCTTGTTTTCACTCCTATCCACATTTGTATCCTTATTTCCTTTTTAGCACAAGTATAAGGAGGCATTTCAGAAAATGAAAGGACAGATGGCTGGCTCATGTGGCCTGGATGGAGATATTCGTATCGCTCATTCAGTCCATGCAACATCTCTGCAGAGTGACGTAAGTACAAGAGAGGAGATGGGGGCATTTTTGAATTGGTTTCCTAACTGTGAGTAGATCCTCATGGAAGATGCACTTAGCTGTGGACCAGCTGTGGAATAGCCTACTTATTTAAAACTCAGTGCTTTCCGTTCCACTTTCCAGATATTTTAATATAATCATTATATTCTTGCCATTCTTTTATGCTGTTTGCAGTAACATTAATTTGACAATAAAAGAAGACTGTGTTGTTGCATACCACTGTTGCTCAGCACAGAAGTTACTCTGTAAAAGTATCACTCAGACAGAGGTCTCACTGAGAATTAGCAGTGGTCTTTGCACAGAAGTAAATTAAATTTGGTAGAGATATAAAGTGTTTATTTTCAATTTACTGTTTTCCTGAAAGACCAAAGGAAGAATGAGTTTATGGAATTTGAAACTGGACTTTTTTGGTTGGGGAATGGTTCCCACTTGGCCTTGAGATACACTAAGAGTCACATTTGTTCATTATTTATAAGAACTATAACTGTTCAGTGCATTTTGAGCGCTGTGTCTTGATCCAGAAAGCAGTGAAATATATGGGAGTGCATTCATGGTTTTCAAAAGTGCTGGTCTTGTAGTGGGAATCTTTTTTTGTATGATGATGTGCTTAGACACACAGGTAACATTAAGTGTCTGAAGAATTCATCCATCTGTCGGATTACTCTGTCAGTTTGATGATCATCAATAACTCTGGATGTTCATTATGCCAATGAACAGCCTGAACATCTCAAATTTGCATATTCTGATAGGGAAATGTCACGTGAAAGAAGTTCTTTGAAGATTTCTATGCCTTTCTTTTCCTGGACACAGACAAGAAGTGAAAAAAACCAACCCACCACTAAAAATTACATTTAAAACTATGCAATGAAACTGACCAAATCAACAAATATTTTGAGTGAGGATTTGTACTAACTCTAATATAAATAAGGCTGTTTGCATATTATCCTCAGGCGGTAGCTTCCTCTTTGTTGTGCTTTCTAGAAATGAAGTGAATTAAGATTTTATTTACCACTTTGATTAATTCTATAGATTCAGCATATTCAGTTTTAACAAAATAAAAACAAAAAACCCCTCAGTTGAATTGAATATAATATAGAAGATTACTTTTTTCATTACAAATAGGCTGTAATATATTCTAATTATAATTATTGATCTTTCACAGTATAGTTAAACAAGTTGGGGAACTTACTTTTACAAAGAAAAATATTTATACTGGCAATTGGAAGAAATACAGAGAATGTCTCTTCTGATCAAAACCTGAGTTCTAATTACCATGCTGTGATAGCTACATGATCTGTTTTTAATTTAATAGGTGAAATACAAGCAAGGTTTTGAGGATGCAAAGTCTCACTTCCATCTGCCACTGGATATGATAAACTTGGTACATGCCAAGAAAGCCCAGTCCTTGGTCAGTGAGCAAGAATACAGGCAGCTCCTACACCAGTACACTTCTCTGGCTGATGATTTGAGGTTGCAGTGTGCCAAGAATGCCTACAAACTACAGAGTGAGGTAATTGCAAAACATCCCAGTGATATTTCCCTGTTGGTTCTGATGCAAGAGAGTTCTGTTCCAAATCATGACAGCTGACAATGTGTGTTTGAGCAGCAGCTGAGAGGTAAACAATGGCTGTTCCCTCTTGATTACGCGTAGCAATGAGACATTTATCTTATTGGGCAGTTGTGCAAAGTGTGTGATCACACTATACCAAGAGATAAAGTATAGTAGTCTTTGATGATTGGTTAGAGGAGTGTTTGCAAGAGAGGGTGATGGCACTGTTGGTGAAATATGCTTTTTAAGATCTTGTTAATGATGCAAATTGTTTACCAACTGGTATTCTATGACTTGGTTTTCAGCTGGGTGAAATTCCTATGTACTTTCACAAGAAAGATGCCTTTTGTTATAAATCCAGTTTGTAAGAGATGTATAAACTCTGGCCCAAGACATATTCATTGAAATTCTAAGTATGAGTTTGACTTTCTACATAGTCTGCATAACACCTTACGAATTTGTAGGCACAGACATGAGCAAAAGGCTTTTCATAGATCACATTGTCTCTGGAAACCTCAGGAGGGGTTGTATCTTCAAAATTTTCTGGCTGCAAAATGCTACTGTATATCAGTTTAACACTCTTATCCAACAGACTTACAGGTGGCAGACTGTTCAAACCAGGGTAAACATCAGCTGCCAGTTGTGCTGCCCTAACTTGGATGAAAACACATGTAATCAGAGATTCTGAGGAAGGTTTCCATCCACTCCTGTCTTTGGGCTGGGGGTGAAATGCTAATTGGCAACGACACATCTTATTGTTGCAGAATTTACTCTCTTACCTGCTGGTACTAGTAGCTGGGAAGAGGCGAGGACCACGCTCTAGCTTTGTCCTCTCTTTTCCCTCTGATTCCCAAAGGATATTTCCCATACACAACACCATGGTGCCTTTGAGTCTAGAGATCAGCACCGCACAGACTCTCAGGCAGCTAAATAAAATAAAAACATAGTCCATTTCCATTATAAGTCTTTCACTGAACCAAAACACCTCATTAACTAGAGCTAGTTCTGCCCTCAGTGAGCAGCAGCACTTTCCACATATCCCTCGAGTAGGCAAATCTGTGCTTTACTATAGTTTGGTCTTTATAGATCTTTAGAAGCAGAAGATAAGAAGATACTACTCCTCACCCTTCTCTTTATCAAATGAATTAATACTGTTATAATGTATGTATCAGTAGCCTATTGGTAACTTTTGAAAAATTAATATTTACAGTGAGTCGCTACTAGGTTTGGTGGTCTGGAAAATATTTTAACAAAATTTATACAGTGGCTTAGTGCTATTTTTCCTTAGTGTTCCTTATTTATATTATGACCATTCAAAACCATTAAAAATCAAGGCTACTTTGTTTGTGGTTTCTCCTCTTTAATGGTTAATAGCTTTTATTTAAATATATTTTTTTACATTTTTATAAAATTGTCTTATTTTATATATATATATTTATAAATCAATAATATCTGGCTTTGACTTACATGTTATATATGAAGAAAATACCTGAACCTAGGAAAGGTTTTTTCAAGGTTACAAGTGAAAGTTAGGAGTAGAAGTATCATTTGGTGTTCATGAGACTCAGTATTACTCAGACTCTTGCATCTGTGCTGTAGATCTGTCGGGGCTGTATGCACACAGACACATACATAAACAAAAGTTTGTAGGGTAATCTATATGAACTCTCTGTGGTAGACACTAATTTTAATGGATTTATTTGAACATGGTTATTGTGCGTTTTTGGTGAATAAATATAAGGCGTCTCGGATGAAAACTTGTAATTACTTCTGCTTGGTTTTCCTTAGAATTTATACCGCTCTGACATGAACTTTATGCGAGGAGTCGGATGTATTACTCCAGGGGCCCTGGAGATTGAAGGAAAGAAGAAAGCTTCTGAACTCATCAGTGAGGTAACAAAAGAGGGGTTTGATTTCTCCACTATGAACAAGAGTTTGCCAGATGTCTTTCTATTAAACTGGGCTGGCAAAATGACTCACTGGATAATGCAAGACTCCCTCCCCTTGCTTTGATCATTCCATTTGTGTCCTAACTGCAAAGGGGTGAACCTGATGGAGTTCAAGGCTTTGCAAACTTTGCTAACTTTTTTTGCAAATGTTTTCTCCTGTGTTTCAGACCCAGGAGGTTGTTATTTTATGTTATTTATTTTAGAGTTAAAATGGGCTTTTTCAACTAAACATAAGGCTATGCCTGTCTGTAATAAGTACCTTGTACTGTTTCGCCAAAATTAGACTAAGCTGTGGAGTACTCAGTAGATTCCACTGTCCTCAGCTCTACTCCTGCTTTACAGTCTTAGTCTATTTTTTACTTGCTGCTTTTGTGTGTTATTGTTTTTCTCCCTCTGTAATTGGACTTCTATTTCCTCTGTGTATTCTCTTTGTACAGTCTCTCCTAGTTTCAAATCTTGTATCTTTTGCCCATATTCACATGGATGTGAAATGAGAAAAAATAGGAGTTGTGTTCTAGTGAACAGATCCCTGCTTGCAGTGATCTTGCAGTTGTTTTGTTCACAATTCTGACACAGGACCACAGGCCAGGTTTTCTTACCAAACAGTTTGGTGGGCTTGTGCAGCTCTTTCTCTCTGTGGATCTTTACTGTGATTCCACTAGCCTGGGTTAATGACACCAAGGGGTGAAATAACCTCATTACTGTGTTCGGCATATTCAGCACAGCAGCACCTTTTTTTTTTCTTTTCTTTTTTATTTTACACCTTATTCCTTATTTACTTTTCATTTCCCCTGCAAGACTTGAATGCACCAAATTCAGAATAGTAAAAGGTAAATTAATCTAAGGATTAATAGACAAACTAGAGTTTTAAGCACAAGAGGTAATACTAGACCACTGGTACTGGAAAAAGTCCCTTATCTGACAAGACAATTTAGTTACTCTGTTCATTTTTCTTTGTGTGTGAACTCAGAGTAAATATCGTCAGCAGCCACATTCCTTCAAGTACACATCGGTGACAGACTCTCCTGGCCTCCTTCATGCAAAATTCAGCAATATGATTGCTAATGAGGTAGGCTCTCCCAACGTGAATCAGAAAATATGCTTTTCAAAATGCAGCAAGCTGGGGATGGAGAAGTGGGAAAGAGAAAACCCTGTTCTGAAAGCAGAATGCATCAAAACAAAAAGCAGGCAGTACTTATTTGTGGTTTTTCACAGTTAGATCACATTTTATTATTTCCAAACATTTATTACCATTTTCAGTTCTATCTCTGTTAAAAAGCTGAAATAGTATCCATACAACAGAGTCCCATTATTGAGTTTTTTGCATGAAACAGAGACTCAAAAATCAGGGCTATGGGGTGTTCTTGAGAGAGCTCATTTGAATAGTATGGTCCACTTTTGAGGGCTCCTAAAAAAAGGATGACTTTTCTAAATTCTGAAAAAAGCAAGACAAAACCCATAGACAGATTACCAAAATGAGGAATGAGGGAAAAACCCAAGCTAGAAAATATGTCCAGCCTCCCAGCAAAGCCTTCCTTTTTATTTAACACACATTCATGATGCCCTTAACATTCTTAGGTCTACTTTTGGTTTGCTGGGAACATAAAAATGTAAGGCTAAAAATGTAATGGGTTGGCATCATCATCATCATATATTTATAAAAATTAATGTAAATATTTTTTATGCCCAGCAGAAGCTCCACATCTTTATGCCCACAGAAAAACTTTGCAATTGTAATGGTAAAGTCTTAGCTCTTTTTAATGATGACTGACTATAGTTGTCATAATCATTAACAGCTTAAGTACTGCTGTTATACTATTAAAATAATAGAGAAAATTGACTGCAATTGTGTTTTTGATCTCTTTCCTAGCGCCTGTATAAAGCAGCAGGAGAGGACAGTCAGCATCACTATACACCAACACTGGGTCTGCCTGAGTTTACACGGGCAAGAATAAATGCAGCCAACCTCAGTGATGTAAGAATTTGTCCTGCATTTCTTCTACTTATTTAGAATGGAATATGATTTGTACAGTGGCAAAGAAGATGGATAAGTAGAGGATGTTTAAGGTCTATTCTACTTATGCTTTCCCTGATTTGATTATAATGATATTTATCTCAATTATCACATATACAGTTGTGAGTAAATTAAATCTACATAAAGAACGAGACATGTTTTGTCTGAGTTAGTAGGATTTCCCAAAGATAATTTAAAAAAATCCTTTGATTATAAAGAATGAGACTGTAACACAGAATAACAAATGAAAGAGGGTTCCTTTGTTTGTTCCTTTGTGCATTTAAAAGTGGAACAGCAGTCTGCGTGTGCCTTTCCTACTTTAGGCAAAATACAGAGAATCTTGGCATAATCTACGTGCTCAAGGCTACAAGCTGACAATGGAAGCACTCCCGTTCCAGACTGCCAGGGCCTCCAGAGAAATTGCCAGTGATGTGAGTTGAATGATTCAACCTCCCTTCTTGCCTAATTTCTGTTAACTTCATGTAAAACAATGTCTAAAGCAGATTTTACTGAATTAAAGCAACTCCATAACCATGTGAGACAAGTGTGAGACAGAATATATTACTTATGAATGAGATTCTTTGTGTGAATTAGAAAAAAAAAGAAGAGGAAGAATCGCTGCTAATCGGGAACCAAGCCAGGTTAAACATCTTCCAGTGGGAAATAGCTGATGAATTAAAGTATTTGCAAACAGAAAAACCAGGGATTCTGCTCCTTTTCAGGCTTTGAGCTCCTCATATTATAAAGTGTCCCCTAACTCTATCCACTCTCTTTTAAGCTGACTTTTGAATGTGTTTAGTTCTTCCAAATTAAAATGAAATCAGAAAAAGCTGAAGGTTCTTCGAATCTCTGAAAATCAGGAGTTGCCTCTCTGGTGTGGAAGTTGCTGTAAATATGTATCCCCTTAACTTCTGAAATAGAGGGAACAAATCACCTTACCCGTAAAAAATATCCTCTCATTTGGATTGTTGTTTGCAAAACACTCAGACATGGTGGTGTCCATTTGTCAGAAAGCCTAAGTTCACCCCTTCCTCACAAGAAATTTAATAAATTCTACGAAAAACTGATATAAAGCTAAATAGAGTAAAAAAATCTTCATTTTCTGTAGTATTTAGTTGCATATTTTATATCTAATGTGATCAAATATGAATATATTTCACATGTGTTTGTTTTATGAAGCAACCATTTCTAGCTGTTATTTATAATGTATACTTAACCACATTTTGCAGAGTGCTTTTGGTTACAGCTTCAGATCTGCTCTAGACAGTACAAGTCCATAATAGAATTACATCCACTTACAACAGATCTGAATTTGGCCCTTCATCTTGGAAGCACTTTATAAACATTAGCTGCTGTAATTTAATCCCCACAACTCTCTTGTGTGGTAGATAAGTGTTATTATCCCATTTCAACTACATTATGAACTCTTCAGGGCCCAGGCCTTCCCTTTAAAGTTCTAAGCACCCTGTTGATGCTATATAAATAAGCATTATCATCATCATCACTATTTCACAGAGAGGATAAATGCAAGATCATAGGGAGAGTCACAGTCCCAGCTAAGATGAGAATGAGGGGTTGCTGGTTCTTATTCTTTCTGGGAAAACTGAATTTACTCTTTAAAATAGCTGGGTGGCATTTGCAAATCTGAAGGCTAGAGTGCACACTGTTTCACTTTTGTGTAGATTTTTTTTTCTTCGGTCTTTTGTTTGTTTCTTTTATCTTCTCATTTCTAGTGATGGGAATAAAATTCTCAGAGACATAATAAAAATACATGATTTGAGGTTAAACATGATCAATGTTTGGGCATATTTAGAAAATGTATTGAGATGTGCTTAATTTTAATGTAGCAAGTACTATGGTATTTAAATTTGAGAGCAATGGGATATTCAAAGAATTGCTTTCTAGTGCTACATACCTTGACTGGTTTTACAGAAAACACAGATGTTTCAATGAGTTATCTTAACTTAATTAGCTAAAATAGCCAGTCTAAGTTTGGAACATTTTCACTTTTACCCTTTTCTTTTATTTTTAGTACAAATATAAACACAACTTTGTGATGGAGAGAGGAAAACACATTGGTGCCAGAAGTGTTCTGGATGACACCAGGTTGCTGCATTGCTTGCATGCTGCCAAATTACAGAGTGAACAAGAGTATAAGAAGGGATCCCAAGAAGTGTGGTCTCAGTATCATCTACCCATGGACATGGTGAATCTTGTCCATGCCAGGAAAGCCCAGGCCTTAGCAAGTGATCAAGATTACAGGAGCAGACTCCATGAATTTACAGCCCTCCCAGAAGACATGAAAATGAAGTGGGCCAAAAGAGCCCACCTGCTACAGAGTGAGGTAAAGTCTTTCTGTTAACAGCAAATTGAATTTAGCAATACCAAAGCTTTGAGTGACTGGCACAAATTGCATCTTGACTTTGGGAGGTGTTTTTAGAAAGACCATTTGTAAATTTATGTATGTGCAGCATCAAGATTGCTGATTGCTGCTCACATATAGAATATATGTGAACCAGAAGTTCTTGTGTTATGAACCTGATAGAAAACCACAATGGTCCATGATACTTATTCTAGAGCTGAGGGATTTCCACAATCATCTCTCAACTGTTTGGATCACAGCCAGTCAGGGGTTTGACAGCCACTGTTCTACATGCAGAACTCTTTAAGCAGGAGGTTAAATGCTCAGATATGAGATATGTAAGAAGAGATATTAAGAAGGTAATTTTTCAAACAGAAAAGGTTATGTCAAATAACAAGTTCCCCACATGTGTTTGCAGAAATTGCTTACACAAAAAGGTAAGTTGAGACAAACTTTGTTGACAGAAGTGATGGAATCTCAACATGGGCCCCATCCATACTCAATTTGCCTTCAAAGCACTGGAGATCCTGTAACTTTCTTTCTTACTCAGTGTACTTGCTGTCTGGTATCCCAAATGTACTTTTCATTGACAGAATTTTGGGGATATTCTTGGGGTGGTACAGAAGGTATTGCTAAATGTAGTTTTGCTTTTCCAGCTCTCATTCCTGCCTTTTTGTGTAATGGCTGACAGATGGCATGCAGATAGTAAGATTCAGGAAGGCAGGATTTTTTTACTATTTACTGATATGTAATGGTGGATATCATGATATGAAAGTGGCATTTCCAGGGAATTAGTCCTTGGACTCTAACAGCATGTACTTCAGAGCTTGCCTACAGAGGATAGGAGATGAGTGAGAACCTCAGCACTTGGCTCCTTGCTCTTTAGAGCCCTCAAGTTAGGAAAACAAATGAAATTATGAAGATGGTTTGTCTTATACCCTCTCTATCTAGTAAAGTACAACACATGAGCTAGTTGGTTGTCATGTCCTTTTGCACATAGAGGGGGAACAATTGAAGTCAGATTGTTGGGATTGCAAGTACTTTACTGACTTCCACTTTTTCTTGGGTCTGCCTGATTTTCTTTACTAGATTAGGAGGTAAAGGCAAGCCTTTAATGTGAGCAAAGAAAGAGTAATGTGTCCTCCTAGAAATGGGGTTAATGAGGAAGCATGAACCAGATAAAATAATTAGTATTCCTGACTTGAACTCACCTCAGAAAATTATTTCAAAAGAGGTTCTTTTACGCCCAGTACAAACAGGTTATTACTTACTGCTTTGAGTCATACTAATTCACTCATGGGGCCTTCTCTTGTAACTTGCATATGATACATTATTTAATTCCTGGTGGAACGAACAAATGCAAACAGTTTGGCTTTACGATCTGATATGTGCATGGCAAATGAAAAACCTCAAAATGTGAATATGAATCAGGGAGGTTTTTAAAGAAATCTTAATAGCTGTGGATACAGAAATGATAGTTAACGATTTTCATTTTTAACAGCATCGCTATAAATCAGACCTGAACTTCATGAAAGGAGTTGGTTGGATGGCTCTGAGATCTCCGCAGATAGAAAGTGTAAAGAAGGCTGGAGAGCTCATCAGTGAGGTAACTGATAAATCTTTCATGGGATAGCAAGTCTGTAGGAATTGTTTACCATCAAGGCTCCTCGTTACATGACACTTACGAATGTAGCTTATCATTTCCTTTTGATGTGGGAGCCTGTTTATACAAGGTGTAAGTTACCAAGAAGCAGTACGAGAGACACAAGTCCACTGTGTGACACCTGCTGAATATTTTCCATTCCAAATGAAACACAAGAGTATAAGCAAAACATGTAGCAATAAATAAATGCAGGAAACTCTATTATGAAATTCTAAGCAGGTGCTTATGGAAGTTATATAGAAAGTTACAGCACTGACAACCACACTGAAGGGGCATTTGCCTGCTCAGTATCATGTATTAATGGAGAAAAATTTTGAGCTGTCAAAAGTGTGGCGTTCAAAAGCTTTTTGCATGTGAATTTTCAGTGGGAAGTCCTTCTTGCATATACACACACAAAGAAGTTTGGTGCCTGGGCACCACAGCAGTGATACAGAGGCTTCCCCAGTCCCTAGCTGAAAGAACAACTGAGACTAAAGCAGAACAGTGGCTTCAGAAAAGTGTCTTTTATGTTTTAATACAGTTATCACACACTTGGAGTCGCCATATGTCATTAACAGAAACATCCTGTGGCTTTTTTCCTTTGTTTGTTTTTGTTGCCTCCTCCACCTCTCAGGTAAAGTACCGTCAGAAGCCAGAAAATTTGAAGTTCACTGCTGTGGTCGACTCTCCAAATTTGATTCATGCCAAAAAGAGCTACCTGCAGTGCAGTGACGTAGGTTTCATTTTTATATAATTCTCTTAATTGTATAAATTCTCTTAATTTTTGATGTGCTATAATGCATAAAAGACTTGGTCTCAACGTTGCTTCCAGTATCAGGTGCATTCAATGACTTTTGGCTCCACAGAGACTGTACAAGGCTGAGGGCTCCGAAGCCAGGCACAGGTACACTCTGCCTCCTGACCATCCTGATTTTATCCGAGCCCGCCAGAATGCACTTCACATCAGTGATGTAAGTAAACCTTTTCCTCTGGGGACGTGACTTGCAAAACTTGTTTGGGAATAAAAACCTTCATGTATGCAGAAGCCAGGTTCTCTGAGCCTGGCCAAAACAAAAGAAACCAGAGGCTGTGAACAGCCAACACGTTTCTAGTTTTGGGCTGAGGGAATCAGGAAAAGTCTGTTAATTTTTCTTTTTGAGAATTTGTTTAACTTGCTAAGGCAGTAAGCTATTATTAAGGATTTCAGACCTTCAGTGTAGGTATGGTTAACCACAAATTAAAATCTTTTTACTTACGTTTGGGTCAGGGAAGAGGGAGAATTCTCTTTCCTTGACTATATAATCTACCTTTCTGAGGCTGCAACACTGTGTTGAGCATAGGCATAGTTCAACAGTAGTCATCAATCTGAATGTGACTGAATCAATGAATGGAATTGGTTTAAAGAGAATTTGTTTCCACATTATTGCATGCAGAGGGACTCAGTCTATTCCTAATGTCCTGTTCCCTCATTAAATAGCTGTTGTCTTTACCTGTAGGGTCAGAAGCTTTGAGTTCTTTGTTTGGTGAGAAATGCTCTAAAGGTGAAAGAAACAAGTAGGATTTACATTTTTTGAAGTGATAGATAAGGTAAAAAGGCAAATGTTGTGTGCAAAGATTGCACACAGATGAAAGGTCAGCCCTAGAACTGTGATGCTTCTATGTACAGTGATGCTTGAATTGCTTCTAGCCGGACTGTCTTGCAGGATTTCTGGCATCTTGGTGTACCTTCAAATTTAGCACCACCTAGCACTACATTCACCAGTGAAACAGAAGATTATCTTTTAAACTGTGGGGTAGATTTTGTGCTTGTTTTCATATGGTCACAAAACCCAGAAAGGATGAATCAAAGACTAACAGAAAACAAATGAATAAAATCCAAAAAGGACAGACAAAAGTGTCAGCTAAGATACCATGACCATGGAGCAGGACCTGCAGACCTGAAGCTATTTTAAGAAAGCTACTACTGGAAGAAGAACCAAATCTAGAGCAATTTCTCTTCAGGATGTAAATGTGCTTCACATCCTCAAAGTCACATTAAATATGTTAGAACTGGCTGTTATTCCATATGAGCTAATGAAGCCACATGTGGCTGGGGATAGAGACAGGGATCATTTGAAAAGCTTGAAATAACTAGTATTGAAATTATGATGCCAGGAAACCCAAGACACTGTGAGTGGATGCATCAAAGGAGAGAATAAGGGCAATGTCAATGCAATATTGATGTGACTGATGCATCACAGTTTCTAATAGAAATTAAATCACATCAAAACCAACCACATTCAAGTACAAAAGGAAACCCTGGTGGCACTTTTCAGATGAGGCATTTTATCATTGTGGTGAATAGAAAAGAAGTTGAAGTGCTATAGAACTGGATCAAAACCTTGGAGATGGTACTGATGACTCTTGATACAAATAAACCCAGTAGGATAAAACATTTATTATTGCAGTTATGGGACCGCGTTTAAGAAACTGCAGGGGGAAATGACTGTTTTGTTCTTTTCTTTTCAACACAGAAATTGTATAAAACATCGTGGGAACAGACAAGGGCATCTGGCTATGATTTTAGGATTGATGCTATCCCATTCCAGACAGCAAAAGCTTCAAGAGAGATTGCCAGTGATGTAAGAATTGTTCTGCTTCAAACACTTTCCAACCCTCTTCCCGTGCCATTCCATCCTGTAAAAATGGGTGAATTCTGAAATAAGTGAACTAAGCTTTGGTGTGGAAAATTGGTGATCCAAGTGCTGAATAAGTGCAAAGATTTACAACTAAAGGCTACCATTAGTAATGTCCAATACCAGGCTGCTCTGTTACACAACCCAAGTGTTTTCCTTGGGAAGGAGCCATATTATGATGTAGTCAAATAAAATAGGTACTAGACTATGGATAGTTAAAGCATAGTGTAGAATAAAGTGGATCATCTTCGAACACAGAAGACCACTGTAGGCAAGAAAGCTAGAGATGGAGGAGCTTCATTGCTTGAGCTGTGTATTGGGTGTGCCCAAGAGTGCAACATCTGATTGCTTGTGAGAAATGAGCATTTTGGCCCCCATAATTCTTTCCACTCCTTTAAAAATTAGTACAAAGTTCCTTTGTCTAAAGTGACTTGTTAGATTAGGAGATTTAGTTTGATATCAAACAAATCCCCAGTCTTTGTGCACTACAGGAAGCATGACTGATAGCAAGGGGAGGGTAACAGAATTTGGAAGTAATCTGAATATGAAAACAAGATTTTCCTCTGCACTTCCTGCAGTACAAATACAGAGAAGCTTTCCTGAGAGACAGAGGCCAGCAGACTGGATTCCTCAGTGCCAATGATGATCCCAAAATCAGACATGTCCTCAGAGTGGGGAAACTCCAGAGTGACATCCAATACAGGAGTGATTATGCCCAAAACAGGGCACAGTTCCAGAGTCACCTCAACCAGCCTGGATTCCTCCATGCCAAGAGAAGCCAGCAGCTTGCAAGCAATCTTAACTACAGGCAGCCTTTGCACCAATACACTTGTGATCCTGAGCAGCTAAATGTGAAACATGCAAAGCAGGCCTACAAGCTGCAGAGTGATGTAAGTACAGCTGAGTGACGTGGCTCCTCCATGTGCTAGGGGCTGGCTGTGGTAATTTTCTTCTCAGACCTTACTTATCAATAACATCACATTCTTGGGAGAACTACAGTCTGCTTGCTAAAAAGGAATAATCTGTTGTCGACTCAGTTGTTCTTTATATGCTCTCTCTTTAATACCCCAGGCACGTGATTTGATTAGAGCACAACAAAACAATACACACTGGTGTATGTTTCGTTCTCTCAGGTAAAATACAAGTCTGACTTGAACTGGCTCAGAGGCATTGGCTGGACTCCCCCAGGTTCTCACAAAGTTGAGATGGCAAGAAGAGCTGCTGAGCTGAAATACCTTCGGGAAATGGGATTGCAGGGTGCTGCTGCTCAGTGCAGACCTGGAGTTGTAAGTAGAGTAAAATGTTATCCTCACAAATCCCAACAGCTCTGTTCTGTACTGGAACATATCCTCTTTAACACTTCTGAATGCTCCCTGGAGTCTGCAGTTCTCCCTGTTATTTGAACAGGATATGTACACTTCTATCATGAAGCTTTGTGGCTGAGCGTACATCTTAATTTGAAGGAACTTCCCAAGGGAATTTGGCAGTGCCATGACTGAGGAATTCCTGCAGGAAGTGCCAAAGAATGGAATTTACTTATATGATGGGATGTGTTTCCCTTAACTTGTGGATGTTGTCAGATCTCTGAGTGTCCTTATACCTCTGTGGAAAGCAGAAGTAGTGGTGGAAGGGACTCCCTGTGCAACTCCTATTCTTTTTCCTAATTTCAGCAGGACACCATGTGTTACCATGTAATTTCCACTGGCAACCATATTCACAGGCTGAGTGTAGATTCCTAACAGCATAATGTGTGCTGTGGGAGGCTTTTGGCAAAGGGGGAATGCTCCAGCCTCCTCCACCTCTGTCCAGCCCAAGACTAAAGAAATTAAAAACTGGGATCTTCCAGGCTTCCCTCCTCTCTACCTCCATAAGGATGGCTCCCAGTTTGCACTGTCCCCACACAAGAGAGGAGAAGTCCAAGACCTTGCAGCACTTGGAGTTAGGAAGCATTAAGTTGCAATGAAAGAGAAGCACCACATTTCAAATACTTGTTTCATTTAATTTTTAACTTTGGCAACAAGTCAAGCAATAATCTAGCCCAAGAGAAACAGTGCATATCCATGATTTATATTCCCATCTGAAAAGTTACTCAGGAAATAAATGAAAACTATGGTTGAGTAATGGAGGCAGTGGGAACTACAGGTAATATCTTCTTAAGTCCTAGGTATGATAATGATCTGATGGTCCCAGGGAAACTTACAGTTGTGCAATCCATGTGGAACACAGGTGTTTTCTGGTTTGCTTTTTATTCAGGACTCAAGTAGAAATTAGGAGCACATTTAGTCCTTTGGTATGTGTGGTATCTAACTTACATTAACAGGTCCATTTTTTGCACTTCTCCACTGTAGAAATTTGCTCAGTGCTGAGCAGTGATTTAGATTTTGTTCATTTGTTTGACAGTTGTGGTAATTTTTAATATGCAAATATTTTTATAGAATAATAGTTACAACCCTCTTCTGTCCACTGTCTGGTTTCACAATTTATTTGGGTGTGATTTTACAGGACCAGTTGGAGACAGAAAGATCTCAGCAAGTCGCAGTCAACCCTGATGCTTCCGAAATTCTGCAAGTCAAGAGAAGGCAAATGCAGATGTATCAGAAGTAAATGGAAACATGACATAGCACAAGTAGATTTTCATCTTGTCCTGAAAATCCTGTAGGTTTTCCAGTTTTCTGGGAAACAAAATAGATGGCATTTAAGAAATTTTTGTTTTAAAAAGCAACTGAAACACTGCAATTTATAACTGATTGTTTTATTTTTGTGTGGATACTTTGTGATTTATCACTGTACGTATTACAGATTCTGCTATTTATTTGAAGCTGTAAATGAAGTTAGTACTAGGTGACTGGCAGGCTCAGCTTTGTACCACAGATGGTAGAATATGAAATAATTTGTAATGAATAAATCAGATGAATCTTATTCCATACTTGTAATATTTGGAGATTTTTATATTCCTGGTTTATTAGCACCATTGACCTGGAGAACACACAAGTGTGATTCAGGTGGCTTAACAGATGAATGAGGCAAAGGCCAGTGGGAGCAAAGTTATCACTGACTAGCCAAGATCAGGTCTTCTAGCAGACATCAGGAAATTTGCTGTAGATTATAAGGACGTGTTCAGATCACAGTTAGTTCTTCAGTCTTTTTCAAGCCCACCAAAGCAAAAAAAATCAAGATTACTCTTTTAGAAATTATCACAATAGGGGTAGCTATTGATAGATTACGCAGCTGCTTAGACAAGGTTGTAAACCCTGGAATTTAGATGAGAGGGACATTACTATTTTAAGGAATTGACTTTTCACAAATGTGTCTATTCTTTATATACTGATTTAATATGAATTCCTTGTTTTTCAAACATCTGTGCAAAATCACTGGGCAAAAATTACACAATTTTGACATGCAAAAGTTATGAAAACCTCAAAATTATCCACTAGCTTTTGACCCATATTTTTTTAATGGCATTTAGCACTCACTAGGTCTCACTGGTATTGTTAAGCACATATATACCATTGTAGATCTGGAGCAAGTAATTATCCTTTAATCAGGAATAAAGTGGATAATTCTAATATTTAAAGGTTTTGTTTGATTGGTTGGTTTTGTTTTTTTTTGGTTGTTTGTTGGGGTTTTTTTTCAATCTGAAATGCATCACTGATGGAATTTGTGGTTACTTGCACTACAAAAGTACTTTTAAAAATAATTCTCCCTGATCCTCCCTCTTCAGATAATTCCAATGACTGCAGTCTTGCAGACCCAGGAACATGTTGATTTTTACATATGTGAAAATGGTACTGGATTGAAGAACACACACCAACAGCTTTGAGGTGTCAGGGTCCAATGAGTGCAGAAAAAACACATCTTAGACAGGAGCATGAGGGGAAGAAGGAATGGCTGGCAGCAGCTGAACCTGTAGAATTTTCATGGATTGAAAAGCAGAACTAGAAACACTGATATTAGGGGCTCTGATTTATTTGGGGAAGAATTGGAAGAATTGGAGTAGCTTTACTTTCTGATCTGTTTTGCTACTAAATATGGGCTTATTTCAAAGCCCACAATAGAAAAACTGTCACTGACATGCTAGCAAACACCTCAATGCTATTTTCAAGATGGTGATGAGGGATGCCCTGTGTAGAAAAGACCAGAAATATATTTAGTCAAAGAAGAGGCAGTTGGGGAAGAGATAAAAATCTTAAATATGTCAAGCTTACTGTTCGTCACTCTCTCCTAATGACGTAACCTCGACGCAGACTGAATTGCAGATTTAATCCAACTTAGAAATGTTGTCACTTGGGTATAAACTCCTGGCTTGTTTTTTAACCCGCACCCGTCACCCCAGCTCACAATGCCATAGACATAGTAGGAGCCATTTTCCACACAGGTCAGTGGGCCTCCAGAGTCTCCCTGAGGAAGCAAAACACATGTTTAAAACCATGAAACAAAATCAGAATACTTCTCTCTCATCATAAAACCTTGAAGCTGCAATGATGTTTTTTCCCTATCGGATGTACCATCAGATGCTGCTTAGTCCCTGAGCAGACTTGCAGTTCTGGAACCAGGTCAAACGGTACCAGGCTCTTTGGATGTCAGTTTTTGTTTGTTCCAGTGTGTGACGTATGTCTGACAAGGTCACATGAAATTTCCCATGCATGAAAGTACCAGGCATTCAGAGCCTGGACTCTGAAAGATAAAGATGTGATCCCTGGCACAAATGAGAACTTGATCTGTTTCACACCCCTTTGATAGCCTTATTCTGGCTTGGTTGGTCTAATTTTTTTAGTTTATTTGTGATTTCTATTGCAAAGTATGCTTTACAGTGGTAGTTCGAATTCTTCCCTACCTTTCAATGGTATAAGTATGAACTTGCTTCCTGTTTGCACTAGCTGTAATGAAAAGAAACATCAATACTGACTCCCTGCAAGTCTTAGCTCTGATACTGAAAATCAGATTAGAATTGGTGCTCATGGCAAAATCCACAATAAAATTGAGGGAAAAAAGACAATTTTTCAGGTTATTACAACAAACTGCCTCAGAAGCCAAACTTTCCGGGCTGGTCTCTACCTCCCATAGATCTCCCTGTAAGTAACAGTGACAATATTAGCTCTAGGGATGTACTTCTTAAAGTGTACTGAAGAAAGGCTGTGGACATACACTGATGTGAGAAACAGACACATATGCAGCATCCTGCCAAAGCTATGACTCTTCACAGCCCGAGTCCTTACACAAAAAATTAGTGTTCAAATACAAAAAAAAGCAACAAACCTGACAAGAATCAATTCCGGGTTTTCGAAGTTTTCCTGCACAAAACATGCTTTCATCCAGTAAATTATTATGTAATTTACGTTCATTGCATTTCCTCTGGGAAATCAGCTTGACCTTGGCATCTAACAGCTGATCAGATTTTTCATCTATGGGATGTGCACCAAAAAAACAGAGTCACTTTCCTCCCAGTCCTGTTATGTGTTGTCTTTATTCAAAATACAAGGTTGCTTGCCATATAAGTGGGATGGGGGAAGAGCAGGGCGGATGCATGTGCTAGCCTGGGAAGAAGAGAACTGTCTGAAATGATAAAGGTTAGAGGTTTCACTCAGGACACCGGTTGTTGCCTGAATAAAAGCAAAGTCACGTATTCAGAATTTAGTTCCAATCGGCTCTATCTGTGCAATTCTGCTTTTCCAAGGTACTGGTTGTCTGCAGCTCCCACAGGTCCCCATGGGGCTTTGAGCTGCTCAGCACTTCTCAGACTGGTGTCATTAGATGTTTTAACATGCAAGCTAATGAAACAGATGAAAACTGAAAATCATACAATATTTAAGGGCAATGATTAATTACAGTAAATCTAAAGACATAACTTGACATCTAAAGGCAGTAGCCAGAGTTTCAAAGCGCTACATCTGTAGATAATTAAAGGTGGTTTATAAGTTTGGTTCTGCTTGAGTTTCAGGAAATATTCCATTTCTGCAGTGATTTCCTGAAATGCTAATAATAGCTCTGCTCAAAGAAGGAGCCATCTAGTCTGAACACGTACAGGGTACTTGATATTTTTTGTTGGGGGGAAAAAAAGTAAATTTCCCCATACATCTTTTAAGAGAAATTTTTTATTTGGAACTTTTAAAAAATGTCCATTAAATTCTGTTGGTGCATTCTGATCAAATGAACATGCTTGTCTCTTGTGGACTTCAATGAGAGTTACATCAGAAGGCAGAATTTGGTCCTATGTATGCTATCAGGCTGCATCAGTCACAAAGCACTAGGGCACCTACTGCAGCCTGAATGATACGTTTTCCTTCTGCTGCTTTACAGCAACACATCAATCAGAACATGAGAAAATGCATTTTTCAGAAAATTGACATTCTCTTTTTTTAAGCGCAGTAATTTCTCCCCTTAGGATTTACTGTGGGCAAGAAAGGTTTTGGATAGAGCTGGTGAACTTGAAAAGCTTTGGATTTCTTTTTGTAATTATTCAGTACATCTGAAGATCCAGATGCTGCTTCTGAAAAGCTTTATCTGACACAATGGGCTGGAAAACCATGTGAAAGTTCCTGTCTTTCTTGGTCCTATCTTGAAGCACACAAGTTTATACAATAGCCTCTCTCAATACCTTCTTGCTTCAGATGGCTTCAGATGAAACCATGACATAGTGAGTCGGATGGCAAGCAAAAAGATGTGTCAGGAATTTTTTCACAACTCTGAAAGGTTTGGTTGGTGTAGCAGCTGGAGATTTCTGCTCATGAGTAATCTCCATGGCATGTTTTGGCTGTCCTTACTTTTGAATTCCGTGTCTTGGTTTCACTAGTGCCTAAGTTCATGTTTGGGTCTAGCAATTGTAAGTGAAAGAACCAGCCCACCTTGTCACCGAAGTCCCCACCAAAATCCAGTGAGCCCACAAGTACCTGTCTCTGTCTCACCCCATCCAGAAATGAAGCAGTCAGTCCCAACAGGAAAGAAGAAGTTAGGGAGACACACTGTTTTCACATATTTGGTTTCCACTGCACAGTAACCATCAACGGGCTTCAGTTTAAGTAGTGCTGGAGAGGAAATAAACAACAACAGATAGTATTTGGAGCTAAATTTACTCCCTAACCATTGTTACCAGCCTGTGACACAACCCCTGCACGTACCCCACGTGCCCTTTGCCCTCCATGCTGGACCTCTCTCGGTTGTTCTGCTCCTCCTACACAGTGACTTCTGCCCGCTCATCACCACTTACATCCCAAAGATTCAAATGGGCCTAGATCATGGTTTGTCCTAATTATTTCCATAGCATAGCCTCAGTGAGAATTTTACACTGATTTTAGTTGGAGACAGGCGATTCACACAAGTGAGGTTGGAGGTGAGCCACGTGAGTATTAAGTCAAAGGGATTTACCAATATCGTTGCGTGGGACACCACCCCTATCGTTGTATTTGTCATGCATAATGATTTTCTCCACATCAAATCTCTGTTCATGAAACTCTTTCTTCTTGAGGTTTTGCTTTCCAAGGGCTACTTGGATGTTTTCTCTATTTTCTCTGCAAAAAAGAAGGAAAAAAGAATAAAAGTAAATCACATACAGACATTGTCTATCAGGGGTAGTGAAAACCTGCACTTTTAGTACCAGGAAGTCAAGATATTGCTTCCTGTTGTCGAGCATGGCCAGAAGATTTCCTAAGATCATTACAGGAAGGCTTCGTTAGGAAAGCAGTGGTGCTGGAAAGTACATGTGCTCTTAACTTGTTGCAATCATGAAAGAAAATTATTTAAAGCTGCATGTACATGGTTTTCTTTCCATTTTAGGGCAGAGTAGCAGTGTGCACACAGTCTGTTACTGTGGCTGTGATGATGAGTGGCACCTCATGGAGCCATGGGAGTACAACTTCTTGCTGTTGTCTGGGAATATTTGAAATTATCTGTGTTGGAATGATCTCCAGAGTGTAATTTACCTGTTTCCTATGGTGGTGGTTTCCAACTAATTCAATGCAAATATTGAAAGAAATGTAATATTCAAAGCTAGCTGACACAGAAACAATTGAAAGCAAAATGCATATTTTGGCTGTTTAGAAGAATTTAATTCTGATGTAATATGTGAAGGTACTTATGGTATCCCAATATCCCTTTCATGTTTCATAGAGTTGTTCCTTTATACATTGCAAAATTGTGTTATTTTCCTTCTTTTCTCCTCTCACACATGATTTTACCTCATTTTAGGTGAGTGGGGCCTAAGCTTGTTGTTCTAACAAGCACCATTTTCAAGTATATAAATATTGTTGTGTACATGTCCATTTTTTTCACATATATGTTTTCCTTTCAATTTGATTTCCAGCAATCGCTTTGATTGCAAATAATTTGGATACGAATGTGTCTTTACTAACTATCCTGATTTTTATACACTTATCTACCCTAATTGTAGGTCCTACAATGCACCTACTCAAAGCAGTGCCCAGCAGTAAGAACCCAGCATGATTTAATTAGAACTCCACCACAGAAATGTTCATTCCCGTCCGAAGTCTTCATCTGCACAGATGCCATCCAGGGATGTTTGCCAGCTCTAGCCTTGGATCCACCATAGATCCTCTTGAGTGTCCCACGAACTTCTGGTTGTCCACACGTTTGGAATATTTCATTTGATTCAGGTGGGTCTGTTGGGCTTTCTGTTGGCTCTACGTCTGTGTTGGAAGTGACAGCAGATGTATAATGCAGAGATAATATCAGGCTGGAGGAGTTACGTGAGAGGGACCACTGCTCTGGACCACCTACACACTGACAAATGGCTCACTTCTAATTCTTTACCTGAGCATGGTGAAACATCACAGTATTCCCAGTCCACTTCCTTTTTTTTCCTGACATAGCACCAGGGTTTTTCATCGTCATCAGGATTCCTGAAGGGAACAGTTTAGAAAATCAGGCAGTGGGAATGGGGAAATCTCCATGAAGGAAGTGAGGATGGTTAGGGGAGCAGCCACATCCTCCCATATGAGATCCAAACTTCCAAAGATACTCTTTCATAAGATTTGACAAAGAAGATACTTGAGATAAAGGGGGGGCTTCTGCCATATGACTATCCCCACACCTATCTTAACCATAAGAAAAATGGTGGGACTGGTTCAAACTAAAAAGGGCTGCTTCTGGAAGCCTTACATCAGTATGGTTAGAGAAGGCATCTCTAACATTGTGGTGTTTTATACACAGGCAGTGTCTAGAGAGATGTGAGATCTTAACACCATCAGTTGGTCAAACTCCTGAGCAATTTGTCCTCAGTGGTCTCTTTGATATATACCTCCACAGCTGCCGCTTCTTCAAAATATTACCTGCAGAAGTTGTGATCACCAATGCCATAAAAGTCAGCATCCTCCATGAAGGCATTAAAGGGGAAGTCCAAGAGACGGTGGGAATTCCAGTGCAGGCAGGTCCTGCCATCTGCTGCTCGGTTCACTCTTCCTCTGTACTCAGAAGAGTCTTCTTCATAACAATCATCTGGTCCTGTAGGAAGACAAAGCTCATATGAAAATTACTTTTGTGTTGTTCTTTGCCCGAAGTGGTTCTCTTCCTTGCCTTCCTTGTCCTATGTTCTTTTTATAGAGGATCAGAAAAATCTACTGGGCCAGGTAATGATGCTCCTTATTGTGCACAGGCCAGAAATAAGAGCAATGCCCCAATATCTTGTAGCTTCATTGACTTCAAGTGCCTAAAACCAATTTGCTTGGTAAAGACCTAGAAGTCTCTTAATTCCAGAGCAGAATCTCTCCACCAGTGGCCTGTGCAAGAACACGTTTTCAGTAGGACATGACAGATCCCACAGAAGTGGGCATAGAAATGCTGTTATGCTAGGGCAATTGATGTGCCAAAAGGAAGATTATGTGGCTGTGAAGATAACCTGTAGGTGAGGTGAAGGAGAAGTCACCTGCAATGTGGAGCATTTAGTGGTACATGGGGTTCAATGGAGTTTGAAGTGCAATCAGCTTTTAAAAGAGAAAGAAAAAGATTCTTCTTCTTGGAAACCTGTGTGGGGTGTGGTGCCCACAGTGATGTTGCAGAGGCAGAAGGCTCTCCATGCAGCAAACTAGGGTAATCCCACACCCTTGGCCACCCCTCAGTGGCAGTCCCTTCAGCCTGGGCAGTCACAGGACATTGGGCGTGAATCTTCATGACATCAGATTTTGATTGTTTGAGGAAAACCTGACATTTCTTGCCCATGTGACCTGTGCAACCTCTGGGAAATGTGTGCTCACTTGCTATGTATCAGTGGGACCTTGCCAAGCACACTTAGAAAACACCAGTTAACGGGAACTGTTTCAATCCCCTTTGCCAACAGTGGCTGCAGAAGTCATCCTCTTCCTCGACCCTCTCCCCAAGGTGCCCGGGTATAATCAGGCACCTGGAGCAGTGGCAGCATCAGTCAGCCTGGCTGCAGAGTGAAGCCAGACCCTGGCTGTCACCCCCACCCCCTCCCCTGGAGCTGTGACCTACCGATCTCACAGAATCTCCCTCTGAAAGGCTCAGGGCACTCACAGGTGAATTTTGATCTGAGTCTGTTCCGTCTGCAGGTACCTCCATTTTTGCAAGGGTTTGGGCTGCACTGTTTAGATGCTGTCAACACAGAAAACACAGAACAGCCTTGTTAATCCACTGAGCACTATATAGCCACTCACACGGCCAGTGGAAACTGGGGAGAGCTCCCCCTTAGCCTGTTGGCTTTGAGTTCTGATGAAGTCTTGAAAAATGTGTGTCACGAGGTATTTCACCAGTGACTGAACCACCACCCAGCAAACCAAGCATGGCTCGTCACTGGCCAGCCCCATGGACAGGAGCTGCAGCAGACTCAGGCTGCATGACTAGGGCAGGACCACCCTCTGCAGTGGGCAGCAAGTGATTTCCCACTGCAGACCAGCCTTGTCCCCCCCACAGTTCTCTCAGTGCCCTGCTGAGTGCTCACCGCGTTGGCAGAAGAGTCCCTTGTAGGGAGGCTTGCATCTGCACTGAAAATAAGGTGGGCTTAATAGAACCAGGCAGTCACCAGTGTGGCAGTCCTTGTCCAGACACGTGTCCTCCACTGTGGAAAACAGACACACAAAGCATTTCATCAGCATTTGTGTGTACACAAGAGCTGTGCCCTTGCAGGGATCATGGGAAGATGCTTTATCCTGATTTTACAAGGAAACCTTCATTTGGCAGGTGTGGATTTGGGATTTCTCTTCTTGTTCATGGTATTTAGGGCAAAATATCTGTGGTGCCAATGAGCAGCTCCCAACTGCCCACCCAGCAGGAGATAGAGGAGTGGTCTCTGCATTCCTGAAATCTATTTTACTGGATGCTATACAAACAGACTTTGGTCTGGATGAGGCACTAGGTGTCAGATCTATGAACATGACTGCTGTGGGCTGTCAGAACCCTCAGTCCAGCAACCAGTGGGTTTATAAGGCTGTAACAGCAACTGCCAAAATAAGGAGTGCAGGTGAGCTGAAGGGGCATTACCTTTCTCACATGTGGTCCCACCATATGGCTTGGGGCAGACGCAGCTGAAGGTGCTTCCATCGGGTACACACTTACCACCATTCTTGCAGGGGTCAGAGAGACATGGGTCTGCAGAGGTAAGGATGGACATCTTTCAGCTTCTCAGCCTGCATCACCTGTTTTTACCTCTTGCATTTTCTGACTGCAGAAGGCTGCCTACCTTTGCACAGCATCCAGTGTAACATATGCTTATGCATCAGTTCAGGAGCCACAGGAGCAGTCTGAATTGCTGCAGTTTATTGCAAGCTGCAACTGCTCATGGCTTTGTGTCTGGAGCTCCTCCACTCCCTTTGCCATGTCTCTTATAGGGCTGTAATGGAGCAAGTCCCTTTCTTTGCTTGTGGATAGATTTGCCTCTGTGGCATTGCCCCTGACTGTCTGCTTTCACACACTTAGTCTGGAGGTATCTGGATTTGACATTGTCCTGTTTGGAACACAGTGCTAAATCTCCCCTAGAAAAGCCATCCAGCACCATTAGGCTCTACAGTACCCCTGGGCAGCTGCTGCTTCAAGGGAGCAGGTACCTACTGAGAGTCACTTCCACACTGCTCTATGCACCACACTCAACCTCTCCACTGCAGTCCAGGCTGCCAGAAGCAATTGGTATTTGGGACAGTCAAATATAAGCTCTGCTTGCTTTGTACCATAGGATAATTCAGGGAATGTTACAGGCAACTTCCCTGTCTTGCCTTTTGTGTTCCCTGAGCAATCTCAAGAATCCTTTCCTGTTCCCCTGAAGTTTAGCAAAACACAAAAAGAAGAAAACCTGCAACTGATAAAAGAAGGGAAAACAAAACAAAAACAAAAACAAAACAAACAAAAAATAGAAAAGAAACCTGCTCTACATTTGGTTCCCAGCATAAATACAGAACATATATCCCATGAAAACAGCAATTATATCTTACAGTGTCTATAGACAAATAAGCCTGTGCTTTTTTGTAGTAGCAATCAGAAATGTTCTGCATGATCAGAATCCATCCTGTGAAACCTGGAGATAAAACACAGGCTCCTTACAAGAGAAATACAAAGAAGAACACTGCAAATGATCCTCCTAACTCATCCCTTTGATGCAGGCATTTCGAGAGCAGGCTGGCAGCCGAGGCCTGCCATGCTCACACTGCAAGCTCAGGGTTGGGATTTTACCCCTTCTTTTCCTCCCTGCCCACCCCTCAGAGGTACCTGGCATGATGCTGAAGTCACCTATAGATGTCTCCATAAAGCTCATTTCCTCCCAGGACTGGTACTGGGGGCTGGGGTCCTGCCCCTGTTCTGTGGAGTCATAGTATTCGTAGTCATCATCCTCATCTGCAGGGAGGGGTGAGAAGAGGGCGAAAGAACAGAGGGATCAAAACTGCTGAAAGGAGACTAGGTATGAAAGAAGTTATTCCCTGAGATAGACAGTCTTTTTCTCTTTCAGCTTATTTAGGATGTCAGTGAGTCTAGAGGTTACATCATCTCGAGGACCAAAGGTCTATTTTGGCATTGGCAGAGCTCACCTAGTGCCCAGCATGAGCACCTTGAGCACTGCTGGCACTAGTCCTGCCCTCCTTGACCCTCCTGAAGGGCACTGGGTCCCTGGCTGCTCAGCTGTCTCCTGTAGTGGCAGCTGGGATGCCCCAAAGGGGGTGCAGGCTGGCGATCTGTAGGCATAGGCATAAGGAGCCCCCCATGTGGTACCACATCCAGGGAAGATGTTGAGGCTGGTACCAGCACAGTGAGAAAAGGAGATTCAGATTCCTACAAGAAGAAGGGGTTTTCTTTGTCCCACTGCTTTGATCACCAGCATCACTGCAGCTGCACCCTGAGACAGGACCCTCCCCAGCATGCAGGTGCCTGCTGTGTGCAGGGACACAGGATCCCATTCCAAGAGCAACAAGGGGGATGGAGGGCCTGAGACATCTGCATGTCTGTGTGACTCCTCACTCACAAAACCCCCTTCAGGGAGCGAGGGCCTGGCTCAGCAGACACGTGCAGAGGAGCCCATCCTTGCCCCTGCCAGCCCCCATCCTCCAGAAGCCAAATTCCCCATGGGAGCGCTCCGGGTCCCGCAGCTTCGCCAGCCGTGCTGGGGGATCCTTTGATTAAAGTGGGCTGGCAGCTCCTTGCACAGGTACAGCTGTTGTCGGTGGAAGCCACTCCAGCATTTCAAAGACAAGGTATGGTAATGAGCAAAGCTATGCTACGTACAGAGACATTTTAAAAAGCTCTCCCCTAGGGCCGGACCAATGGCCCCATGGATAATGCTCTGCCTTGAACTGATTATCGACTGCATTATCTTAGTTTTCTCTCCTCATTCATTCGCTTGCAGCCTTTATCTTTATTCTTTCTTTGCTTCTGGAAAAAAGAAAGAAATCCCACGTTTGTACAATGGGTGTTTTATATTTCATATTAAAATAGAACTGTCTTTTTTTCTTCTTTTTTTCTCCTACGTGCCAACTCTCGTCTCTCAGCAAAAAAAAAAAAAAAAAAAAAAAAAAAACAAAAACCAAAAAAATGGAGGAAAGTTTCACCTCATTTATTGCTATGTCAAGTCAAGACTCCTTTTCCTCAGTTCATTATTTCCACAGGAGCTGAGTCTCGACTATGTGCAAGTGTTGCAGAAGTATATACCTTGCTGAGGAACAGAAGGATCTTGCTGGAAGATAAGGACATTGTCTACAGTGAACAAAATTAAATTTAATGTGATGTAGTTAAGAAAGAAAAACAAAAAGGAAGTTTTGCCTGAAATGCAGCCTGCAAGTTCACTTTGTTGGAGAGGAGATCTTGAAAATGACTTGAGTTTGAGGGAACTGTCTGAAGGAGTGTGATTTTGTTTCCCCTGTTTATTTTCAGAATCTTAGAGGGGCATGTTGGCTTTTGTTCCACAGATGCTTTAAAGAAGTATTCTGAAGGATGGGGTAGCCCTTTTTATGGAAAAATATACCTGCTAGAAGTTATGAAGGATGAACAGGGGAATTATGACTACCAAAACTGGACTGCAAATACATCAGCATGGTTTACAGAGGCTGGTGAGGACTGTCTTTAATTAACAGAGGAAAAATAAGTGCCCCAAGTGAGCACAAATGGCTAAGCTGTTGTAGAATCACCTACTCTGGTTTTTAAACCACTGCTTAGGGTAAGTATGGTGTTAAGAAATGATGCTACTGACACTTCATTTTGCTATGTTGGCATAATTTCTTAACAATGGATTAATCAATTACTAACAACACCTATGAAATTACTTGTTGACACATTATAGACTATTTTTAAGTATGTGTCTGTGGTAAACCCCAAGTTGGCCAAGATGTAATTCATGTTTTGCAAGACATCTGCATCTGACGGCTCTGAGAGATGGGTGATCACAATCCTCAGCTGGCACTGACGGGGCAGTTTTGGGACAGACCATTGCACATCTGAGGCCAGTTTGGCATCCAGCAGCCTTCAAGGAGGACAATTTCAGGTGGCCAGGGCTGAGGTCACATGAGTGATGCTTCCCATCTCCCAGCTATTCTGTGTCCTCTCCAGCTGCACAAAGCAGTGAAAAACAAAGACCAGAAAACCCTGACTTGGGTATATGACATCAAACTAAAAGATGTCTTCTTATTTATCACTGCTTTGACACTAAATAACTATTTGGCTTCTACATATCTTATTTAAGAAGTGCTCCCATTCCATTTTTTAAATTATTCATAACAAGCCATAAGTTTAGTAAAGCAAAAACAACACTTTTTTTATCTGAGCACATAATTAAAGCACAAAGTCTGATACACTGGTTGATTTAAACATATTACTAAATCAGAGTGCTCATTCTTTGTAAGTGCTGGAAAACCTTAACATGCTTAAAAAAGCAGTGATCTGACATTTGTCACTGAAATGTGACTATTACATGAAATTAAATTAGACATCCTGCATGCAAATTTTCAAAGAATAACTTTTCTCTGTGTAGTACAAAAAATCTCCCCATAATTGATAGACAGAGATTGACTTTTAAAGCTTCAAATCAGCTTTGAGGTCGGGGTGATCTTTTAAACTGCTCAAGCTTTCATCTGCAGGTTTTCATATTGCCAAGAGCTGTCAATCAAGCGATGGATTTCTGATCAATATCCTCTTGTTCATTAGCTTACATGAGCTCTCTGTTACTGAGAGAACAGATATCCCAACGTCGACAGTCACACTGTTTTCAAAACCTTCACTGGATCAAGTCATGACTAATGTTCCGAGTGGGAAAGTGATGCATTAGGATGCCATCGGGTGACCTGAATTGCGAGGTAACTTTGTTGGACTGCAGTTGTCAAGATGAGTGATGTGCAGAGTTAAAGCCTATTGCCAACACACATCAAGAGCGCCAGAAAGTACCCAGCATTTATTCAAGCTCTCTGAACCTCTGGGGAATGACTGAAATCTGGCCTAATTTAAGCAGGATGACTTTCCCTACAACCTCTCTAAATACTTTTTGTCTCCAGCTTTGAGATCACTGTAGTGTTATTTTTACAAGGCTGAAATCCTGACTATATTTTAAATAATGAGACAGTCCCCATTTACTTCTGCAGAGATGAGACCTCACAGTATTTCCTCCCTTCCAAGTGGGCTGTGGCTGGGAGTATCTGCAGCTTCAGAAAGAAGGGAGAGCAGCTAATAACAAAGCCAGGAAGCCTTTCAAATAGTTTTGTGGCTGTTATTTAAAAGGAGTTTTGCAGCACCTTTTCCCTCAGAGGGATGGACACTGGGCAAAGGTGGGCTGTGATGGCTGAAGGAATGAAGACTTGCAGGGGGATGGAGAGTAGGAGAGTGCAGGTATAGTGGAGAGACAGGTGTAAGGACCATACACCATAAGGGAGGGAATGAATTAAGAAATGGTGAAAGGGATACTCTACCATCAAAAGGCAAATCAAAGTGTTTGCACAAGGCTGCAAACTCGTGTGTAAACTGTGTGCAAACCCTGAAGTCAAGTGCATGACTCTATGGCCAAATATTTGCAGAAATCAAATACTAAGCTCAGACACACAAGTGATTTGGAAATTTGTTTTCTACACACATGTTAGCATGACAACATTGATTTGGGGAAAGAAGCACTGCTATATGAGCTGCATGGTGTCTGGACTTTGTTTGACCTGAAAGCCAAAATACCACTGGAATGAACAGAAGTGCAGATGAATAACAAGTGTCTAGTAAAAGCCATACATTTATTTTTTTTTCAGGAAAATGAGAAAAATTAACATAATACTTCATTAGATATACATTATAAACTCAGATCTAAGCACCACTGAAATCAAGAAAAGGAGGACCAGGGCTTACCTGCAAAAACCCTAAACTTATCAATAAAACCACAAGCTTCTATGTAGACCAACTGGGTTGTGAAAGGATGTACAAATCCTTACACCATCTACATATCCTTGCACAGTATTCATCACAGCTTTTCCCTTATCAACATCTTAATGCTAATGATTTTTTACTTGCATGGGCTTGTAAACGCTTTTTGAACCTCCTTGCACTTTGGACAGAGCCTTGCATTTGTAGGTGTTAAGGGGAAGTCAGCTTTCATTTATTTAGCTGGGACTGGATGCAGCATTGCCATCTGCACATCGAGCACATGTGGAGGTCTGAAAGTGCTCACCATATTACTTGCCCAAAGTTAAACAGATTTTCTACTTGATCACAGGCCTTATTTTAAGCTCACCAAGGCTCTGCATGAAGTTAATAAAATTCAGGACTGGGCACTAGTGAAGGCTCTTGATGAACCAGGTTGCCAGTGTTTCAGTTTTGTATGCAGAAGTTAAAATGAGGAAACTGAAAGCACTTACCTTCCATCAGGCTGGCCCAGAGGGAAAATTGGGAAGCCTGTGTGAGATAATAAAGGGCAGAGAGTCAGTTTCTGAAAAAAACCAAAAGCCAGCACAGAGCTTTGCTTATGGTACAAAGTTTCTGTTTGCCCCTGGTGCTGGACATCCAGATAAGGTTGTTCCCCACTTTGGAGCTAACTGGGCTGTATTTTAAGAGCTCTTTCAAAAGATTAACAAAATGCCAACAACCCAGGTGGGATGTCTGGCTTTTCTGAGCATACAGCCCAAGCTGCTGGGCTGGCCTGCTTCGGGGCCAACCTGTCCTGAAGGAGTTAAATTCCCTCTTTGCTTAGGAAGTGACAGTGCCCTGGCTGTTTGTCCAGCTTCCCTGAAATGCCAACAGGGGCCACGCTGGCTGCCAAAGCTGCAGGCTGGGATGTGCCTGGACACAGCAGAGTGGAGGACAGGCAGTACAGCACGTCCCAGGAGCCTATGCCTGGTGCAGCCAGTGGGATCTGGAACCCTGAGCTGGAAGGCTGTCCACAGCCTTGGGATGCAGAAGAATATTTCTGGTGCTTTCCATGAGAAAATGCCATGTGTCCAAGCTAGGACTTGGGGCTCCAGCCTTTCCTGTTTGGCTCATGATCAAGGGCAAGCAACAAAAGGGAACAGAAAAAGACGGAAAACAGCTCTCAGCCTTTGAAGAGTGTGAGTGAGGTTTGCCTGAAAGGAGACACACTGACTTTACACCAGGACACATCCTCAGCATGACGATTTCCGTTCGCTTTCCCTCTTGCTTTAAATCCCAGCTGCAGACAGGATTACCTGCCTGCAATGAGGATACACATGCTAACAGTGGGTGTGAAGAAGGAGGTTTGGAGCTGCTATTCTTTATCCTTCAAATGATTTTTCAGAAGAAGACATATTTCCAAACAATTTAGCACACAGAGTAAAGACACAATTATTGTGTGCACCTATGCATTGCTACAGATACAATTAACTGTAAATATATGCCGTTTGGTTGTACATTATATATAGAAGAAAGACATTTTCAGATAACACTGGTTGTGACTAAGAACAAATGAATCAGAAGCAATGAATAAGAAACAGGGCAAGGAAAAAAAAAGCTCAGAATTCACATTTCACATTTGTGAATATTATCTGGAATATATAAATGAGTTTTTGCTTCAGGCACGTTTGCGTCCCTCTTGTGTTTGAGCCAGGGAGAACAGACACTCCAGCTCTCCCCTTCCCACTGACTTTAATGAGAGCAATGTCCCCTGAACCACTCAGCAGAGCCCCTTCCCAGGTGCATTTAAGTGAGCCACACACATACAGAACTAAATCCTTTGCAGCTGGAAGGACACATCCTCACACAATTGCCCCCCCGAATGAGCGTGGAGATGATGGTAAATGAGAAGGCTGTAAAAGCTCTGTCCTTGGCGTATACGTTTCTTGAGTGCAGGTAGGGCATTCGTCAGATCCTTTGCCAGACCCTGACAGAGACTACATAAAGCAAAGGTCTAATTGCTCCATTTACAATTAGTGGTAGCGTTCATCCATAAACAGACCAAAACAAACCCTGCAAGTGTACTTCTTTCTTTTGGAGGAATAGATGAAACAAAGAACAAGGAAGCAGCAATGGGAGCAGGGTAAAGCAAAAAAACCCATTTCATCTCCCTCCCTAACTCTCTGCACTGCCCTGTTGTGCTGTGTGCCTGATGGGGTTGGAAAGGGTTTAGGTGTGAAGGTTTGACTTCAGTGAGCTTGCCCCTGCACTCGGAGCAGCCCTTGGCATGCCAGGGGAATGCCAGAGGGTTTCAGCCCAGGGTGAGCAAGGTGCAGGACGTGACTGCATCATGGTTTTGTGTGCCTCAGTTTCCCCAGCTGTAGAGCAGAGATAACAGTCTTAGAATGCTTACACCCCAAGAAAATAAGAAAGATAAAAGATGTAGCCCTTTGCTACACTGCTTTCTTTTCCAGGTTACCCACCTGCCCCTCCTGCCCAAGCATGGGCAGAGCTGACTGCAAAAGGGCACTTTCCTTAAACTCCCTCCTGCAATGAACTGGTGCCCTAGACAATGTGCAGGTTTCCAGTATCATCCTTCAGAGCAGACAGTGGCTTGGACTCAAGGGTGGCTGAGTCCCAGGTTTTGATTCCTGCTTGTGGATTAAAGCCTCTATCTGCTGACACAGCACGAATGTTACTGGGAACAAAAGCTCCTGGAGCAGTGAGCATGGAAAGCCTAAGAGTTAAACACAGTCTTTACTGTGAGGCTCCTGTATCTTATTTTGTGCTGCAGCTTTCCCAACTTGAGTGCCTGCCACAAGCTGCAGCAGCAGGACAAAACCTTGCATGGGACAAAACCTTTGCCAGAGTTTTCTCCTCCCTCCTGAGATCCAGCGGATCACCCACCAGACCCCACTGCTTTCCAAGCATTTTCAAGGGCCAGGATTTATCCTTTTGGCTCCCAGCACAAGGCATTGCCATGGTGGCGTGCAGCAGAGGTGCTGGGGGCTGGATGTGGGATGCAGAAGGAGGCTGCCAGGAGGGGTGCAGGGGCTGGGGGGCAGCAGAGGGTGCAGGCAGGGCAGTGAAGGCAGGGCCTCCTGCCTGCAGTGCCGTATTGCTCATGGCCAGCAGAGGAGGATCTTGTCCTTCCGACGAGGTGCAACACTGAGCCCAACGAGGAGCAGGATTCGAACAAAAGGGTGGGAGGGGGGTGGCGGTGGGGGAGAGGAAATTAGGCTGTGGGGCTGGTTCCACCAGACAGCCTCCTTGCTGCAGCTCGACACCGATACTCTGTGTGCTCTCTCAAGAGGGAATAAAATCACTGCATCCTGTTTGTAGCAGGTCTGCAGAGAGGAGGGACAAACCTGGAAGAATTCGCAGAGAGCAATTTTAAATTTTATTACTTTAGGCTCATAAAAAAGAAACCTTAAAAAAATAAAAAAGCTAGGAGAGGCATTTTATATGGGTACCAATGCATTGCTGCCTGTGAGGCCAATTACATTTGTAGGGCTCCTAGAAAATAATCCTGGAAAAATGCCTGAAATTCAAAATATCCTAATTTCACCTGACCTTTGTTGTCTTTTGTCATTGTAGTGATTAGCACTTCACTAAAACTTCATTTCTCCAAAGAATCATCAAAATTTTGCTAAATAGACTGTGTACCAAGGTTAAATATTGCAGATATATGATACTCTCAATTTTTCCATTTTAACTCCTCAAGAAAGAGCAACTAATGAAATGTAATAGATCTCAAACAGGAATGCCAGCACCATGAGCTTTCTTCGTCTCAGGACAGAATTCTATGGCTCTTTCTCAGACAAAAATGTCCAGTTAATCTCTGGCAACTCTTTCTGGATAAACCCAGGAAGATTTGATCCCAAATTCGAGGGAAATTATTTACAACTGCCAAGGGCATTCTGCAGTTGAACTGTTTATTGTGTCTTGGATACATCACTACCCCTTATTACAATAAAAATTAATAGCTATAACACAAAAGCAGGTGGAGAAAGAGAGTAAAAAGGTGACAGCCCAGGGTTAGGCTGTGAATTCATATGTGCAAAAAGGAACTCCAGAGAAACCAGTGTAGCTACTCAAGCTGGCATGACAGACTAGCAAGAGAGATGAAAACTGCCTCTACACATGCACACACTTTGCAACAAAGCCCTGCAGGAGTCCGAACACTAAATTGCACTGGTAGGAATTGGCCTATTCACTTAATTTCACTAAGTCCTGCAACTTGTCGTGAAGTGGCCTCCATGGCAGAAGAACAAAGATTACACTTTCATTTGTTCACCTGTGCAGTCACGGCTTTGCAGCGAAGGAGGAGGTGGGGTGGGGTTGAACTGGAGAATGAAGATGGATATTTGTTCAACTTCCATCCACAGCTGACATAAGGCATGAAGGAGCCACGAGGGCAGACACAACTACTGCCTTCTCATAGTGAACCCCTTGATCCCACTGACAGCTCTCAGTAGGAACCTTTGTCTGGGCTGCTTGCCAAAGGAGGAGGGAATCGACAGTTCTGATGCTCTTACAATCGGCCAGATTTTTGCCTGCAACCATCTTGGGTAGTGACAGTCTTTGAACTTCAAGGGAAAGTGGCTTTTCCAGCAATGACATTGTGTTTCTTAGCCAGGGCCATGGTTGCAGTATAATGAAAGCAGGGCATGTTATCATCTGGAGCACACATGCAACACATGTTGTAGTTTTAGCCTGGGAAACCATCCTCTGAAAGGATTCCACCAAAACCTCTGAGTTCTTCACCTCTCTGCTAACAAGACACCTCCTGACTCCCCACTGAACTGCAATGTGTGCCTCAGAGTAAACAATCTGTCCTTATTGACTGGTCCCAGGGTACCCAGAGAAGTTCACATTTATAGTCTTTATTTTGCTGATCATTTAATTGTGAACCTTCCCCATGGTAGCACCTGATACAAAAACCCACAGGGATCCAGGAGAAAAAGCAAGATCCCTCAGAGGTGCTGCTGAAACCAGCTTGGTTCTCTGCTCAGGAGTCACCTGCTCCCATTTTCCAAGAGATCAAAGTTTCCAAATTAATCTTTGCACTGTGAGAGGTGGCCTGCTGGCAGCAGGTTGCTTTCAGAGCTGCTCACTGGTGGATAAGATGTGCTCGTGCTCCTGTGTGACAAACGGGGTCAGTCTTGGATGCCAGAGCAAGGGGAAGCTACAAAATCTGTGTCAGGGGGCTGCAGGAGCCAGCTTGTCACACTAACACGAGTGCGCTGCGCTATCAAACGCTTCTGCAGCCAGTGCTGGGAATGCAGGTTATACTGCTAGACTTAAAGCTTATGCAAAGTCATTAAGTCCCTTTAGTTACACGGGATATCAACCTGCACGCTTCAGGGCATAAGCTGATTGCCTTCAGGGGTCAGCGCAGAACGCTTCCCTCTCTGAGAGCACGGTGAAAAATTAGCTGGGGGCGCTCCCAGGGCTTTGTTGCTTTCCTGCTGCATCAGGCAAATTTAGGCGAGTGCTGCAGAAGGGTATCACACCTGGTGGGACACAAATCGGGATGGGCCTGGCAGCATTCACTTCCCTTTGCAGTGATCGGTTCTCAGCACAGTGGAGCACGAAACCCTTGTGTGAGTGGTGCAGCCCTGGTGAGCAGAAGGGGGAGTTACTGCAGGAAGGGGTCTGTTGGGGGGTACAAAAAGAAGATAGGAGGTGTTGTCTTTGGGACACCCTCCAATGTTGTTCTCCAAGCACCTGAGGCAAGGAAAGACCTGCACTGCTGGTATCAGTTTCCTACTTGCTGTGGGCCAGGCAGGACACAGGCACTGATGGTAATTTATTTATTTATTTATTTTTTGCAATTGTTTGATCTTAATGTGATGCTTTAATCCCTTTCTGCTACTCAGCGCACTTGGTTATTGGACTGGGCATGGCTAGTGACTTCAGAACACTTTCCATAACAGCTAAGCAGACAACAGTATTTTGAAGTTCCAGAATATTCAGTGAAGAGCCACCTCTGCTACTCTGCCCCTTGCAGGTCTTCCTCCCTGCCACCAGGGCTGTTGAGTGTTCTGATTCAAGAAAGCCTGATCTGAACACCTGGTGGTTTGCACTGGAGTGTTCTGGTATCCAACTTGGTCTTGACCTGTTCCAGATTTCTCTAGCCCAGCTCAGCACAACACATTCCAATTAAATATGTGTATTTCAGAAGAGATGCTTCAATGCAAGTTTGGGTAAGTGAGCAGCCGAATTGCACAACCTGCTACGGCAATTCTTTGGTTTTCTCTTCAGCTAAGTAAGGACTATTTAACAATAAAATACCTGATGACAGGCATATTTCTACTACAGTGTCTTGCTGAGCAGAAGTGAAATGAAAAGCAGGAAAAAACAATGACCAGAGAAGACCCGCTATGTCTGAAGATACTCTTGGGTGCAGTTGCATCATGTAACCTAAAATAGAGGACCGAATTTATTCTCACTTGCACCACCATGAAGCTTTATGCCTTTTATTGAAATAGTTTTGATTCATGCAGGTGAAATCAGTTTCTCTTCAGGTAATATGAAAGAACTGAATGGAAATTCTGCTCCAAACCCACCAAATCCTTGAATGTCTGAGCATTTTTTTGGTTCTGTTTTGGCTGACTCAGCATGATCTACTGCTTAAAACTGTGACTTCTGCTACATTTCATCTATAATATTTGTTAGTGAGTGTGTATAAAAACTTCTAAAATCTGATTCAAATGCAAATGATGGTGATAGATAGTTCTGGGAAAGGATGGAAATAGGAATTTGAGGGTGTTTTCCATGGTGTCAGCAAAGTGAAAAGTCTATTATTTTTTCATTCAAACTATTTCAGTGCAACTTTTCCTTTAGGACAAATCGTTAAGGCAAAAATGTCCTCTCATAACTTGTTTGTCATGCAATGGTCACATCATGGCAATTCATTCCCCCTTTTTTTTTTCTGGGATCCATGCCAAGTGCTAAGCCAGAAAACCTTGTTATATTAATTATGAAGAAAAAGCATGTTTTATTAAAAACTAGCCTGCTGAATATTCTGTCATGCTGCTTTTCCGTGACAGCAGAATTGCTTATGCATTTTAGCAATGTTAATGATTTTTCAGGGGTGGGGGGAGATATACACTGCATTTTTCATAGCAATATTTAGCACAAAGTTAGATTAGGATTGTCAAAGCTAATGAATCAATCTAACACTTAGGACTAGTTAGGAAAAATCTGTGCAAGATTTCATGTTGTCCAAGACCATCCCTACATCTTCCTCACTGAGCATGAGTTAACACAGCCAATTCATTATGAGCTTATTTATATTAGATTGGGTTCCAACAATGTCTGTAAAACTGGCACTGAACCACCCTAGAACTGATCCCCTCAGTGAGCTGCTTCATGTACTACAGGACCAAGTGTGACATATCCAGTGCTGACGGAGTATAGACAGCCCTGATGATACACTAATCAATAATTACTCTATTGTGTTACTAAAATCACCGATCTCAAATTCACCAAGCTCTTCAAAAAGATCTATAACCCATTAAACCCTCTCAGTACATATTTTCCCCAAAGAACTCAATCTTAACCTGTCAACATCTGAATTTTTGCAATGCATTTCAGTAAATACGAACCTGCATATATAGGAATTGTCAATAAGAAAGCAGTTGTTTTAAAGAACCTTAGATTCCTTCATGAGAAAATCCACTTGATTCCCATCCTTGGAAGAACAAAAGTATATTTTTTAAAACCAACTTTTAACTTTCCTTTGGTTACAAGTCATTCTTCCAGTCTTCTTTAAAGAGGAGATGAATAGATTTGGAAAAGTATATCAAGCTCTGCCAGAGCAGAGCTCTGGCCATCTCTAGCTGTGTTAAATATTTTGCCATTAACTTTCTTCCCACATTAGTGGCAACTATAATTCAGTCCTCCAAAACATATGGCTGGGGGAAATTTTACCTTTGATGGAAGAGTTTGCTGGATGGGGCTCTGAGCACCCTGGTCTAGTGGAAGACGTCCCTGCCCATGGCAGGTGGGGGTTGGAACAAGATGATCTTTAAGGTCCCTTTCAACCCCAAACATTCTGTGATTCTAAGATGAGCTGCCCATGCTCTGAGCCCAGTGTTTTGGAGCATTCCTTAGTGCCCAGTGCTGGGGGAGTGACAGCACTTCCCACCGCACACCCCTGCGAGTGGGGTGGCCACTGAGGGTACCCACAGGAGCTGTTCATTGACACTGGAGATGTCTGCTCCAGAAAACCACAGGGCTTCCCTCTTATGCTCGCTTTACTTGGGCACTTCAGTGTCCTGAAATGTGGATACTCCTCTAAATGCTCCAGCTGCCTGGGCAGGGCAGAGCACAGAGCAGGGCTGGTACATGGAAAGAAAAGCAGTTTAAAAACATACTCACGCACAAATGTGTGGTCCCTAGGAGAATGATCACCGGCAGAACCTGAAGGGTCATAGCACTGTTAATCATCCTTATGCTCTTTTTTTTTTTTGCCTTGAAATTAGCTTCTTCTTCTTGCCTATGTTATTTCAGACAAGCCACAATCTTGAGGGTGAGCTAATTCAGTGCAAATAATTAACTGTGCTTCAAATATTGTTTAATGTTCAACAGATTGTCTTGATCAAATAAATGCATCCTGTCCAGGTATTCACTGCATCGATTGCTGGCAAAAGTTTCAAATCAGTAAGTGTCAGATGGGAGTGGTATAAAATTAACAATGACAACATGCATTTTCCTTGTATTAGAATTATCTTTAAACTATTATTATCAACAGGGGAAAAAAAGTATGAATCAGACTTTTCTCCCTCACCTGAAAAACAGTGAGATCTAGTTATATAATATACAGTTTTTAAAAGTATAAAGCGTGCTCTTTTATTGTTTTCCAAGTTTTGGACACACACAAACCATGTTCTCAAGCATTTGTCCACTAAAGTGAGAACCTGGAATAATTTTTTTTTTAAATAAGACTTGAAATTCTTGAGTAACCCCCAGTCTCCTGAGGCTGAAGCATTGGTAGCAACGGAGGCAACTGAGGAAATTACAGTATTATTGCAGGAATAAACAACTTGCTATTGTAGAAATGCTGAGAAACTTTTGCTGATAGGATATTGTTTCTGCTATGTGCTATGAAAAAAAAAAAAAAAGAAAAGACAATTCTTTCTCCCAGGCGGTTTAGAGACTGAAAAGGAAGAAAGTGATAGGAACAGTGTTTTCACATCACAGCCCAAATTCACAAGGAAGTCCCCATCAATATGTTTTCTGTCATGATAAAACAGTTAAATAGGATAATGCTGAGCATATTACACAATACTAAGGGGAAAATGAATATGCATGTCCACTCAGGAGGACTTGAGTACAGTAAATAAAATGGATGGGTGAGGTATCCACATGTTGGAATATGAGGAAGAAAACAGTAAAATCCCAAGGGCTTCATAGTTTCCCATCCCAACTGTAATTTTCTGGTTAAAAAGATCAGTTGTGAGTACTTGATTACTGACTCTTAGTCAAGTGCTGAAATTCTGCTGCCAGAGAACCTTGTTTCTGATGATTCCTTACTATGAATCATGAACAATCCTAAAGGAGATTTCATATATGAAAAAACACACAAAGAATTTAGGTATGCGGATTATGCCTACCTTAAGCAGGTGCCTACAAGCAATATGTGTTTGAGATTTATTATGTTGGTGGCCAGCCACACATACAAGTTTCTGAGATTCCAGATTCTTTAACTAGTTAGAAAGACAGCAAGATAAAAGGAGTTAGATAACGCACGACTTTATGTAATGTGTCCTTGAGTAAGCTGATTTGCACTGAATTTTAATAGAGCCCTGATTCATCAAATCTCAAACAGAATTAAGGTATGGACCGGATCCTAATAACATCATGCTTTATATCCATGAAAGATAAATTAAAGGATGCAAAACTGCTATTGACAAACATTGATTATATGTACTTTGATGGACTTTGAAGTTGTGCCAGATGCGTCTTGTCAGCCTCCGAAGTTTTCTTTTAAATCTCATTGCATAAGGCTTTTACTTTTTAATTATTTTTTCCCTCAGCCTCTTTGATCATGAAAAAATGTAGATCATATTTGTGTGATGCTATTTTCTATGCATTTTATTTAGATATGCCCTTGTGCACAGCTCATGATATGTAAAAAAATGTTACATGGCACATAGTGATCTTACCCTGTTATCCTGGGTGCTATTTAATACTTAATTGACCTTCTCAAGCTGCTGAGTGAAATCTCACCATGTGCAGAGAGTTAATGCAATGTTCATGTCTTTTTGTGCCACATAAAACTACACAATGAGATGTAAGCAACAAGGTTGCTGGTCTCTCTTTGTTCCCAGGAGGGTTTTGACCAGCGAGAATCTCCGGTGGATCCATTTCATTCTGCCCTCTATTTGTGGCAAAGTGGCTCTCATGTCAGACCCAGTGGAGAGGCAAACCTCCCCACAACTTCTGCTGATTTTAGAAGATGGACTAAAGGTTAAACAAGAAGTTCAAACAAGTGAAAGTCCTTGTTTCACTTTCCTATATATGGAAATATTTTGTCAGCAGGGAGCTTCCAGAAACTGAAAAGAAGCTTTGGAGCCATTTTAATACTTCAGAGTGGTGAGCCCATTTATGCCATGTTGCTTTCCTTGTCCATCAGGATACAGCCAACCCTTTCAAGGCATGGGAATGCATAAAGTATCTTGCTGAGCATGGCAAAAGGCTTCAATGTTGGCGCAGGAGCTGGGTGCAGGTGTTCTTTTTTTTTGATGATGGACCCTTTCCCTACATCTCCAAGCCATTATAGTGATCATGGCTTGCACATTAGACATGAAGGAGTTCTCTGTAACAGTTTAGGTGTCTTCAAGCAATAGAGAAAAAATTAGGTAAGAACCATCAAATCCTTTAAGGTTGAAAATAAATAGATGAAAACAAATGTTTTAAGTACTGGATCAGAACTGTGGTGGACCAGGGAGTTTCTGCATAGCTGTCGATACTGCCTTGAATAAATCATTTACTCTTAAAATTCCTTCATCCCCATCAGAAGAGTGTGGGTAGTAACTTCTTTCACTATGTGCTGTCTGTTTAGATAATAAACTCTTCTGGCTCAGTATTTTTTCCTATATTAATGAGCAGCTCCAGGCGAAAGAGGTGCCCTGTCTTGGCTGTGATGTCTAGTATAAAAGAAGGAAAAGCATAACCTGAAAGACTGTAGTCTCAAGTGATTTATTTGGAATTACTACTAAGTATTATACTCTATAATGCTTGAGCAGCTTTGGTTGCCAGAATAAACAGCAGAAACACTACTTTGTCATTTTTAGTTTTTTTTTCCCCCCTAAAACAGGAATTTCCACAGAAAAAAATATTTCCCTTGGATATTTTTCTGCCACTGTACAAAACACTTGAATTCTGAACCCAGAAAGCATTTCAAGCCCTTCCTGGCTGACAACTCTTCTCCATCCTCCAACACAAATGAATATTCTGTGCTGGATGTCCCTACATGTGTCTAGTGTGAGTGGATTATTGCGCTGTTAGACACACTAACTGCAGATCTAGTTATTAACACCAGAGCAAACAAATCACCACAGCTGTGAGTGAAGACAGAAAATTTCTAAGATAAAAGCAAAATAAAAACATCTAGTAGGTGACTTTAATAAAAGCAGAAGATTTAGAAATACTTGCTGGTATCAGCCCACAAGAGCATAAACCAGGCTTTTCAAGGGTAAGGAGCTCTTTCTTCAGTGTCAACAGCAGTGCCATGGAACATGCATCCATACTTTGACTTTGGTCTTTTCCACTGCTACCAGTTTGTGGCTTTCTTTAATCAACCTAATAACTCCAAAGCTCTGTATGTTTTTGCTTCCTTTTCAGTGTTCTGTCCGCTTCCATTAAATGCAAGACCTTTTAAAACTGCCAATGAACAATGAGAAAGCAGAAGCCCTATTATTCCTCTTTATACAGAAGGACCAGCATTGAGATGGAGTATAGGGAATTGACTTTTAACATAAAATCTGGGAAGAGGAGGAGGGGTGTTCTCTATGTGAAATTCATCTTGGTGCAGAAAAGCCAGCATGAGGTCTAGACATCACTTAAATCAACATTTAAAGTGTTGCGGTTGCATTTTGTTTCATAATTCTCCCTGGCAGCACATTTCCCAGTGATGGTTTCAATTCTTGGGCTCAGATCAAAAGCACAGTAAAAAATTTAAAGACAAGCAAACAAACAAAAAACAGAATCAGTGCAGGCAGCAGAAAGTTCTGTTGGACGTGCAAGAGGGCTCTTCCCTCACCCACGCTGCTGTAACCCAGAAGTAGCTCATCAAAGGCTTTGTGCAAGCTCAAAGCTGGTGTGGGAGGCTCAGCCAGTCAGAGAGGGTGGCAATTCCACACCAGGACCAGCAAACCCCGTCTCTGTGATGCTGATTTGGTACCAAACTCTTCCCCCTCTGAAGGTACATAAACACCACCAAGTCCCTGAAGAACAACCTGCCACAGTGGAGGTTTGTCCACGTCCTCAAAGACTGACATATGACTGGCCAAAAGCTTTTCTGTCCTCTTCTGGCCTCTCGGGTGCTCTTTTTAAATCTTTCCTGTAACAGCTCCAGATACTCCTGTTAGCTGTGCTGCTTTCTGAGCCCATTTCTGTGTCTTGGAGCTGCCTGCTAAAAGCATTAAAATTGTAAAGTGGTGGATGAAGGAAGACAGTTTTGCTTTCAAGCTGAAAAACATGCATCAAAGCCCCTGTAGTAAATTTACAGAGTATTAAAAACAAACAAAATCTGACCGTAGGGTAACATCATTTTAGGAAAGATGCGATGGCCTACCTCAAAGTCTGCATTTAATGTGCACAGCTCTCACTTAACCTGCCAAGGCTATAAATCCCAAGGGCCAAATTCTGTTCAACCATCCTAAAACAGAGGTATTTTTAGACTGCAAAGGTAGAGCTAATATAGTCTCTCTACTCTGGTTACCAAACGCCTCCTCCACAGGCTCCATTGGTCATTCTCCAGACAAAGGGGAAAGCAGGAATATTAATCCAAGGGAACTTGTACAAGCAAAGCCACAATGAAGTATGACTCCCATGCTATTTTGCATGCATTTAGAGGCAAGCAGAAATTAGGAAATACTTGGATTTAAAAAAACCCAAACAACAAAAAACTTCCCAAAAACCAAGATATGCCTTCAACATACATCATTAAAAAATAATTATTGCATTTTTTCTTAATTATTCACTCCCCATTCACTTAGTGTTGTTACTCTAGAGAGGAATTGCACATTTTTCATTGGGACATCATTCCTTTCAGGAAAGGAATCCAGCAGGAGGTCATGCAGTAATACATATACTAAATATCTGGAAATTCTTTGGCAGAATAATTTATTACACTGTTCAACAAGTTGTTTTAATGACTGAAATAGCAGAGACAAATTACTGCAGATGCAACTATGTCCAAGTGTTAGGAATACAGCTATGCTATTCTGATAGAGCCAACAAATCTTACTTGGTTGTGAACTACACAAATATTTTAAGTGTTTAGTTTTCCTTGTGCATCATTCTGAATAAGAATATAAAACAGATTCTAAATTTTCATTTATTTTCTAATGGCCATCACTAGCATTGAGTACTCATCTGAAGGGCCAGCTGAAAGGATACACACTGGTGTAGACCCTGCCTTAGCTCCTTGTTCTCATACGTGGATGTGACGACATGTGTAACAGCTCTCGTACTTATGTCACATTTATCTTGGCTTTGTGTTTAACTTGGCTGGCCTAGTGTGATGAAGAGGGTCAATTTAGTCGAGCATAAAGACGTTGATTTCATTTCAAGCCCAGCTTCCCCAGGTTACAATTCCTCTTTTTGTTCCATCATCTCAGATCTATACTTTGACCCGGATTTTCTTTCTGTAAAGCTATTTGTCTATGGATACTGATCCAGTATTCAAGCTAATTTTTTACATAGTTGGAGTCAAACAAGTATTTTTTTCTTTCATTTAAGTTTCTGAAACTTGTAACAGAAGCAGCACAGCACTGTTTGCACTTCTCTCCATGTGGCAGTGGCAACCACAAGCAAAATTGATTATTGTTTTTATAAGACTCTCTGGGATGAGAAAGTTGTCTCTTGAGCAGCAATACTAAATGTGAGCTCCAGATCGATAACTGCAGGACTAATAGCTTGTAAATTAGCCACTGGAATTGTGAGCAGATCCTAAGGGATTTTGTGTCCTATTCCCACTGAATTCCCTCTTACCTTCCTTTGAAAGCCTCTACCACTGTTCCTCCCCCTTGTTCACTGCATTCAGCACTATTTGCCTGCTTCCCTCTGATCCTCTTTAACTGGCCCTTTTTTGACTAAGCTGATCTCAAATCTCTTTTTTCCCCTTTCCACTCTCCACTTTCTGTTCTTCTCATTGCAATCAAACCTTGCAGGCTTTCAAGATACACCGATAGAAGGTACCAAGAGCCAGGCCCAGTGAAACTGATGGGAGCAAGATGCTTACAGCCCAGAGGGTTTCTGTGCACACACCATCAGCACAGTCTCTGAAGGGCCAGACTGGGAATGGACAGACCCAGCACCATGAAAAAACAGAGACTGGGATTCGTAAAGGGAAATGCAGACAATGTCCATTGAGGCTAACAGCCTTGTTAACTGTAGCAGCTCACTGGAAAGTCAGTGTGCTTTTCCTGCTTCAGAGTCCTAAACCAAAAATTGAGCATTTTTAAGCTTGAGAAACTTTTACATGAGCCTACCATCACAGTGTTTCATGGTAGGAGCACTCAAGTTCCTCCGCTCCTAACCCTTGGTAGCAACATCCTTTTTGACAATCTTCCTGGTATGCATCATAGTCTCCCAAAAAGAAGGAAAGAGGTAAGAGTCACTATGCTCCTATGAAATGTTTCACAAAAAGGATATCAGTGAATCCTTTTGACTGTTGTTGAAAATAACTTTATGGGAAAAAGCTGATATTTTGTGTGTAAAGCAGCACTTTTGATACAGTAAGTTTAGACAGGCCCCTGAGCTTCCACTGCAATGAATGTGGAGGTGCTGGTATGGGTGGCAGCATATACCAGTGTTTACATTAAAAGTAATTACAGTGATGTTATAATCATTCCTAAGCCAGGCATTGCAAAACTGAATAATTTATTGTTAAACCTAATGCAAATGTGCTTCAAAGTAGAACCGATTCCTGAACAGCCTGATCTTGGCTCTGTAGTGACATCCTGAAGTCAGCAAAGCAATATGGTTACACTATTCTAAAGTCTGTGGTCTGTTCTTGGAGTACACGACTTCTAAAATGTGTATTTATTTGCTCTTTTCACTTTGCTGTGTGTGCCTGCCAGTAGCACAAACGTTTCTCCTCTCTGACACCCGTTCCTAGACTTTCCTCTCTTCTCCTCTGCCTTCACAGCCTCTGTGCACAGCCCTCACCACGCAGCACACAGCTCTGCATCCCAGTCCCTCTCCTCTTCTTGCTGCTCCCCACAGGCAGACCCAGAGCTGCCCTCTTTGCTGGACCAGCTCAAGAAAGGGAACTGGAGGCAGCAGATCCAGTTCACCTCTCCAGCTCCCAGAGGAATCTGCCATGTATTGTCTTTGCCTAGGCTAGTGCTCTCACTCATGCACCTAACTGAGTAGAACCCCAGAAAATTGAATCAAAACCCCCCTTGGAACTTTCTCACCATGTACAGGATGCTTTGGAAGAGAAGGCTCAAGCAGGAGGATGAACTGGAAAACCCATTTGCCTGGCCCTTGAAACTGCTCCTGAAGCAGATGTTCCCATGGGAGACCTGCCCAGCCCCTGACATCACATCCAGCAAGGATGACAGACTGCACATAAATCCCCTTTTCCCTGTACATCTTTGGGTCTGTCCTTCCAGCAACCTGCCCCATATATTTGGTGCTCAAATAAATTCCAGGGGAAGGAAAAATCGTGTCTGAAGTTACCCCTTTCCTTTTCTTCTCTGCCCTTCCCTCCCCAAGCAGATGTACCTGCTCTATGGCCCATATTTGCAAACTTTTTGCTTCTTTGAGTGATTTTTGTACTCTGAAACAGCATCATTGAATTTTGCTTAGTTAAGGCAAGACGGCTCATGTCAGAAAGTGTTTGCTAGATTGGGTCTCATTTTGTAACATTTCCCCTCAAAGGATCATTCAATGATGCATCTTAGAATCAGATTCCAGAGAGGGAACGAAAAGAAACATCAATAAAAAAAGAAACTGTGAGGAAACTAAATATAGAACAGGCCAATATGAATTAAACAACATCCTAGAAATCTTCACACAATAATTGATTTGCTCATTTGTACTTCTTTCTATTCTTTAATCTTTCAGCAGGGCTTCAATCCTCCCCCCATTGCTTTTTTAATATTCTCTGTTCATCTGTTGTCTACAATATTGTTTCTGATCTCTCTCATCCCATCAATCATCTATAAAAAGAGACTAGTCCACACACTCTGGTCTCCAATCCTAATGACTGTAAAGAACTAATCACCTAAACTGAGTGATGTTCATTGTTGTAAGTGTCTCTTTGATTTATTAAACATCTCTGTATAAATTCCTGCATGTTTTGCAAGTTGTTTCCTAGAACCTGTATGAAGGCACTTTGAAATCCTAAAACTCTCTGCTTATGGGGTTTTTGGTTCACCTAATAAATGGATTCTTGTCATGAAAAATGAGCTTTTACTTAGCTGAAAGGACCACTCAATTCCAAATTCAGGTCAGAGCCTCAGCTTGAGCTTTCCCTGAATATACAGCAAGCTTACAAAGGCCACTCATATACACTTTATATTAATTTGGAAATACTATGTGCATTGCTTTGGGAAGTCTGCCTGCTGACGGAGAGCCATAGACACTTTGGAAATACTGCTAATGATGGCATTTTCCCTAGCTGTCACTTTCACATGCTGTTGCAAGCTCTTTGGTTGAGCAAGCAGACTTCCAATTTGATTAAATAAAGTTCAAGAACTGAATGTGTTCACAATCTGTCCTAACCAAAATGGCATCACTCCAGTGTGCAACTATTCCTCACGGTGACAAGGTGCGATTCCAGTGTTGAAGTCACCCCCTTTGACCATACACTCAATGCCCACCAAAGGATCTGGGTATCACCAAAACTGGGGGTTCTCAAAGGGGTGCAAAATCCAGGTTCTGCCAGTCATGTCGAGGACTGGCTCCCTGTCTATCCCAGTCTCACTTGAAAGAAAAAGAGATACAAAGGACACAGTAGAATTCAACACAAACAAGGTATGTTTGAAGATGGTATGAGGCTTTTGAAAGAACTCAACTTGTTGTTCTCATGAGCTGATTGCCAAAAATGGAAACTGGACAAAGCATTATAGGGACACAGCTGTTAGTAGACCCACATTCGGGGGCAATACTCAAAATAGAGGACCAGTTTCACCAAAAACCCTTCTCTGTGCTTTTCATGTTTTTTTACCAGCACCTTAGGGTGCAGAACTAGAAAGGAAAGGTATAAAATGTTTGAATGATGCCATTCTGGGAAGGATTCTTTGCCAATGAGAATTCTATTCCCACTTCTTGTGTTGGATTTCCACAGACTATCGAGTAGCTACTAAAAATAAATACGTATTCCTTAATGTTCACTCCAGTCTTTGGCCAGTCCCTGGCTAATGAACCAGCTATTGTCACAGGTAGGTGAGTTTCATGCATTGATTGCCTTAGCGCCTCATACAAAGTAAAAAGGACATTAATAATCTTATTATAGCAGAAACATCATGGAAACTCATAAATATAGATTCAACAGTTAACATCATAAATCTGTGAAAACCCTTTTTTCAGCACAGTATGGGCAGAGTTATGCTGGCAGGCAAAAGAAATGGGGAGAAAGTATGTATAATTTATTCTGTAGATTTGACCACTTTTTCTGTTTACAAAACGTGCATTAATACCTTACAGATTTTGTATTCTGTAACCATTAGCAAAACAATCTCCTACAACCCTCTGGCAAGGGTGCATTAAGCAAGGCTGGTAAATCTTGGTTTGGTAGCTTGTATGGGTTTCCTTTCCACTGCTTGTTTGGCAGCTTGTCGAGTGTTACTCTTAGAATGAGATTTTGCTTCCTTACATTCTCTTTAGCGTTCGGAATTTGCTTTCTGCATGTATCTCAGGATCTCAAGCAAACATCAATGCTATGTGATTACAGTTGTCAGCTAGAGTAGCCACAGAAAATTATTAGCTTCACCACAAATACCTGGGCTTGGAAAGGGCTGCAACATAGAAACACAGCAGAGGAGGGATCTTTTCTCTCTCTTTTCTCTCTTGCTCTTTTTTATTTTTGAGAGGAGAACGTGTCAGTGATTTATTTTTTTGGGGGGGAAGGGGTGGCATTGAATTATTTTTTTCTCCAAATAACTGAAAACCAAAGAAAGTAGATTTAGATTCTGTTCAAGTAAATATTAATGGAACTGAGGAGTGAAGTTTATTATGTTCCCATTATCTGTACTCATATATACATATTGTTGCTGTAGAAAGATATTTCTATTAATATTAGGTGAGAGACCTCCATTACCCTGTCATAAGAACATAAATAAATAATAGCTATCCACAACTCTGGTGTCAGCATCTTTATCACAGATGCTGATTTGGGCTAGATGATTTCCAAACTCTCAGGAAGGAGAGACTCATTTTTATTCTGAGAAGCTGCTACTCAGAGGACTGTCACACAAATGGACAGAGATTGGGAAGACCCAACAATTTCTCCCTGTGTGAACTCACTGCAGTACAGAAAGGCTTTCAGGGAGAAATGTTTTTAAAGAGTTTCAGAAGTAAAGCACAGGCAGGATAAAGGCTTTACATTGTGAGAAAAAGAACACCAACAGGACAGCTGAAAGCTCACAAAGAATTTAACCCCCAAGCAAGTTCAACCACAATATTTGCTTAGAGCCATATCACACCACTCTGCAGTTGAATCACCTAAAGTAATACCATATCCTTAAAATATTTACTGATAATAGAGTCCACCTACAAATTTGGTAGCAGTGGTTTCACTGAGAAATGATCTGTGATTTTTCTCTGCACAACACAACCGATAATTTAAAATCTATTATCTCACAATCAACCTCAATATGAACAATTATTTTTTTCTCTCTTCTCAAACAAATGTTTCTAAAATCTCCATGAGATAAATATAGTGATGATTTAACCTATTCTTACTACTGAACTTTAAACATTTCAGCTCACCTAAGAATGGATATTTTGTATTTTACAGCTCTGCTTTGGGAGAATATCCTACATCTTGAAGAAAAGAAACAAAGACTTTCCTTTCCTTTTCTGAATTGCATGTGTGTTGTTTGGGTTTTCTTTTCTTTTCTTTTGTTTTTCCCAGAAAGATGGTTGCTGCTTGAGAGGCACCGAGCAGTAAAGAAGGCTGAAAGTAGTCAGTCTTGGTGGAGGTGAACTGTACGGTTAGAGGGCAGAGAAAGAGGTCAGAGGTATATATGATCAATACAATATTGCACAGGAATTGCCACAGCGGACACCTCATCTCTACTTTGTGTGAGCACTTATAAATACCTGTCCGTATTGCCAATCCCTGGCTCAGCTGAAAGGGGTTCGGTATCTTTGACGCTAGGCAAGAAGATCTCCATCCCCGCAGTTCTACTGAGATTACTCAGCTGTGAACAGATAACTCAATACAAAGAAGAGGAAGAAAAAGCAAGGAAAAAAGTAGAAGCAGACAATTTCATAGAGCCCAAACCAGACAAGACTCTCTCTGATGACCAAGGGAAAAGCTTTGATAAACGGTAGGGCAGCTCCTCAAATCCAGGTCTCTGAAAGTGGGGGTGGAACACTGCAGGAAATAATATGAGAGTCCCTGCTGTGGGAGTCAAGGGAGACTGGGAAAATAGTTCAGGTAATAAAAAAAATGTTAATATTACAAGAGTGGAATGCATCTGAGTATAATTCCAGACTTTTAAGTTCGGTTTTCAAATCTTGGAGAAAGAAAGAGACAGCCCGCTGCCATCTCACTAGTTTGTCACATTGGGTTTAAGGTGTGGAATAAATCAAAACTTTTTTTTTTTTTGGAACATGGTACAAAGAAATGCATTAATAATACATGAAAAAATGTTCATCACGTTGGTGTGCATCAGTGGAAACACTATTTTAAAGAAACTATGAGCAACACATGAAAAGATTTGACCTAGGTTTCGCTTCTGATGTGTCAGGGTGGGGGCAAGGCAAGAATTTCTCTTACCTACTGATGTGCTATATCTGCGACTTCCCACTTGGGTAGAGAAGTTGGGTTCCCAAAGCAGGGATGATTTTTTTCCTCTACAAGCAAGCACGGAAGTTTGAATCCTCTGAGCCATCCCCTCTAAGTGCATTCAAGAGGAACAGAGAGAGAAATAAAACAAAACCTCCCAGCTAGCTGCTGGCTGCCATGCCTTTTCTTCCCCTGCATGCTGAATGTTTAAATGACTAAAGACTCTGATGTTTGCTGAGAACAGCAATCATATTTGTGCTCAGCTCTGCACACTGTAGTGCAGACATGGGACAGATGCATATGCCACATCCTGTGCCGTTCTAAATGCTTGTGATTTCCTTCCCTTTAGTTTCCAGATACACACACCAAAAATAAAATAAAAAAATTAAAAGTTGTTCTGATTAAAAATATACAACTGCTATTTATGGAAGAGCATAGCTGCAATAAATATTTGTTTCTAAGCTAGCTGAATCTATCAGCAATCAAAATGTGGGAAAGATCAAAGGGAAGACAAGATAAACACAAAAATTACATTTAGATTTGGATTGTGGTAGTGCCCAAATGCTCCATACCAAAATGAGACCTCCTGCTATCAATGCTGTAAAGGCAAAAAATAGGATTTTCTTGTCTCCTGAACCACCAACAGGCAAATTGGACCCAAGAGGGGTAAAAAGAGATGATTTCTGTTAGTAACCAGAATGAGGAAATGCTCATTTTGCTGGGACATCTCTGCTCTGAGGATAATTTTGTTTGCAAGAGCTGTGGACCCGCTCCCTCCAGCTGATAACATGGTAACTAGAGATGTTCATGTTCTGCTACCTCTCTGGGGCTGTGTGTCCCAGAGGGAACCCTTTGGAGACCTTGTGCTTCAGGAATACAAGAGCTTTGGTTCCACCAGCTCTCCCCTGAGCTCCCTGTCCTCTCAGGGTTGGTCCAACACAGTCAAACGACAGTTTTTGGCACTTGGTGGGCACTTGGTGGACAGAGGGAGAAGGGAAAATGGACAGTCACTTGACTGCAGACCCACATGTCAGTCTGTCATGCCCCACTCTCCAATGCATGTTGGAGGACACCCCAGCTGTGCCTGGGCAAGTGGAAGAGGAAGGTGTATGCTCTGCATGGTGTCCTGCTCGGTGGGGTAACCACAGCTCATGGGTCCTCACAGGGCTCTTTGCATGCATTTCATTCCTCTTCCCACACACCACCACTCCATAACCTTCCTTTGCATGGGAGAAGCCCAGGGGTAAGCCTGGCTGTGGTCAGACCATGCCACAAGCCACACATGGGGTCGTGGCCGTGGGACATCTCTGCAGTGACCTGCTCATGGCCATCACCTCCCCGTGGAGCCAGCAGAGCAATCCTCAGCAAATCCACAATCCTGAGTGAGGAGTGGCTCGCATCCAAAAGCTACCCTGCCTTTCCCTACTGGACCCTGATGTTCAGGTGGAGGGGGAATTCACTGCTCCAGCAGGCAGTCATTGCTCTCCTTATATATGCCTTCAGTCTGTTGTCACCATCTTCATTTGTAGTTTTGTGAACTACTTTTGACTTATTTAATAGACTCTCACAATAGGAAAAAAGACCCTAAGGAAAGAGAATAAAAATTGTTACTTTGCTAAGACCTTGCCTGGCAAGTTTCAGCTCATAAACCCCAGAGAATGCAGAAGAGATTAATGAAAATGCTGAGAATCACCATAATAATTCCAACTACCTGCACCAGTGTCAGCAGGCTCAGCAGGGCCTGTCATTAGAAAGCCCCCTTTTAAATGGGTGTCCCTCCTATTAGTTAAATTATCTAGACTGTGGCGAAGAATATTCCAAGGTGACAGAAATCGGAATAGTACAGACTGCTAAAAATGAAAATCAGATAATTGCTTATAAATTACTTCTGGGGTCTTTCAAGATCTTTCAGTCTTGCCGACTGAAAGGCAAGTCATTTGGAATGCAATAATTAAAATAAAAGCTGCAACATGCAGGAAATGTAGTTGGAAGGAAGATATTAAAAGATATATTGTACCTGCATAAATTATCATCTGGTTTTCAATAGCACCCAGGATTTGCTCTCATTCTCCTTAAAAAGTAAGTACAGATGAGAACCTTGGCATGGAGACCAAACCTGGCTCTCATTCCCTGGATCTTCTCACATATTACAGCTGGGGGTAAAAAGGGTCTGGATATTACTGTCCCTTTTCACACTTTTTTTGCTGGTGCTGTGTCTACTTAATGCTCAGTGACAGCCACCCTTGACAGTGGAGGCCATCAGACCTCCAAGGGTGGCACAGCAGCCCTCAGATCCCCTCACAGCTTCAGCCCCTTCGGAGGAGGGAGACTGCCCTGCTCACATGAATTGAGGGCACAAGCCAAAATTTCCTCCCTTGGGGTGGGACCTCAAGACTTCACCAGGAAATATGTTAAGCAGAAGGCCTTTTCTCCTAATTTTCCACATCTGAGAGTAAAATTAATGCCACTTGGTGTTCAGTGGAGACACCTCTATATTATTTTTTTTCAGTAGTTTTAGATGAAAGCTGCTGGGAGACGGAAGGGGTGCTCTGATGAGCTGAAGGTCAAGACATCATCACCTTTTCAGCTGTATTCTCTCTTCTTTTTCTGATCATCCCACACAGCTACCAGCTGTTTGGAGGAGGATAGCCATGCAACTCCAGAAAATGTCTGTTAAAAATCCATTTGACACTCATTTACTGCTGACCACGTTTGGTCTAAAAACATTAAGAAACTATTTCACCCTTCTTGGCATTTATTGGACTACATGGAGATGTTTTCTCAGACTTTTCTTTTTACTTTTTTAAAGGCCAGACTGTATTTTGATAGTTACCCAGAGGATTTCATGCATGAACCACTCTATAAATAAGACTTATTATTCCCCAGTGAAAAATATGGTTTCTTTCTGAGAAGTTGCATAATAGCTCAAGTGGGATAAACGGGAGTTTTCTGATGGTGTTAAATTTCACAATTAAACTGGGGACAGTTCCTGCTATAAGAGAGATAGATAACCAAATTTTAGACCACCTTTTAATCTATCCTGAAGTACAAATTGTACTACAAGTCTTCTGCCCATGAGTTACAGCTGGGCAGCAAGAACAGGATGACATCAGACACCAACTAGTGATTCTCTGTGGTTCCCCAGAGAAAAATTTAGTTCTCCCAGATGAATTTATAGCTAGGATGAGACAGGGGAAACTGTAAACTGGAGTCTGGAACTGTTATGCTGATCTGAGTAAGGACAAGAACTACACAAGCATCTGAAATTCCCTGTGCTGTTTCAGATGAAGCAGGAGACAATCCTGCAGGACAACCACTGTGGCGTGGACAACACTGTCTGTTGCTGGGAAAGAAAATGCAGGATTTTTGTCTTCGGGGCTGTTTCTCTACACTTTTTGTCGAGGCCAGATTAACCCTATGAACATAGAACAAACGTTCATCTATTACAAGGCTGCTTTCATGAGTAAAGGATGCCAGGTCACCTAACCTCCATCCAAATGAGCAGTACAGGAAGGGAGAGGGGACAAGTGGAGGTAATTTGACATTAAAGTGGGGAAGAGACAGAGGTTTACACACAGCGGAATCATCCAACAACCCAGTCTGTCAGAAAACAGCAAATATCACAGGAATTCACATTATTTTCATCAATCTGTCTCCTGCCCTAGCACTGATGGAACCTCCTCTATCTGGTTCTCAGAGACCTTTCACAGTGGAGTTATTGCAGCCTCCTGGCACAGCCCTCTCCAGCATTGATCTCACTACAGCACTGGACCTCAGCACAAAGGAAGGGACAAGGCTGATTTCACCAGCTATGATATCATTTCCCCACAAATGATGCTTTTCCTCAATCCCATCACCATCACTTAAAACCTGATGGTTTAGTATACATTTGAAATTTCCATTACAATGAGCCTTTACCATTCCTCCTGCCTTTTAGGCTCAGGAAATACTTTGCATAGGGTTCAGGGCATGCAGGCGGCAGCGTTCCTGCAGCCTGACCTCTCTATAATCTGTAATTCTCAGTGGCCGTGGTTTCACCTTTATCTGGAAACACAGGAAAAAATGTCTTTTGGAACAACGAGAAAAAGGCCAATTAAAGAACTGCCTATCAGCTTCTGGGATGTGTGGGAGGAATAAGGATGGTTATCCCTCAGTGAATGCCTGAAATCAGCAATCAAGAATAAATAAAACCCACTACATCTCAGTGTTACATTGAAATGAAGCCCATTATCCTGAGTGGTACCTGGGCCCTTCGGAGTTCAACCACAAAAAGCACCATGGGGCTGGTACTCAGAGGCCCCACTTGCATGTCTGCAACACACGAGCCCACTCTTAGTAATGTTTAGGGATCAGGGTTCCTGGCTAAATGCACGGAGATGGACTGTGTGTTGTCATTCCGTGCAAAGTATGTGTGTGCAGCCCAGAGGACATCAAATTTATTTGCTGATGGGAACTTTGAAGTCTCCCTGTGTGGGAGCTCACTAGTGAGCAGATGGAGATCAGGCTACAGACTTGGTATTTTGTGATAGTTCTCAGTTCCTGCATTGTCAGTTTCATGTGCTCCTCTTAAATTTCCCTGCTCCTTTACCACGCTGTCTCTATATACTTACTGTTGAAAAATATTCACATGAAAAATGTTCAAAAGGGAGAGAGGTTAGCAAAACTGTCAACTGGGCTAAAAATATTAAGCAAATTTTTTCCAGCCTCCACGAAGTAACAGATTTCTAGCTCTGCTTACTCAGGACTTCTAGCAGGCTGCTGTACTCACAGGGGGGTGCTTTCTTAGCTTATTTTATGCATCAGTTTCATGTAGAATAATTGCTCCTGTGAGTGAAGAACAGATATTTTGTGACAGATTGCTTACCTGGAGGACAAACTAAATGTAGATCTTCAGCTTGGAGAACATTAACTTTTTGTGCAATTTAGCTAGGAAATCACAGAATCATAAATACCAGGTTGGAAGAGGACCTTGAGGATCTGGTCCAACCTTGCTTCACAAAAGCATGGTCTAGTCAACATGCCCTAGCTCCATGTCCAGCTGAATCTTAAAAGTGTCCAGCGTTGGGGAATCCAAATGTAAAACCACGTCTACTCTTGAGGAGCTTCTTCAAGTTGGAGCAGATACATCTTCAAAAAAGACTATGAAAATGTGATGGCATTGAGTCTGAACTCAAATCTTAGTCCTTGAAGATGTATTAGCCTAGGTTTGAGAGCTCCATTCTCATGCATTTTTTGTGTGGTAGGTCTTTATAGTCTTCTCTCTCTCCTTGGACACAACTTTGTTTTCCTCCACAAATATCAGGATCTCTGCCTTTTCAGATAAGCATCCAGACGTGTAAACCTCTGTATGTAAGACAGACATACGGTAAAACTGGGACTGTTCTGACTGCCCTCACACAAGTTACTCCTATGTTTTTCTATCTACTTTGTCCACTGCTCAGGACTCATCCCTGCACCTGAATGAAGTGGACCATATTTTGGTGAAGAAACAGGGAAGGCAGAAGAAAGGGTGTCCTGCTGTGCTGGATGAAAGAGAACAATAGAAGGAATACAAGGAAGAGGGAGGAAGTGAAGCTGCCAAATGCAGCTCAGCACATGACATGGGGACAGACAGCATGGAGGGGACAAGTACTCATGGGAGGGAGCAAATTATGCAGTTTGTTTACTCTGCGGTGATGAAACAGAAAGGTCACTTTCTATACACCCTTGCTTATAGGCCGGCATATATGATTCATATATATGTATTTTAAGTCTTCTATATCTCCACAGCTCAGGCTGCCACTCTTTTCTAGTCTTCTAACAAGCAGGCTTTTGAACAGCATTCACGCTCACTTTTTAAGTTTCGAAAGAAGCGTCTCTTGCTGCAGAGGCTGCTGCTAATGAGAGATGAGGCAGAGTGAGGAGACAGCACTACTCCAGGTCGTCTCTGTGTTGTGCCATCCTGTGCTGTGTGAGCAGATGATAGCAGTGCTCTGGCTCTGGCTGCACTGTGTGGGTCAGAGTCTGTGTTAGCACACAAGTAACCATTAACCTGGCCTTTGCAGCCAGCTCCCAAAAACATTTCTGAGCATTCACCTCTTGTTCTGTATATAACAGTGGCATTCAAGGAAATGTCAGTGAGTAAAAGGATAGGACAGGAGTCACAGAAAAGTAAAGTCATGGAAACACAGAATTCAGCCCAACCTGGGTAAATAAAGGAACTCACTGGCTTGATCTGTGCAAAGGGAGCTGCACTTCAACTCAGACACAGAAACAGGCTGCAGCCACAAAGCCCCTCAGCTCTTCCCACCACCGGGCATGCACCTGACAGCTCGGCCGCATGAACTGCGAGTTTGTCTGGTCTGCAGTGGGAAGAACTATTGAAATGTGTGCTCAGCATCTTTTAGCCCTTGGTCCTTTGGGACTTTATTCACAAGGCAGAGGAGTAACTCCTCTCTCCATCCACATCCACTTCAGACTCAACACTAGAGATATTTGAAATATTAAAGTCTGATAAGAAGGTATCCCAGTACGTACCTGAAAGGGTCTCTCCCCCTGATTTATGATTCACAAAACACAGGATTGAGAACTGTGTGTGCACAGTGTTATATTAATAATGCAGCAGGGATGTCTGACCAGATTGGTTGGATGGTCCCATTAGAAGTTTTGCCTGCTCTTGTGGCCCCTTCTGCTCCCCTCCACCCTCTTCAAAGTCCAAATATATTTCTTTTTAACATGGCTGGAGAAGTTGGGCAGAAGTAACAGCTACCTGCAAGTCACTACTGCTGTCAGGAAATCACCTAAGGATGTCTCCAAACCTGTCTCAGTTTCACTGACACATATTCCCAATCGCTAAAAACCCACAGAGGCAGAGAGTCCCAGTACCTCTCCTTTTTTTGCAAAAACACCTTTATAAGAAACCTCCCCACACTAGGAACATCAGTTCAGTATCAGCAGAACATAAAACCAGTGATTGAACAGCATCTTACTGGGAAATTACCACATCTTTTGAGGACATCAGTAACAGAGGAAAAACTCTACCCAGACCTGGTATGGCTTTGATTTGCAGTGTCCCTCAAAATGAAAAGTGATATCTACATAGTCTGACAGAGACCTGAAAAATGAAGAAGGAAAGACGACTCTTGCTCAGTTAAATTTTTTCTAAAAACCTACAAGTGCTCTCTGCCTGCTGCCTCTTTTTCTGCACAGGGCTTCAGGGGCTGGGCAATGCACTGCTTGGTGAAATGGTTATACTAAACATTGAGCAAAAGCCCGTCTCATTTACAGCTCTCCTACCTTCAGCAGCATTACAGCAGGGATCAGTTCCATCTGCAGTACAGAGCTGTGCAATTTATACACCCTTCTCTGTCTTAAAATTCCCAAGCTGCACTGTACAAGCGAGGAAGCAATAAAAGACATGGTGCACAGACAAGGCTTACAGCCTGCACTCAAGCTCTGATGCTGTAAAAAATGCCTAGCTGAAACAAAGATCTAAGTTCTACATCATTTATTTAACTTTCAAACATCATATCCTAGGTTTTACAGTGATGGGCACTACAGAAAACACAATGAGAAATAGATGGGTAATTATGGTGGTGGTTTTGACTTTTACCATCATCTAAAACTGTAGTAAAGTCAGAAGACACAGGTTTATGCTTCTTGAGATACGTGTTTAAATCTAGTTTGTGTCATAAGTGATCTGAATGTAATGGTCACAGCTTGACTCCTAACCAGTCTTGGATAAGTGACTTCGATTTAGAATTAGGTGTGATTTTCTGTATCAGAGCACGTGTACTGCACTGTTTGGTACAAATCAGTGTGACTGGCAGCACACTTGGTACCAGGGGGGAACAAGAAACTTAATTTCTGAAAGAAAGTCGTAGACAGTGATGAGTGTGGGATGCTCCCTGGGCAGCTTCAGGCTCCTGAACCTGCAGCCTCTGCACCAGCTCCGAGCACTTCAGTTTGTGAGAGGCACTGCTGGGTTTGGGAGGAGAAGAAGGGGCCGACAGAAGCAGCTGGTGGGGGAAAAAAACTTGTTATAAGAACAAAACAGACATGAAAGATGTTTTAAATGGCACGTATGTATAGATCACACGGGAACTTTGAAATGCACGATTAAGTATTGAAGTAGCCATCATACAGTCCATAACCCCTGACTGTTACAGAAACCCCACGCAGGCAGGTACCGCTCGGGCTGCAGCATCCTTTGATGTCCAGGTACATGACAGGAGAGTGAGTCATCGCCCGGCGAGAGACCGGACGGAGCGGATCCGGCCCCGAAACGGGGTCAGCGCCGAGCAGCCCCACCGACGGCGGTGACGGACTGCGCTTCTCCCCGGCAAGGCTTGTGCCCTCCGGCGTGGGTGGCCCTGGCCCCGCGGCCACACGGACCTGCGTGGGGTGACGGCTCAGCCCCACCAGCCCGTGTGGCCCCACGGGGACACTCCAAGGAGGCAGTGCAGGGTTCCTGCAGGGTGATGGTGTGGCCGAAGGGACGGGACGGCGACCTGGGGTGGGAGGGGTTCGCAGCCGGGGGTGCTGCGTGGGGCATCCCTGGATGGCGGTGTCCCCGGGTGGGGGTGTCCTTAAGTGGAGCATCCCCGAGTGATGGTGTCCCTGGGTGGCTGTGTCTCCGAGTGGCAGTGTCCCTGGGTGGCAGTGTCCCCGGGTGATGGTGTCCCTGACTGGGGGTGTCCCCGGGTGGCTGTGTCCCCGGGCGATGGTGTCCCCGGGTGGAGGTGTCCCCAAGTGGCAGTGTCCCCGAGTGTCTGTGTCCCCGGGTGGCAGTGTCCCTGGCTGGCAGTGTCCCCGGCTGGCAGTGTCCCCAAGTGGCAGTGTCCCCGGGTGGCAGTGTCCCTGGATGTCAGTGTCCCCGGGTGGCGGTGTCCCCGGGTGGCAGTGTCCCCGGGTGGCTGTGTCTCCGGGTGATGGTGTCCCCGGGTGGCGGTGTCCCCGGGTGATGGTGTCCCCTGGTGATGTTGTCCCTGGATGGCAGTGTCCCCGGGTGGCAGTGTCCCCGCGTGGGGCCGCCTGTCCCCGCATCCCGCGGCGTGCGAGCCACGAGAGGGCACTGAAACATAACCCAAGTGATGAACCGCGCTCGGCTCCGGCGAACGGGGGGGTCTCCGGCGGTGCCACCGCCTTCCCTCCCGTTATATCTTTAGGTAAAATTCCAGAACAAAGGATCGGCGCAAGGATGTGCTCGCTGCGGAGGGTTCAGCTGTCCCTTCCCAGCTCTGAAACAAAACCGGGGCTGGTAAACACCGACCCGGGAACGAGGCGCTTCGTGCGTCGGGAGCTCGTAAGATGAAATAGGACTTTCTGTTGCAGTTGTTTGCCAGGCTGAAATAATAATTGTATCGAAATTAATTTTTAATTAAACTGCTCGGTGTGCTCTGGGAATCTGCACTGGCATGTATGCGGTGCCCATCATCACTGTATCGGTGGGCTTTATCTGCTCAATCAGTTAAGCTGAGTATATTTTAATTGAAATTCTTTCAGTCTTTCGGTTGTTACTTCCTCCTTCAGATTATCATTCATATTATAGCTGCAATTCATGCTTATCCTATCCTGAGCGATTACAAGAATTATTCTGCCATTATTTTTAATTCTTGTCTAGTTCCCCCTCACTTCCACAATCTCTTTTCATTATAAACGCTTGCTGTTATGAGAGAATTTGGTGCAAATCAGTTCACACCTTTTTTTTGTTAACTATAAACCAGACGTAAGAAACCCCAGCATTAAAAACATGCAAAACTGAACGACTATCATTTTGATAACTGAAAATGTACCACTAAGATGACATGAAATATTTTAAAATGTAACAGAAATATGTAAGATGCAAGTACTAAAATAATTTTAATAAAATTTACCCTTAAAATTTTCCAGGAGGCAACCTCATAAAAAAGGAATGAAAAGAGAGCCTATTACTGTCCTTTCTTACACAACACATTTTATTTTACTTCATGTAAATTAAGTTTCTTTTAAATTTTTTTATGCAATCTTAGCTCATTTTATATTTTAAAAAAAGGAAAAAGAAACTAGGAGATTCAAAGGTTTCTTGTATGAAATAAAAAGGTTAAAATTGAAATTATTTGAAGAAGAAATATTTTGAGTCACATTTGTCCAATAAATCCAAATATCAACTTTATTAAAAATAATTTCTGCAGATAGGTGTATTAATGAATACTCTCTTAGGATTGCATTTTTAACTGAAACATCTGGAAATGTATTTTTTAATCTCTATTTGAAATTCAGTGTCTCTCATCTCATTGGTATGGCACTATTTAGAGTTTAAGTATAAATCTTAGTGCTGAAAGCCCCGATCCTGAACAGCTGGCACTCCTAACCTCAGTTAGAAATAAATGAGACAGGATACAGAGGGAAACTCAGAGCAAGGAATAGCACTGAGTTTGTTTTTACTTCAGTAGGAAGAACCACATAAGTGAAAAGAATTAGTGTGAATATGGCTTTGCAGGACAACAGTCCACATCCAGTGCTGACAAGGGAGAGGACTTAATAGCTTGTTTCTACATCTCCCTACCTTGAGCCTGAGTAACATCCGCAACATTCAGCCTGAACGAGGCATTTATTTCAATTTCTGAGAGCTAAATTCTTGCCGGTTGTAACAGCATCGTTCTGGCACTCAGAGTGGACCTGCACCTTCCATTAGCAGCTGCGAGGGCTTTGGGATCGAAGCAGTACCAAATAACCCGTGGTCACCCACTCAGCAGGATTACAGGGAACTTTGCCATTCATTTGTGAAACCTTTAGACCTCAGGAGTTTTTATACATCTAAGTCCAGATCACTTACGTGAGTGTGTCTTTGCTGGTATGGTAGGGGGGAAAAAACTTTCTTTAAGAATATGTATTGGCTGGTGATGGTTTTCTAAGGAAAAAACAGTTTTTGTCCTGTCTTGAGCTATATTTCAGAAAGCTCATACCAAGGTAAAAACAAATCAGGGACACATCCTTATGGCTTCAACATAGGCTCTGGAAAATTTTTTTATGTGCTTCCAAACAACTGATTTGCATCCACAATGTTTCTGAACATATAGAGGAGATACATAAGCAGATAGGGAAAATACTTGCATATATTGGAGCAGTATATATTCTATATGATTCTATTATATACCTGTATATGTATGCATGCATGGAAATTCTGCACACTGCAGAGGGGTAACAACACACTGAAAATGCATCCCAGTTTAATCTGGTATATTCTTGGTTACATTGATTAAGGACAATACAAGATTTGCCTGGCTCCTGGGCAGATGACCTGTCTGTAGCACACTCAGTATTTTCCAGCTTTGAATCTCACATGGCCCATGAAGTCTTTGCAAATATTTCCTATTGTTAAGTGCAGTATCTCACCATGCAGGTCGAGCTGATCTCTTGAGTGATTTCCTCCCACTGAACTACCCAGCGAAGCAAACCTGACATCAGCACCCCCATCTACACACACTTCTCTCTTGCACCACTGGGAAACACAGTGAGCAATATTCTGCCCACTGGGAGCAAACACCAGCCCAGCAGTGCTCCAGACACACTCTCCTTTGGGGAGGGGGCAGAAAAATCTCTTTTCAAATTTGCAGGAAAGATTCAACTTCCTCCCCCATGTTCTTTTTTTCCCCCAATCTTTTAAATGTCAGACTCCCACACAGTTTCTTTGAAAGTTCGAACAGTTAGTTAGATCAGTCTGGAAGCAAAATAAACCACAGCACATTTCACCTTTTGCAGAACTTTCCAAGAATGCATTTCAGAGCAGTGACGATTCAGCGTTTAGCTCTCTGGGGTTGGGGTGTAGACCTAAAAATTCAAAACATTTTTTTGTACATCTGTGTTGAATCAGGGCTTATTTCTGATTAAGGTGTCTGAATTTTTAATATTAAATTCTTTTCTAAATTGATCACTGTTGTATTTAGGGACATCAGATGGAAATGGATAGTTCTGCTCTAACATTGTTCTCTTTCCTTAGGATCCAAGTTAACAGGGTTGGAAGATTTCTTATTGTTCCTTCAGCTGTGTTTTGCCTGAGGTGCAGCCTGTGACAACAGAGGCTAGACTCTTTGACCTACTCGTGGCATTTTCTTTCACTGCACGTGAAAGAATGAGCATCACTGGGATATGCTCAGCCTGATGCTCTTTCCCTTGTCCTGATTCTTGATGGGAAGTTCATCTCCTCTACCTCTCTCCGCTCACGGGAGTCTGGATGCTGGAGCATCCCAGGCTGATGGTACATGAGGCACAGCTGAGATAGGGCTTCCCAGGCAAGGAAGTACTATGGGATATACTGGTCTGGTTTTGAAACCTGAGCTTTGAAGGGGAGTTTCTTCTGCTCTATCTTGCTCTGAGAACTGAGCCAGAACAGCGATCTCATCACTTAAGTAGAGGGAATAGGGAAGGATGCAGTGCAATCACACTCAGCATGAATTGTGAGGGGTCCATTAGCAGGCAAACTCACACAAATAGAGGACATAAATAAGAGGGGACAGAGGAGAGAAACAGGTTTGAGTCTTTAGTGCACCTGATAACAAGAGGAGTTTGTGTTTCCCTGCCCTCCATTCCCAAAACAGCGTCAAGCTGGGGCTGAACTAGCAGCCAGTGGTCTGCCAAAATCATCTCTGGTGAGCACTGGTTTTGTGTGTGTGTCATCCCCCTGGAGATATCAGCCAGGAGGGCTGACATTTTGGGGGTGCCCAAGTGGACACTGCTGTGCTAAGGAGATACCTAATGAGCAGTAGTGGATCTGAAGGGCCCAGATAGCGATGCATGGCCGAAGCAGACAATGCTGCTGGCTTGCACATCATACACACAGGCTGTGGGAAGTGCACAGCATGATGCTCCAAACAGTTTTCTAACTGCTAAATGTGGGTTAGCACGTTTATACTATATCCAGGAACCAACAGGATGCTGTCCAGGCAGCAGGTAGGGCAACAGACTCACACAGTCCGCACCAGGAAAAGAGAGAGGGCACCAAAAGTGTGTGTCCAGGGGAGTGCATAGGGCAGAAAAAAGTCCTGCCTCCCAAGACAAATGAAAGCACTCAGTTTATGAGGAACTGAAGAGGACTCGACAGTGGTTTGGATTTGGATTCCTCAGGACCTGTCACTGAGCAATGTGGCTCCCGTTCCCCTGGATCAGGGCTGCCACAGCAGCTGGCTGCCAAAGCCAGGATGGGGTGACAGGAACATCTCCGTCCTTCTGTGTGACCTTCACAGATAGGTTGTTTGTGGCCAGAGTTTATGGCATATTTTTTTAGATGCACTGTGCCAAGGTGAATTAGGATCATCGCAAGTTTCAGCAGATCAGCTTATGCTTAAGGGGTTCAGGGCATAGGTGGGGACTGGCAGCCAACAGGCAACATGCTGGGGAGCAAATCTGCCTTCTGGCAGAACCACTTGGATTGCCGAGTGTGGTGGTGTGGTGGGAGATGCGTGACAGTGACGTAAATCACATCTGCACAACACTGGTGATCATGATATACCCCAAGTCATCTGTGGCATCACTGCTTGCCTGGAGGTGGCAGATGAGTCCACCTCCACAGTATTTTCAGATTGTTTCATGACTGCTGTTTGTACATGCTGAGATAATGAAGAGTTGTAATATTTAGTTTTCTGAAGGAATGCATCCTAAACCTTAACAACCTAGAAAATACTGTGATTTATCAATCTGGGGTCACTGGATTTACCCATCCCATGTCAAACTTTGTTTTTCCCTGTCATCATCCATCATGCAAAAGGAATGGCCAAGGACACCCTCTTCTTAGCCCCCAAGCCTGTTCAGGGGCAGCCTAACATTTTGCTTTAACTCTTAGCTCTCCAGCCAGGATCTCCCTAGCTCTGAATTAAAGAGATGACAGAAGCACTAAAAAGAAGGTTCTGTTTGTAACAACTATGACTTCAGAATAAGTGGTCCCTTCTCAATATTAGCAACACAGAAACACTCTCGTTACCAAGCTCGACTCTGTGTACAGTCTGTATAACCTTTTAAACAGCTTTTGCTGTAAAACACAAGTCTGTGGTTGCTGTAACAGAAGCGTTTCATTCCTCACAGTAGAATAAAAGAGTTTGCTGAAAGAGAAAGGGCATTGCAAGTCCCTGCTTTGTGCTCTGAATTCTTTTCCAGCATCTTCCTTTTAATACATCGCAAACGGGGGGAGAGAAGAAAAAAACCCACATTTAAAAAAAAAAGAAGTGTTTTAGAGTGTTTTCCCAAGAAATATCACACACTGAATTGAAACACCTTATCTACAAGGAGGTCCTGGTGGCAAGTTAGAAGCAACACAGGAAAAAAAATCAATACAGCCTGCAGAGATTAAAAACATACTGGAAAAACATAAGGAAAATGTAACAATTAATGCCAGTTGTACATATAATACGTGAAAACAAAGCAGAGAGGCATTAGTCTCTACACACAGATCTATTGGAGAGGTAATGCTTTTATCTCAACTTGAAAATGGAAGCTTTATTAGACTACTTCCCATCAGGAGGCATCATACCAAGAACAGTGCAAGGCTCTAACTAGCTGAAAGACTCTTCCCCCCACACCTTCCATCCCAATCACTTTGCATACAGGTGAAATTCAAATGGCTCAACCTCAGGCTGAGGTGGTGTCAAACCAGGGTTCAGATTTACCAGTCTGGATGAAACCACACGCTCCCCCTCCAGTGGAAGACATGAAACAGCTGACCAAGATTCCCTGTGATAGGTGGAAATATTTGGTCTGGGATTTAAAAAGCCCCTCTGTGAAGATGCAGCTAGAGACTGTCCTATCATTACATTGTGTTATGCTGTTTCACCTATTAATATTTGCCTGACTTGAATAAAATGTCTTACACGGGTTTTAGCTGTGGAGGGGTTTGTAATTAATATCAAACAGCTATTTCCTACTCCACACCCTAATGTAAAAATACAGTATGAAGTCTAAGTGGAATATTTTCATCCTTAGTTTTCTGGATCAGGAACAGTAAAGAGGAATACTTCCTTCTCAGAGTCACTTAGCATCAACACAAATTTCAAGACAACTACACAAAACTCACAGCAGGGCTATAGGTAAAGATAGGCATCAGATAGCTTGGCAATACTGGAAAAGTACCACCTTAACCTTCCTTCTACTTCCTTCACATCAAAATAAATCAAGGTTTAAAATCTTTACTTTTAAACTCCAGAAACATGGCTTATGTTTTACTCATCCCCTTTCTGACAGGAGTGAGTAGAGAGGAAGGTACAGGGTCACACAGGTGCTGGTGGGTTGGTCACTTGGTGCTACTTCAAGGCAGCAAAAGAGCTAAGATGACTAAACCATGTAAGAGTCCTCCCAGCAGAAGAATTTTCAGGACTGTATAAAAGCATAAAGCAACCAGGCCTCTAACTCATGTTTTTTACAATTTACACACACCCACCATACTCTCAGCATTGCACAGAAGTCAGCAACATAGCAGTATCTTTAATGGCAGTCTGTGCTAGACAGACACAAACAGGAAAAAGCAAGGGGAAAGATTTCATGGAGTTAGGAGCTCTATTTCACACAGATTTCACAAACGACTCTCAGAGCTAAGCTTGCTTTTTGTGGCAGGGGCACCTCATGCTTTGGCCAGGCTCCCATTTTAGCATCGTATAAATCCAAATGGATAAAGAACATACTTGGGCACTGGTGTTCCCACTACAGACAGGCTGCTTGCCAGCATGGATAAACAAAAGTACTTTTCATTTATTAGTTACTAGTTTTCATTCAAACTCCCAGAGTGCCGATTCTTTTACTTTGGACCACATCCCATGCTCCCACTGAAGCCAGTTTTAAGGTTCTCCTGACCACATTGAGAGCAGATTAATTTGAAAAGCATTTAAAAGGCATAGCTCTGCCATTCTTACACAATAAGGTGTAAAGCAAATTCAACAGGTAATTCCTGAGGATGACTTTCCACAAGCCAAATTTGCAAGATTTTAATGAGCCTTGGATAAGACCGCTAGCTTTTTTTCCAGCAATGCTGTCCACTCTCAGCAATAAGTAATAAACATTCACAACACCCCATGAGGCAAGAAGTCATGGCTGCGCCTACTTTAAGATACATAAGCTGCAGAAAAGCTATTAAAGCTTCACAGTGAGCCAGTGCTGGAGCCAGCACTCGGAGTGCAGGCAGTCCTGGCTCTTAAGGCACATGTGAACCTGTTAGTGCTAAGGTTCAACTTTGTCCTGTCAGTCGTCTTGAGTGTTTACTAAACCCAGATGGCCCGAGGAAATAGATGAGATTAAAAAGAGTCTGTTTCATTCTAACACTTCCCAAAGCTCTCTGCAGAAGTATTGAGTTGCTACAGATAGTGTGTGTACTTGCAGGCAATGGTGCAACCATTACAGGCATGCTGAGGACTTCATTTAACTTGTCCTCAGCAAAGCTTAAAAGCCTTTAACACTTCCATGCCTGTAAGGAAAAGGAACATGTCATTCTGCCTTCTCCGTTCATTTTGACAAATGCTGCCTAATCTCTGGTTTTCAACTGTACAGCAGCTGGGAAACATTTTCACTGACAACTCCAAGAGTTCTTGATGGCATTTCCCAAAATGGGAAGGATGGGGGGGATCCTAACATCTTTGAAGGGTACAGAAAGGACATACAGGCTCTGTAGTGATGAAGAGGTGGCAAGTGAGCTCAGAGACTTTCGACCCACACCAGGGGCAGAAAAACATGGGTTTGGTTAGTCTAGCACTAAACAAAATGGCAGAGAGAGCAAAATCTTCAACGTTTGAATAGCTGTTATGAAAGATAAATGGGTTACAATCCTCTGCTCTCTGCAGAGAGGTAAAGATATGTTGAGTCTGGGCCATGAGTCCCCTGGAGCAGCAATAAACTATAGGATGCCCTTGAAGGTGTTAAGGAAGAGATCAGAAAGGATCTTGGAGTTGCTCAATCCCATCTCAGTGAGGGATAAGGACTAAACAGGTTCCTGAGACCGCCCAGAGGTTGCAAGGGACGAAATAAGCCACGCTGCTCTTTACATGGGGTGCAAAAGGAGGGATGGGGGTCTTTGCAGTCTGTGAAACAGCACCCGGCTGTGCTCTGCACTGGCCTGCAGGAGAATGACATTCAGGTCCGTGTCCTTCAGCAGGGAGCACTTCCCACACGGGGCTGAGGCTGACCACTGCTGCGCTCAAGGGCACAACTGAATGGGGTGCATAAACACCAAGAAGGCACCCAGGGTGCTGGAATAGTGAGGAGGACGATGCAGTCAGCTCATTCATCTCCTGCCTGGTGTTTGTGGGCATGGCCCGGACAAGGAGGTTATCTTTGCAGCAAAGATCTGGTGAGATCTTGATTTTTCGCTTTTAATAGCTACTCTTTGCTAGCAAGTCCTTCTCAGATCTCCTTACCTATGACTCTCTTCCTCCTTCATTTTAATCTGATGAAACATTTCTCTTTTTATAAGAAAAAGGTATCAGGTGGAGAGCTTCTTATAGGATGAGAGGAGGGAAATGTGCTCAGGGTAAGGGGTTGCAGCTTGGGGAAGCCCAGATCACTGCTACTAGAGACTTGGACAGGTCTCCTGCTTGCTCCCCACTTCAGCTCACTGCTTGCAAGTCAAAGATAACAGAGTTCTTTTCTTTCAGCCATTTGTCTGGGAAGATTTGGGGTTACTACACATCCAGCAAGAGGTGGCCCAGGCCTCAGCGGAGATGCCGGCGCTTTACCATTGTACAAACAATAGCACCTCTGAGAAGCAAGCCCTTGCTTTGTATATTTACTTCGTTTCTTGTTCAAGCTTTGTTAGGGAACCAAGGCACTTAGGCTGGTTACTAAAATAAAGAAGTGCTATAAAAAGAGATCAGCTCTTGCAAGGAAATCCAAGCTGCCGAAACATGAACAAAGATCCATTGAAAGGCAGTGTTAAATAAATACAAATTAATTTTGCATACTTCCAAAGTCCTTCGGTCAATAAATGCCCGTTTTCATTATTATTCAATAACATTTAGCTAATATATTTGGATTTGCAAGGCAAACATTTTCAAACATTTTTCTAAATTAGCACAAATCTTCTGCTTCGTCTTTTCTTCATCTACTGTCAGCGGAGCAAATAATCAGAGAACAAATAGTTCTCCGCTTATAAATTCCTCTTGCCAAAGACTCGACCTCTAGAGACTTGACTTCACATTTGCTTTTCTGTAGAATTTAACAAAATTAGTCAAGCGCGATTTGTTGCGTGTTTGTCTCTTTTCAAATGACGACAAAGCTCAGAAATGTCTAGCTCCGGTGATTAAAGGCAGGAGGGAGATTTTATTAATAATGCTTAAGTGGAAGGATATTAGAATGCCAGAAATAGTTATTAAGATCTTCCACCTATAGGTAAAAGCTTATAAAATTTCATCTTCTGTCAAGGCTGAGGTCATTCCCACTTAACTGCCACAAAGTCAAAACATCAGGAAACAAATCCTAGCCTCAGATAGCCCTGCACCTTCCTAGCTGGTCTGTGGGTAGGATAAGCCAAATATTAAATTTTGTAACAGAATAATGTGCAAAGCACCTGCATGATGTGGCCCTATCTCAAGGCACAGACAACCTGAGTTGATTATGTATTATCAAAAGCTTGTCCTTTCCCCTTTCTCACTGGAGCCAGAGGAACGTACTCTGGCTTGACCATTTCCTGCATTGGGTGCAAGAAGGAGGCATCTGCATTTCAACAGGGCACTTGTCATGGTTGACAGCAACTGGAGAGCTTCTTGTTATAATGCTGTGTTCTGCAGTTGCCACAGCCCTATGGTATGTCTCTGTTTACTGCAAGCACACCCTCTTGTCATTTAGAGGCCTTTAAATCATGTGAATTCCCTCATACAGGTTCAAACGTATCAGAAAGGGAGGAGAAGCAGAGGCCATGGTCAGTTTCTTGAACGTGGTTTTGTCTTTTTTTTTGTGAATCAGCCTTTCTGGTGTTGAAAGATAATAAATGGAGGATTTGGAGATCAAAGGTAGTTTGATTTCTGAAAGAAAGGTATGTGTGATAAACATGCTACCTGGGTTCGTTTCAAGTCAGCAACATCAGGGAAGTTACGCAGTTACTGCACTGATGCTTCACCTGTAAAAATAACAAAAAAACCCAAAAAAGTCAGAAACTGACAGTTCTGATGTGTTCACATAGGAGGGGCTGTCTAAGCCATCATACACCAGCCAAAGTCATCTGAGCAATGGGGAGAACGTTTGGGAAGTGTCCTGACTGTCAACATGCAACAATAAGTAATAGACACTCACCAAGTGAGAAAGAATTATTTGGTTCAATGGAATAGAAAAGATCTATTTCTAAAAAATTCATACCTTTACAGATCTGGCCTTCTACACTCTGCGTTCACAGTCTTATTGAGAACTGTGTATAATGGTGTTACTTCCCAACCCAACTAGATATTTGCAACCATGCCAGCTCTAATGTGCCACATTTAAATCAAACAGGATACAGCCAATATTTTGGCATTTTCAAGAAAGAAGATTACCCCGAAAACATAGCTGGCCTCTCTCTTTGTCAGCCTTTGACCTGGTACTAAAAGGAGCTTCTGCTGAAGCCTGATGACACCCTAGATGAGTGAGTCCTCTGAATTTCACTTGAACCAGAGTCAATATGATGGACAACACCACTGTTCACTGTCAGATTAGAGCCCAGTGGGATCACATTCCATTTTTCTCTATGAAACGATAAAGTACTTCATTCAAACCAGCATTGACACTTGTTTTGGTGAAACCAGTGTCTGAAAACAGTGTCCAAGCCAACAGCTACAGTCAGTTGTTCTCTGCATAACTGGAGCAGAACAGCTAATAAAATGTCCTCTGGAAGCACATCCTGGCACCAATCTCTTAGGGTCAGCTGCCTCACTATGTGTCTTTCTCTCTTCCTCTCCATTTCTTCTATCTGCCCACTGACTCATCTCTTCTTATTCTCTCATGCCCTGCTCCTCCTCCTACCCTTTGCTTTTGACTTGCTTTTCTATCACCGCCTTTCAACATTCAGCTTATTCTCTCCAGCTTCACTCAGGGAAAAACTAAAGTTCATGAGCAACATGCCTACAGGCTCCTTCAAATATGGCTTATCTCAAGTGGTCCATTCACCCCTGAGCCATTAAGTAATAACTTCAGAAACACAGAAAATTCATTCTCTGAAAGAATATGAGGCAAGAATAGCGATACTGCCTGCTTAATGCACATTTATGGGCAGTAAACTCAAGAGGGAAGGCTCCCAAGGCAGGGTGAGCATGGCCATCTGCTTTCCTTTTGCATTTCTCCCCTTCGTGTTCTTGACTAAAGGGAAGTCCTTGCACTGCACAACTTTCCAACAATGGTTTCTATGGGTGATCATTCGACCATTCCTTTGACATCAACCCTTCTTTCTTTATAGAAGAGTCCCCAGTTTCCCAAAACTTTATAAAGAAACAACACCTTGCCTTCTCAAAACATATGCAGAAAAGAGATTTCTTGTACTTTTCGCCAGGCAGCCCTGAGCTGCTGAAGGGGCAAACAGTCAGCATTACCCAGGTGGTAAAAAGCAAGCTGGTAAAAAAAAATGTCTTTTTTACACTCTAATAAAACAAGCATCTTGTCTGAGCAGACTTGTGCATTTAAGAGACAAACTATGGGAGCACCTGCTCTTTTGCTATTGAGAAGTAATTATTGTAATCAGCTCACTAAAGCCACCAATAAGTCAAAAACATTTCTCTGAAAGACAAAGCAAAAGAATCACTTGCACAATTAAATGACTCTTCCTGACACTAATCCAGGAGTCAAGACAGGTTAGTTATTCCATTTCACAGTGGCAGCACAGCCTTCTCCATATACACAAGTGCTGGGAGCAATGCAGCTGGGCTCCAAGGTGTGGCAGCTTGTGTCATTCCCATGACCAGCAGTGTCCCTGTGTGCTGGACCACCTGGGAATGCTGCTGGAAGGTTAAAAACAAGCACTAGAGCTCAATGATGGCTTCACTGATCCACTATGATACTGGAAAAAGTTATTTAAAAAAACCAGAAAAGCAAGAGGAACCTTATAATTGTCCAACAATCAGGTGTCTCAATGCATCTGAGCTTTTTCAAACACTTCTGGAAGTCTCCAAGACACAGTTTGTGAGCCCTCTTTAGCCTTCCCTGATGAAAGTCTGTAATTCAGCAGCTGCCATGGTCTAAAACAAAGTCGCCTTTTGCTGGGTTAAGACTCAAATAGTTGAGTCTCCAAGCAAATCCATCAACCTGCTTCTGTGCATGTCGCTTCTGGTCTTCCCATGTCTTCTGATGTTCCTGCAGGCAGCAGTAAACCATCATGTGCTTCAAAGAATGGAAATACACAACAACTCTCAGCAAAAAAAAGCAAACCATAACACAGATAAAACATTCAAAAACATTTCAATAACATTCTGCAGCTGGAAACCTAATTCACATTAGGAGTTTCAAGAACTTCACCCCGTGTTTTGGGTAAATTCAGGAGATATTGGATCTAGTTGTAATCAAAACCAAAACTTTGACACTGGGCCTATTTCCACAAGCCTCAGCAGGACCTGGATCAAGCTGGCATTTATGTTTGAAATAACATATTTGAGAGCTGTGAGTCTGTTCTAAACATTCCCTCAGTTGTGTTTATATGGAATTGTTGGGCTCCTGTTACTTCACTGAGCATCCCCATATGACTGAAATAGGCACTCCTTTATGATCTGAGCTGTCCAGCTCCTTGTGGTGGCTTGAGACGTCTCTTAACCTAAGGAACAGCTGCAGATGACTCAGAAAAGACTGAACCATTTTAAATGTTTTTCCTTCAAGGATGAAAATTATTTGTCCTCATTCTTCTAAACACATGACTTTTAGTTTTGGGTAGGGTTTTTTTGTTTGGTTTATTTAAAGGAACAATTGACCTTCTTCATTCTTATGAGAAAAACCAGAATCTTAGAAACAAAACCAAGACAAAAAAACCTGCTTCAAACTTCACCAACTGTGAAAGCCACTAGAAGCTTAGTCAGCTGCTCACAAGGAGTTAAACTTGCCTGGGAGAAATTGCTAAGCACCTTCCAAAATAAATAAATAAATATGAAAACAAACAAATAAAAAGTTTTTCTGTCTTAATCTTCCATATTATCACTATGTTTGCCCAGAAAGCTTCTGTAAATTTAATAATGTGAAAAATAATTTCTTTGTCCTTATGGACAAAAAGCCTTTTTCAACTCATTGTACACTGGCAAAATCTTGACTATAAGGTGCTTTGTAATTTAGTTCTGATATACACCTTGGCTAACAGGTGTAATTAAAAACCCATTATAATCATCCAACAAGCAAATCAGAGCAGTCCCAAGAGGAGCTGAGCTGTGAGAGACTCTATTTATAAAATCATACTTAATGTAGTCTTATCTCTACACTGAAAAAAACATCTGTTTAACATACTGTAAACAAAAGTATTAAGGTTCCTTGGCCTTTTTGTCAGAATGACTTATGACGTGATCTGCAACATATGCAATTAAGGTGTAGCAGAAGAACTGCCTAATTTCTATGGAAACAACTACAAAAACCTTGTATGTTTGCTCCTGGTTGATACTTTCAGCTCAGGAGTGAGAAAACAAGGATTGATACGAGGGGAAGCTGAGGGGATTTAAGAGAGGCTTGGTCAACAATTTGCAGTCTCTTATTTTTTTTTATGTCTCAGCCCAGACAAAATAGAGGTGGCAACAATTTTTATTTTTTTTTTGCTATGATTCTGTCTTCAGACTGCAGGGAAAAATACATGTTGCCTCAAGTGCTAATGAGCTCAAATTAAAAAACAAAACAAACATAAACAAACCACTACCAGCACCATAACAGAGTAATAAGCGTATTTGCATAATCCACTCTCTCCCGTGCATTTATAGATAACCACATCTTATATCCAGAAGATGAGTTGCAGTTTGCACTACCATGAGGATAAAAATGGGAATATAAGCACTTTATGATTTAAGAAGTTCAACTGAAATAACACAGTGAGACCAACAGAAACTGGCCATCAACCACTGTCAGTGTCACTCAAGGAAAGTCAAGCACGAAGTTAAATCTTTTCCACTGCCCTTGTGAAATCATGTCTCTCACCAATACAGTGAATCTAAAACTGGTGGATAGACTGGGAGCTGAGTGGTGCTGTGCTCAGACTCTGCTCTCCCTGGGAACAGAACAGATCCAAGCAACCCCATAGCAGAGCAAAACCCAAGGTCTTCCACTTTCCAGTGGGAAACCCACCAGCACAGGCAATGGTGCTGCATAATAAGGTTTCCTGGGGAGTTTCATGGGTCAGCATGGGATTTCACACCTGAATTAATGTGTGCATCAAAAAAAGAGTAAGAGTGAGTGTCGGAGCTGGCAATGCTGTGACCAGGTGGACACTGGAGCCCAGCACTGTCCATGCCAGTACATGCTGTACCTGCAGCACCCAGTGCTGCTCTCACAGGCAGGCATACCTGGAGCTCTGCTGGGAACCAGGACACCCTGCAACACCCACTGCTTTATGCTAGCCTGGGCCAGCTGATATCCAAATCTGCAGCATGGGACTTCCTTCCAGCCCGTGGGTACTGGTTATCCTCTTCTTGCTTCATTTTCGTCCCTTTGTTAGTTCACAGAGTCCCATTGCAACTACAGCTCTAGAATTAATCAACTTCTCTTTAGGGATAAAGCTCTATTTCTTAGTTTATTGTGGCCAGGCTCTTACAAGGGTGGATATTAAATGCAGCAATGATTATATATTTGAGGAAAGAGAGAATTGCCTACAATTACATGTTGATAAACACAAGATGCAAATGAACAGTATCTCAAGAACTTGAGGAAATTAGATCAGAAAAGTCTTCATAGCAAAGACATTCCTAAAGAAAAAGAAACTGAGCCATCCTACACTGCCTGCTTTATTTGCTTCCACTTTTTACATGGAGAAAGTACCAGGTTTTCTATATGGTTTTCACTTTCTGCAGACACTCTTTTTTTTGTATGTTAAAATGCCCTGTGCAGGAATGTGTGGTTGACTTTCAGCATTTGCTCTTGCTGTGAACTGGTGCAGAGGGTATCTTAATTCAGACAGAAGCCATTGATAATTATTGTTTCTGGAGGCCTCATGGCTGATCCACCTACAACAGCAGAATTGCCTACTGCGTGTTCATTTCCAAACTGGAAAGTTGGTAAACAGGCAGCATGTGGCTTGCTTGGGATTGCAAGATTATAGTTAACAGCAAAACATACCCAGTTAAGAGAAAATACAGGACAATCCAGTTTACAAGAGCTATTTTTCCTTTGAAAACAGTTCCAACTGACTCTTGCTACATAGCTGGGCCATTTTCCTGCTCTTCTCAATAGCGCAGTTGAGGAAAAAGGGAAGGATTTCCTCTGATGTTCACTTGAGCCAAAACACCAAAACAACCTCAGAGTTGAATTTACCACACTTTCGCAACGACCAAGTATCAGAAGGGACTGCCTGAGATCACAAACGACACACAAAAAATTAATTTGGTGCTGACTCTTCACAGTGCTTTGAGATTGTAAATCAGAGGCTGCTTGGCAGGTAACAAACACCACCTCCCTTAAACACAGGAACACAGCAGCCGAGGAGACCTTTTTGAGTCATCAAGCACAGTCCCCCACTATCATAGATTGCAGCAGCGAATATCCCTGTTTCCTTAATAGCCCTCATTATCACAGCAGCTAAGCATCTGGCAAAGTATACAACACTGGCACTGTCCTCCCACAATGATCTGAGCCTGTGTGCGTGCTAAAAGGGAAGAGATACCATTTGTACATTTTGATATATCTGTGAACTTCTGAAAACAGACAACAGTCGCTTATAGCCCAGTGGAAAGTGGGCAGGAGAGATCTTTGAAATATTTCTCAGATGGTTGAGAAAAACAGAAATAAAGCAAATTATTCTATCCCACTCTTATATCTGGAAGGATCAGAGCATATTTAGGCAACACATTCATTCCATGAAAAAATTTAGTCCCAGACATTAAAAAGAACAAATAAATCTTTCTAGCCTTAAAAAGTCTATGTACTCAGCTTAGGCAGGCACATGGCAGTGTCAAGTGCAATGTGTATTCCCTGTGATAATAAATCTCATAACAGAAATCAAAGCCAAGTTGAACTGAACGTTAGGCATTAAGTGTGTCCCAAACTGCTCATCTTGCTAAACCTTCATAATAAAATAACATTACAGTCTATAATTACGTGGTGTAATGATGCCACAGGAGTAAAGCTCAGGAAAAGGCTTGATCTTCCAGGCTTTGCAACAAGTGTGAATTGGTGTGAGGCTTAAAAGGCACTCACACTCTGGACCCAAGCCTAGGTGCAGAAAGGACTATCATATGTGACATAAACCAGGCAAATGGTACGAGTTCGTGCTCAGAGTTGCCAAGCAAGCACCAGGAAGGGAAGCTCCCAAAGCCACTCAGATTTATTGGAACTGTCTGTTGCACCTATGGTGGTGTTTCCAACAGGTCTGAACAGAGGGACCTGGAAAGTCTTGGAGACTTTTGCACTGTTGCTTCTGACAAAGCATGAAACACTGGCACCTAAACCAAGGAAATTAAGAAAGATGTCAAAAATGAAAATTGCACTTTTAAGTGCAATCTCCATTCCCGTGGAGAAAGGTAGCCCATGCTCCACTGCTTCAGAGCAGGACAAGTTATCCCCTGGAAGGGCCTCTCTTTTCAGTGCCTGCAGAGGCACCCTAGAAGACCTGGGTGAGATTCTCAGCTTTCAGATCATTAAAGTTTGGTTAAATCAGTCCTCTTGCTCCGTTTTTCCATTACCTTCTCATGGAATTTCTAACCCATGAAATACTCCGCTGTTGTGAAATCAATAGAAAATGATGAAATATCATCCAAGAGGTCATGGAACAAATTGTTTAGGTACAAGCTCAGCCAAAAGTACTAAAATGATAATTTCAATATCTGACTAAAAGAACATTTTGGGGATTATGAAAACATTTAACTTTTCTTCTTTCAGTGACCTGAAATATTTCATTTTGAATCAAGACGTGCCAAGACCAAAACAAAAATAGATCAGCATTATACTAAGCTGAAATAAAATTACTTATTTAGACTCTGCCGAGAAAGCAGCATTTAGAAGGAAAACAAGTTTTATTCCGACCACTTTGATTTTGTAACAGCATCGACTTCCCATTAAAATGATATCCAGAATTCTCTATCAAGCCCTATGACTGTGTGAGATGCTAGAGCTTTAGTCAATTCTGCAGATTTATATTTGTATTATACTCATGGATCAGAATTTAACCTTGAAGTCACACATGAAATGAAGTCTCTGTAAGTATTTCAGTGGCCTACCTTAATCTCAGCTCTTTTTTTTCTTTTTTTTTTTTAAACAGACTTGCTCAAAAATAATCCTGTTACAAATACAGTCTCCATTTTACTGAACTAAAAATAATAATATAAACACAAAGATATAATAATAGAACAGAATCTAATAATTAGCACTTACTTAGGACTTTAGAGTGCAGGAATTGGGCATAATACAACAGGTCTCATTTGCCATTTTGATGCTGTCTCTGTATTCCGCACCATTTTTATGCACCAGACTTCCACTTGAGGAACTGGTGCAGAGTAAGCATCTGATCCAAAGGGTACCTGTTGCAGATCAGAAGGGACAATTTCAGCCTGCATTGCTTAGGATGATGGAAAATCACCACAGTAAAGAAGAGAGCATCAGACCTAAGGGTTGTGGGTTTGAACTCAGGCTGAAGGGTTGGAAGAGCCATCCCTGACTTTCCCTACAGCAAAAGCAGGGCAGTATTACTAATCTGCCTCCCTCAGTCTGCTCAAGAGTTGTATTAGCAAGAAGGAACAAATGAACTTTTCTGTGTTCAGGCAATCTGCAAGGCAAAAGTTGATAATATCTGCTTTGGAAAAAAAATTCAGACAGCTGTAATTTAATTAATTGTTTATACAGGGTACAGTGGAAGCTGCATCTCTTGTGTATTGACAGAGACGCAGCATTTTTGTAAGGCTTTGAATGCTTCACTTAAACGCTAATGACCTTATTTATGACTTGGTTTTGGATACAGACAAGGAGTGCACCAAGGATATGTATGCATATACATATAGTACATATGTGGATGTTTTTACTAGTAGTTAGATTCTCCATTCCTCCATTCCTCTACACTGGTTGCTGTTTCCTCATGTTGTGTTAAAGACACAGGCTGGTGGATTGGGGTCACAGCATACCTTGGTTCCTTGTTTAGTAATGACTAAAGACACAGGCAAACAAAATCCTGACTTTAAGAAGTCCATTATAAAAAAATAAAAAAAACACCACTGGCTTCAAAAGGGCCAGGATTTCAATTCTTTCTTTCCGTGGTGCTCAGGTATTGTCACAAGTGCTCTCAGACCTATCCAGGGACCTAGGTCTCTTGCGTACTAGTAGCTGTTTTATTTACAGACATGTAAGACCCATAAGAGTCACATAAATAGCAACAGGGGAGTGAAAAGGTCCTGGCTTTCCTACAGAAACTCTGTGCATTACCGGGCACACGGCAATAGGTCCATCATGGGGTCCCCTGAGACATGTGGGAGCTGCATGCAGGTGTCTGCACAGCTTCCTCACAAACCCCAGCTGGGTGGGACAAACTACTCATTATAATATCTCTATAAATGCTTTTGTACAATAGGATGACTACAAGAACTAAGTCTCCCCACAGACTTCTCTGATACCCTCTTCTCTCACCCACTCCTCAGATGCTTATGACAAATGCTAGTGAAAACAGACTCTTGAGGTGTGGGGTTAATTGTTCTCCCTTTTCCATATGCATAAATACTCTGCAGATTGAGAATTGCTACTTCCAGAAATATACAAATCAAGTCAAAGTTTCATATCCCCAACTCATGGATAATTTCAGAGGCTGAATCATCTGGTTTGCAGCAATTAAAACAAAGGGCTCTTGTTCTAATGCATTGTTTTCACACTAGAAAGCCCAGTCTGCCTTCAGCTGTCTTTACCAACTAGGAATTCAAGAAGAAAGAAGCTATTAAAGTTTCCTCTACCCAGTTTAAATGTGGCACAACACACATTCCTGGCCAACTTTTCAGACTAAACATCTTAGTAAATTCTTCCTGACAATAGTTAGTGACAAGCATGTCAAAACCAACAAACTCAGTCACATACAAGGCTTATCAATAATTTAGTCTTTTCCCCCCACGAGAGACTGTGTGTTTTGCAATAATGAAATATATGATTTTAAAAATAAATAATAGGCTGTTGTCAGGCCGATTGTAGCTAGAAGTTATGAATTTGATTGATTGAACATTTGAGTTCATTCTCTCTAGCAAGATCAAAGCGAAACTCTTCCATTTGCCCAAGGCCACTTGCAATTTATTTAGAGATTGTGTTCATATCCCAGCAGGTAGCAATATTGGACTGAGGTACACAGAAAATCAGCTCTTTGAGGTTTTTTCTGAGTCCAAGGGATGCAACAAATGAGATTCTTTTTTAGTTCATTAAATCATTAACCACTTAATCACTAAAAAACACAACATCAGTTGCATTTTCCCTTAGCTAGATGCCACAAGGAAGCGGTCATGGTGTTGAAAACCTGTGTTTTAACATTGATGCCTTTGTCAAATATGACAAACCTGTATTTTTCATTTGTGTGGTTGTTTTCCCCCTCCCCCCTTTTTGATTTAATTAGCATGGCAGAAGGCAATGACACCCAAAAGGGACAGGCATATGAATTGCAATGGGAAATGCTTTTAAGAGCAACATGGAAAGTAACACATGTGCATAAAAGCATACAGAAGATGTTTGTATAGCAAATATTGAAAGTACCCGACTGCAAAAGAGCTCCAAACAAGTCAGCCTAGACTAATGTGAAACCTTCAGTCACCCTGAGACACAGCCAAGATCAGCTGTTTTTTCCCCCTCTCCAGATAGCATTCACATGCTGACTATAGGCGTTTGCAAGGCTTTCTCGCCAAAAAAAGAATCATTCTTTAGCTGTCCTGTATTTGTCCTACACAAGATTTGGGGATTAGCAGCATTAAAAGGAACAAAATCCAAACCAAACCAAGAAGGGTCAGCACAGGCGGCCGAGCAGCAGCTTGTTGGCAGCGATGCACACGGATGCAAATCAGGAGCGGCTGCGCGCGTGGGACCTCGGTGGGGCTGCCAGCAGCACAGAGCCAGCGGCCCCAGGAAGACATAGAGATAAGGATGCATGCCGAGGGGTGGGGAAGGAGGGCTTTCAGGAGCTGGGTGAACCCACCACAGAACAGGAGAGAGGGTTTGTAGGAACCACAGCAGGTCCAACCTGGGCGATCAGTAGCCGCGAAGAGGACTGCAGCACTGGAAGCGCTCAGGATACCTGGATCAAATCTGCAACAAATCATGGCCCTTGTGGCCTTAACACCTTTTGCCAATGGGCGAGACCTGCATCTCCCACTCAAGGGGATGAAAGACTTCTTTTGGTCTGATGACAGCTTGGGTGAGGTACAGATTCAAAGCTCTGGTTAAGTGCAGCTTCAAAGGGCTTTGTCTACACTAGTGAGAGCATAGACTTGGAGGAGACCCATCCATCTATGGGTCAATGAGCAACAGTTTTAGAGTCTTCTCCAAAGGGCTTGGCACTATCCTGCTGAAGAGCAAGGGTTCCCAAGGCAACTGACATCTTGTACTTTCTCTCCAAGAGTGCTTCTTGGATCTGTGAACCCTAGGTAAGGGAAGCAGAAATAAGGAATTAGGGATCCACGTGATTGGAAAAAAAGTAAAGATCTACTTGTAAAAGACATCTCACAGTGAGAGCTGGGAACACAATCCTAAGCAGTCCCAATCCTCTTGTTCCCAGTTCTCCTGATCTTTAAGGAGAGCAGTTACTCCAGCTGTGGAGAAACACAATTAGACCAAGTAACACTGGTTGCAGATAGGCTACTCCAAATCAGGCAAAAGCATGACATTGAGGTTTATCAGGGAAATATGACAGCTATTGTCTGCTCTCCTGTTATCTAAGAAAAAGAAGGGAAGGAAAAGCTGAGCAAACACAGCAGTGTCAGAGGAGTTTCTCACAGACAGTACCTGCAATGTAAGTATGGAGCTAAAAGGAAATAATAACGTGTATTTGCTGAAAAAACAAACTTCATTAAAGTTTCTCATAATACACCAGTACCATAAGTGGCCAATGGTCCAGCTAAGTAACACTTCAAGACAGACATACGATGTGTTTACCAAAGAATACACAGGCTGCACCCAAAATACAGCTCCTTACAGTGATCACCAGTCACTAGAGGGCATTTATGTCCAGGAAGATGTCAGACCCAATTTTTCACTGAAGGTATGATTAGTTCATGTAGTTTGACAGTTCCTGGAGTTCAGCTAAACAGCTGAACATAATAATGGGGAAGCAAACACATAAACACAATTAGCAGAGTTCTTCATAGACTTTCAGAAATGTTGACAGTGAGTTACAAGAACAAGCCTGGCAAGTTTTCTTTGTAGTACAGCCTGAAGGAGAGAAAAAACAAAATGCTTCTGGGTGCCATGGCAGAATTAGCAAAGATTCAGCTCCCTCAGGATGAAGGGATAAGAGCAGAGATTCAATCTGCCTACAAAAATGACCTGAAGGGATGACCAGATCCTGATTCAGAAACAGGAGTATAAAGTGAAGAATGGAAATAGTATTTTGGATCTCGATAGGTATGAAATGGTCCTTCGGGGCATCCCATAAAGTAGGAAGTTAATCAGGAGCTTACATGCGTGTTCCATGGTATCATGGCTTGGTTATAAATGCTTCTTGTATGAATCAGATTTTATTTAATAACAAACTAGAAGGACAAAACTGCAGGATACCAAATCAAAGCTGAAGAACTGCCTTGAATAACATGAAGGAGACATGAGAGAATCATGCCAAATGTATTACTTTTTTTAGTATTGTATTTTCACTACATCAAATCTGAAAGATTTTTTTTCATAAATGCCAATGGCCAGGTGATTAAGATAAGAAAAGAAATCAAACTAGACCACTGACACCTTCTGGAGCTCATGGGAAAACTAGATATGTTTAGAATAATTGAGAGAAAGCTAGATAATAACACTCAAAAACCTTTTCTCTGAACACTCTCTACCCACCATTAAAGTAAACCACAATTTGGATCTAAACCATTTTTTCATTTCAGTGACAGATAAACAAAAGGTGTGAAACACAAGTTGATCATCTGTGCCAACAGAGAAGGTGAAATGAGTATTGTTAGTCAGAGCCTAAGACACAGAATTGCAGAGATTATTTCAGAAAGTGAGCCTTAAGGCAGTGGGTAGAGCAGGTGCTATGCTGTAAAGAGAGGAAAGCTATTAACTTGGCCTCACAAAAAATGATGGGGTAATTGAGCACATCTCTATGGAAGACTCCATAGTTTTTGCTTCTTTGCTGAAAATGCAATTGCTTAGGTTAACAAAAACATTAAACAAAGTGTTCTGAATATACCAGCAGTCTTGAATCAATGGTTTAAATTAGCTCTCACTTTTCTCAGACTTGCTTATCCATTATTTGTTCAATCATGAATAAATATTCTGATTAGGGTGAAAGAAATCAACCACTGAATATTGGAGCAAATCTGAGCAAAACTCCTGTAGCCTTCAAAATCACCTCATAGTTCGTTAACAAAACAATTACTCTTGCTGAAGACAAAGGATCAGCGTCACTGCAGTCCTGCTAGTACAAAAACGCAAGCAGGACAGCAGCAGTAAGGAATAAGTTACCTTATGCTAAGCCAAATGGTCTTGCCTCTCCTTTTAGCCCTTGCTTATATACTTAGGCAGTAGTGGCCAGAGAACGGAAGGTAAAGTTCACCATTCGAACATGAGACAGATTAACACCAATATTGATTTCTAGCTGGTGCACTAAAAGGTTTTATTTACTCCCACAAAAAGTGCCTCATTACTAACACAAGGTAATCTTCCCCAAATGGGTGGTTTTGCTCTCTTTAATCCAGCTCTCTGCGTACATATCCCATGGCCAAAGCAAAGAAAGGAAAGTTTGGGCTTTATTATTGTCTATAAATGCAAATGACACCCCCCAAAAGAACCCCAAACAAACAAA
>JAWWEW010000166.1:27182636-27269295 GCA_035583185.1 Anabacerthia variegaticeps | reverse complement strand
AAATGACACACCCCAAAAGAACCCCAAACAAACAAAACACCCAGAAAACCCAAACCAAGCAAACAAAATAACCCCCCCCCACAAACACAAACAAACAAAACATCAACAAAAACAAAAAAGGGAAGAGAAGATTTTACCATCACTTAAGAATAGCTGAAGATACACAAAGGTTGTTCGCATTCTGTGTCCAAGAAGGTGATGGAAGTCTAAAGCAGAACTTACATCAATGAGACATAACCTCAGTCAAAGAAAAAAATTATAGGCTTAAGGCCTGGTGAAAGTTCCTGCCTCAAAATATAATTGGAAGTTCTGTAACTGAGAAAAAAGAAAGGAAAGTCACACTGCACATCAATGAGGTGGAAGAAAGTTCTGGTTATCTACATTGGCAGGGAAATGGTAATTAATGAAAATCACTCACATTCTCTGCCCACTGCCAGAAATGGCTGACAAGCTAAAATTGGCACATAATGATAGACTGAAAAATTCTGCATATATTGGCAACTCTTCCTTTTCCTCTTGGTATCCCCCAGCTGCTGAATTTATTTTTAGTTTGTTTAGAAATTTTGGATTCCTCCCCCAGTCTCCTGGTTTTGCTTTCTTACTACAGCCTGGTGGGGTCCTGAGTAAGTTCCCAGGCATTTAAGAAATGAATAAATAAAACAGTTGTAGCTGTAGCAGGAGGTCTAATTCAGAGTAGCTATTTGTGTTTATCATGTGACAACAGCTGGACTTGTTTAAACAGTCATCTTAAGTATGGTGAGACAACTTGGAGCTAGTTCCACAAAGAAAATTCAATCTTGGACCAGCAACTTCTAAATTCTTAACCATCTAATGAAAGCAGCAGTCCAGAGTTAAGCCTGCAGTGAACATTAACCACCTGAAAGCACTGAACACAAGATTAAGGGCTGTGATCACAAACCAGGGACAAGGGCTAAGGAAAGACACAGGAGTCCTGTGTAATACCAATGAGGTGCAGCAAGCATCTCAGAAGAATACTTCACCTGTGAAAGACCGAAGCAGGAGCTTCTTCTCAGGCTTGCTTAGCCTTCCCAGACTCAGTACCTTTCCCATCTTTATCCCACATACCTGTGTAGTTTGATTTCCATGTCACACAGTGCTGGGAGGCTGCTCCTCCTAAGCACTTATGTGATAGTATGAAATTTCATGAATTGGTTCAAATCAGAGTCACAAATACAGCACCCTTTAAGAAAGAGGTGTATGTGTAACAGAGCCATATTTACCCCTTAACATTCATAAAACGCCCTGGAACATTCAGATAAAAGGCTTCAAATAAATTGTCAGAGTGATAATTAAAGCTAACTGCTCCTATTTCAGCTGAAGACACCCTGACCTTAAGTTCAGGCATGGAAAAGATGATAGTCAGAGCAAACCTATATAGGTCCTGCACTAACCATGAAGCTACAGCAGAGCCAACAGTGGAATTCAAGTGGAATTCAATTTCTCTTTCCACCATGTTGTGCAACGTGAAGGAAAACCAGCCCCTGTGCTTGTGCTGAAGACCTGAAAGGTCAGTGACAAATCACGACGTAGGATATGGATCCTGTCTCTCCACTTCTGCTTTGTTTTCCTGAGCACACTGAAAAGAAATCAGTGAACCTACAAATGTGCTGCTCTGACCTCTTACATTGTTCCCTTGGGCTCAGACACCAGTGCAGCTATGAAGCAGCTCTGTGCTGGCATGGCATTGTGGCATTGACATGCAAATAAGCAAAGCCAATGGAATATCTTCCAGTCCTTATGAATGCCTGATTTTGGGGGTGGTTTTTTGTCTTTTTTTTGGTTTGTTTTTCTTTATAGGTTGTATTTACTTTTTGATGCTTTCATAGTCTCCCAGAATAACTTAGATGCATTCCTACTTCAACTGCTGCACGTTTTTTCCCCAGCAGACTTGGAGCCTTACTATGTGTTTGTTTATATATACATATAGATGTGTGTAAATTCAGCTTACTTTAGGAACAGGAATATTTTAAGCATTTCAACTACAAGAAAAAGCATATGATGATTCTTTGAAATTCCTTAGTGTAAAACAACTGCAGCTGCCCCTGTCTTGCTTTAAAATCATCAGAAAATCTGAGACCTAACACCCAGCAATGATTATTCAGCTTGCATGAACTGACAGTCTGTGTGCCATTCAAGAGGAAAAAAAAACACAATACATTTCCCCCTTCCTCTTTTGGCTCATCAGGGATGAGCCAAAAACTCAAGAAGTAAAACCCTGACTGAAACTTTTACTGCAGAATTGTTCCAGAAACGCACTTTTTGCATAGTTTAATTATCTGGGTTTAGATCCCCCAGAGTCAAAAACAACTCCCCCAACCCCTTCTAGCAGATATCTAAAGGAAAAGGAGAAATCTTCAGTGGGCTTAATAAAGGTAGAGAACAGACTATACCCAATCTTCCAAGTACTGAAATCCGAAGTTCTGGCTAATGTTTGAGAAGACACTGAAGTTCTATGTAGACTTTACCTTGGAGATGCACATTGGACAGCTGCATTGTGTATAGGCTGCAGGAGGATGGGGAACACATTCATCTCCTATAGTTGAGTCAAAAAACTTGAGCGGGGCTTTTTTCCCCCTACATTCAACATCAGGGGACGTCGTTAACAATGAAAGCAATAGCAAGGCTCTTCTGCTGAAACAGCTCGCTTGTTTCAGGCGCCGTAGAGATGTAGGTTGTTGTAAAAGGTGCTGAATGCTGTTGTGTGCTGTTTCAAAGAGAAATGACATTCCCTCACAGATGCTTGCTGAGTGCCACTTCTACTTTCTTCTACTGATTCCTCCCCGAATTGTAACTTTTTTACTTTTGTCTCAATTATCAAAAGTGAAACTTGACAAACATTGTAATGAACCCCGGGCCAGATTTCTCATGTGATCTACCACTTTGTGCAAAGATAAGGAAGGACTTTTAGAATTTGGCCAGCAAAAGGACCTCAATACTAAGACATGTATTTTAAGGTTTCTCTGTGGGAGCTTTTTTTTTTTAATGTGTATATAGCAATAGATACTAAAGCACTCAGAATAGCTGAAAATTCTAACATTCTTAATAATAGCATTTATTTTAACATCCTTGGTTATATATAGGATCTTGAGGTTAACGTCCAGAGGGAGGGTTTGTTTTGTTTGAACCACAGAACTGTGGTGCAGTGGTTCAGACAGTCCTAATTTTATTTAGCTTGGGAAAAAACAAGAGTCAAAGTGTTTACATCACCAAGTATCTTCAATAAACCCATGATTTATTGCTAATACCAGACCTCTGTGAATCCCATCCACAGACCCAGTAATGCCATTGATTACCCTGAGGTTTTCAACAAGCTGGCAGCCCATGAAACCTCCAAAGGATGAGAACAGACAAAAATAAGTGGGTGGGGTAAAGAGGAAGGGGATGTTTCCATTCAGAAGATGCTCTACTAAGCACAAATTGGCTTGAGAGAACAGGAACGTAAACAACACATCACCCTTGACAATGAGCAAGTTAGCAAACAAAAATATCCCAGGACTTTAGTAATGGTGCTTGATAAATACCAAAACAGTTCTAGATTTCATTTAAATGCTAAAACTGAATTTAGATCTGAAAACAAAGGATAAACATATTTCTCCTGACATTTAGTGTTGTCTGATGACATACAATTTCATTGCTTTTTCTTTATGATGTAATTTTTCTAAGTGATACCAGTTGCCATCAAACGTCATAAAAGCCAGACTTGCCTCAAGTCATCAATATTTATTGTTCTCTTACAGCAGAGCCTGTTTTGAGTTTGGTGTGCATGGCTTTAATTGTTTAACGGAAGAGTTAAGCCCAACCTTTCCCAGTATAAAACACTACACTGAGATGGATCTGCTGACATGATGCAATTGAGATCTTCTGGCAGCTGCTGCAGTAAATGCCCTTTGAGGGAAAAAAAATAGGAAAAGGTTGGGATCTAGCTGGATGACCGGATTAGTAACAGGATACTAAACTGTTTGCTGCTGGGTTAGTTACCCAAATCCTCCCTGGGCTGGGGCACCCACCAGCCCCCTGCCACTGCAGGGTCACTGGGCACCTTGGACCAGCTCAGCAGGTGTCCCCAGCATTACATATGGCATTAACTAATGCCATGGTTCTCTGCAGGAGCCAGGAGAGAGCAGTGGGAAACAAACCTGCCCTGGAAGGGCGAGTGCGTAGAGAGACAGACAAGCCTGAGCCATTGCTACGCCTACCTTGGTCAGGTACACATCCAGCTACACGTCCAGCAGTTCCTGCAAGGGCAGACCCTCCAAGCAGAGCCCTGCTCCTTCAGCCTCTGCTTTGGGCCTGAAATCCTATAAGTTATGGAATCACAGGGAACGAAAACAACAAGAAAAAACCCCAAACAAACCCTACGCCTTCTCTTCACTGCTACTTGTTCTTCCACTGTTATTCAAACCTCAAATGTTATAGGAAATCATGACACATCCACCAGAGGCCATGTAAAGGATGCACATCTGGGGGGACATCTTAACCATGGATGCCTACAGCACCAGCCTTCCATGGACCCATCCTGCCAGTTTATTTAAGAGATTTCCAAACCTCTGTTCCCCTCTCCTTTTGTCAAAGGGAAGAAGTTTAATTTCACAGCTGTTTCAGGCCCAACTGGAAGAAAAACTTTCGACTATGTGCAGTCACTAAAGCAAAAAAATTAGCAGGAAAAAGCCCATCTAAAAGAGATGGGGACTGTAGCAGTGGAAGTTTGACAAGGAGAGGGATGTAACTAAAAGGACAAAGATGACATTTTTGGAAGGAGCTCTTTAAGCTTGAGCCTCTCTGGAGAGCTTCCTAAAATCCACTGGAGCAGCCAAAAGCAAGGAATAAAATTCACCTGACTTGTCAGGAAAACATTGCTCAAAAAACCCTGCTAATTTGGCTCTTAAAGCACACAGAATAACTCACACATGCAGAGGCTCAGACAAGTGCTTGCTTGCCACATTTTGCTTAACTAGGTGGGTTTTGTTTTATTTATTTATTTTTAATTTTTTTTTGTCCATGCAGCTGGTAGAGGGAGCCTGTAGCAGCTTCAGTTCACATTTGTCTTTGTGAATATTTTATGTTACCACCCAGGATATCACCAAACCCCAGTGCAGCACAGGTGCTGTACAGCTCAGATGTGCCTAGGATTAGATAGCCTGAAAAAACTCATGTTAAAAAAAGAAAAAAAAAAGTTGAAATTTCCAGACTTTGCTTACCGTTTTAATTGGCTTTCTAAGTCTCCTCACACATGGCATGAGGCAGACTGCATTTTGCTCACAGGCCTGCAACACAGGGAGACTTGGTCAGGATCTATTAAAACCTGTTTTCATCACATGTTTGGTTTCCTTTAGTAGTGCTCTGAGACTCCATGATTTTATTTATTTGTTATTTTCCATTTATCCACCCTGAGTCCTTCATGTATGTTCATTAAGAAGATCTCACAGCTTGCCTGTGAAGTTGTTGCTACTTCTGCTTATTACATTTCATATAGAGCTAAACCAAGGTGAGAAAGAGCTTTGGGTGCCTCCAAGGCGGGGAGCAGGACACAGAAAGGAGTCCAGCGCTTTAGGGAAGGCTTTTGGGAGCACAATCACCGAGGTGCCACCTTCCTCACTGTGCTCAAGGTGTTACCATGCCAGTGGGAATGAATTAAACCGCTGTGTTGCTTATTGTTGCCTCTCTGCCCGTTTCTGTAGCTGTAAACCCCATTGTGGTGTAATGCAGAAGGTTTGTGTTAACCTGATGTGGGGACCATAGAGGGAGACTCCTGCCAGCAGCCACCCACTGGAAAGGACATGGGGCTGAGCCAGAATGCCAGTGTACTAATGGGCTGCAGGATAGATGGTGCCTGATTGCAAATTATTTTAATTTTGGCTAAAATATTTCAGTTTTCTATTTCATTGCCAAACAGAAGTTCTGCTAGCCCAGAGGGAGAAAAAAATTACACACCTTTCTGGTGGGTAAGATTTTTCATCTAATTTTCGGACTTGAGGGCAGCTCTGTTATCTTTGAGAATTCTCCTTCCATGACACTGGAGGACAGCCCCAGCGGAGAAATAACTTCATAAATATAATGGAAGAGACTGGATAAAGAGTTGGAAGCATGCAGGATGTCTTTAAGTAAAAGTTTGAATAAAAGCATTAATTAGGGGATGATGTGCATACTGGTTGTTCTTTAATGCAGTATATGGGTCTGTCGCAATGCCAACATTCAATCTGGTTCCAGTTTAGTATTTCTGATGATGAAAGGTCATTATGGAGATTTCTGGTAGTTACTGAAGCATCATCCAGTAGAGGCAATATCTGACCTCTCATTTGTTATACGGCTCTGGGGGTACTAACCTTCACAGAGGAGCACATTGAGTTTTGGGTGCATGTTGTATGATGTAAGGTCTGTGAAGATTAATAAAGTAGGGACTCAGAAACTGTGGAGCACAAAGGGAAGAAAGCTACACTCACTGCTTTTACTTAGCAATGGAAATCAATGCTTTCCTTCCTGTTAAGAAATTGTGGCAGTGGAGGCAATGTAAGGAGATGTTATATATGTACTCTGCACCCCCAAGAGGTGTGTTCAGTCTTTTGGATTGAGGGTGTATGGCAAACCTTTTCTTTGCAAAAAGAGAGGAAAAAAACTCATGCTTACATAAACCTATTCAACAAAACGCCCTCTAGTAGGTGTGAAGAAGCCTGTTTTCAAATAGGTTTTTCATCTTTTTGAGCAACATTAGCTGTCACCTGTTTGTGAGGAGACAGGCTGCTGTGTCCCTGGGGAGATGAGGAAGCATCTTGGGATAATAGTTGGCCTTTACAAGAGCCTTTACTTAAAAAATTTATTTACCAATGTCGGTTTAACATTCCTTGCTTAAGAGAGCCTGGGTATCACCAAAGACAGTGGTGTTTAATCAGGCTAAACAGCTGTTTAAACATACTTGTGACTGGAGTAAAGTACAGCGTGGCCAGCCAGCATGGAGCAGGCAGTGTGTTAGGAAGCAAACAGCCCCTTCTTCTGCTCCATGTGTGCAGGCTGAACTGGGGCTCATTTAGCTCCTGATCCAGCAGTGCTTTTGAAACTGGGCTCTGTGGGCTAACTCCCAGCTGAGCACTGGAAAGTTTAGTTTGTATTGGCAGATGCTGGCTGCAAAAAGCAAACCGTGTGCCCTGCCTGCTCTAATGAAACAGACCTGTCTGTATGTGTGTAACCCTCCCAGCTTCTTCAGACCCTTTCAGTTCTTTGGATGACACTGGCTGAGTGCCAGACCTCCACTGCCCAACAAACACGTGATTAAACCCACAGGAGAGGCTGGAGCACCTCATGATGTTGATAAAGCCAACCCTGCTGAAGTATTCAGAATTTTATCTTTATCCAAAACATAGCTGAGCTGGGCCAAAAATACCATTAGCTATTTCCATCCTTATCCCTAATAATCACACAACGAGAAGAATTTAAATGTGATGTTAAAAAAAGATGCCTTTTTTTTCAGATGTAAGAAAAGAATTACTTTGGAAAAGGCTAATTCTTCTTGTCATACCCATCTTCTGTTTTGAGGACTTAATCCTGCAAAGCTCCTGGCTCATGCTCACCTCCACCTTTGACTGTCAAGTTTTAATTATGTAATGAAATGAGAAAAAGAATCCTGATTTTTCCTTAACCTTAAAGTCATTGATAACATGCAGTTAGACATTCCCTTTGGAAAGACATAGCACTGGAAGGGCAGCCTGGTAACATTACTGTGTTTAACTCAACCAGCATGTGTGGAAATGAGTGATGTGTCCTATCAAAAAGGATGCAGAACAGAGTTAATAACATGAATCCAGGAGCCCGTGGTTTAGCACTATTCATTAATAATCTCCCTTGTTCCTCCACAGAAAGGTGTGGAACATTCCAGCTGAATATACTTTATTGGAATATCTGCCTTGGATAAACAATATGCAATGTAATGTTCCTGTTAACTCCTTGGCCAAATAATTACTGGGATTCTTGTCAGTGGTCTGAAGAGGGGCAAAAAAGACTTCCATGAAGAGAATTAGGAGACATTGACCTTCATGCAAATATTTCTCTCTCCTGCTTCCTTTTTCCTCTCTTATTTTCCTACAATAAGACAATTTTAGATGACCATGAAAGAAGTTGTTTGGAAATGGAGGTGTTGCATTTTGTTGTGGTTTTGGTTGGTATTTTTTTAAGAAATGTCTATGTAATTTCATAATTAGCCTACAGCAAAAATTAGCCCTTCATGTAGATTCACACAGAAAAAAATAGACTGTTTTTGCTGGGACTGTAGTAAACATTTTTAAAACAGACGTAGCCTGAGGTGAAGCTATTCCTGTGCTTGTGTTTAGAAAGGAAAGGATAAAAAAATTGTGAAATTAGTCATTCCTGAGTGGATTAAAACTGTAAATGCCTGTTAAAAACACACAGTCTCTGATCATATGGGCAGATGGTGCATCCTACTATATAAGAATGTCTCCACCTGGAAAAATGAAGTGCAATTTAATTGACAGACATTTTCAAACCCACAATAATATACCTTACAAAGAGTAAGTCAGAGCCTGATGCTGTAGCCCTTATTGGCAGTAATCTTTACTCACCAGAGCAGTCTACTGGTTTCACCTTTTACCAGCTTTAAACTGGGGGGAAAATAAAGAATATCCATGGAGAAGTTTTTATCTTTGTTAAGATGACACATTCTCTTCACCCATTCAAGAAATATCGTCCTCTCTTATCACCCTCTCAAGGTCTTCAAGTACCTACATGGGGAAGAGATTTCTGATGGAAGAAGGGTCTTTAATCTAGCAGAAAAAGGCATAATGAGATCCAGTGATTGAAAGCTGAAGTTAGACAAATTCAAACTATCTTATCTAGGAACTTGGTAGATTCCCCATCACTTTTGAAGTCTTTAAGAAGATATCCAGTCTTGATGTAAAAGATATGCTCTAGATCAAACAGAAGTTATGGGTTTGATGCGAAAATTATTGGGTGAGGTTCTGCAGTCTGTGTTATGCAGGAGGTCAGGCAAGGAATCATAATAGTCCCTTCTGGCTTTAAAATCTGTGAAGCCCAAACACGACTTCAATAAGGAAAAAGCAAGCCACCCTGACGACCTCTTCTGCCCACAGAACTTTAATTTTGGAAACAGAAGCTGGTTAAAGCAGTTCATCAGCCTTACCTGGACTCTGCTTAGCAGAGTATTCGTATCACCTCAGGTTCTTTCAAAGAAAGAAATTTAAAAACAGTCTAGTTCTCTTTAATAAAAGTAGTTGGAAAATGCTGACTGGTTTCTCAACCAGCATACAGCTATTTCTTTTCAGACTATAACAAATTTATTTTAAATTTTCACAGCAAGCCTTTTATGTTGTTTGTCATAATTATAAGCATCTATTTATTTGATCCTCGCTATGACATATTCCCACAAATGAAAAGGAATTAAGCTAATTAAGTAAGATTCCTATTTTGAATAGCATTTATTTAGCTGCTAAATTGGGAATAAATAATATCTTATAATCATATTATTTTTATTGCTTTTCTACTGTATAGCTAAGTTATGAAACAGCTTTCAAATCAAGTCCCAACAATACCAGCATTCACAGTTTTATCTTGAGACTTGGATCATTTTCCTTAAATTGCCAGCTCCAGGAGTCATGTGAGTATATGAAAATCCTGACATGTCTTTTTCAAAAAAAGTCGTTCACAGTGGTTGCCAGTAAAGTTTGAAAACATGATACTCACTCCTCAAAAGACCCAAGCAAAGAGTTAAATAAATAAACACCTCAATTTCCTTTTTCTTCTTATAGTTTTAAAGCAAATCCCCTGATTCTGGAATTTAAACATTTAAGGTTGGCAGTTCCCAGGTGTATTGTGACTTAACTTCTCTCACGAAGAAGGAAAAGCTGGCTGGGGTAGAAAGGGCCACTTCAGTTTAACTGACATTGCTAGAAGTTTAAAAATCCTTATTTTTTCATAAATAAGGACTCAAAATTCAAGGAAAAAGCAAAGACCTGAACACAAGATGAAACCTTGGAGATGCTGGTGGCCTGGTCCAGACCAGGGAATTTGTGTAGCTTCTCCCAACAGGACCTTTCCCCCTGTAGTGGCTTGGGGGGCAGCCTCTCAATCTGCCCTTGGAGCCGTGATGACTATTTGGGTGAGGATGCAGGAACCCACCACGGCGCTGCCCCATTCCTGCACCACTGGCAGAAAATATTCACTTCAGCATCAACCAGATGTTTCCTGCACCAGTGGTCTTAAAGAGTTTACCGTGAATGTTTTATCCACGTGGGGCCGCTGCCATGCTCCGTGCAACTTTTGGGCATGAGCTTGGTCCTCTTCACTGCTCCTGCGCATTCCCATGTGGGTGTGGGGGAGTGCAGGGTGTGCCCACAAAGTCCTGGCACTGCTGGGAGTCATCACAACATGGGGAGGGGTCTGTGGGGGACAGAAGAGGCTATAGGTTGTAGGAGAGGATGGTAGTGGGACTGTGCCCACAGCAGGGCTAGAGACACTATCTCAAACCTTAGACTCTCAAACCTTTGTTTGAAGAGTATGGATCAGCAGTTAGGTGGGCAGAAACTCAGGGTTTAAATGTCTTAAATGACCATGTGAACCTCCTCACACTGGCAGCAGCAGGGTCACCAAAGTGGCTGTGGAGCAGAAGGCATGTGAAAAATGGCAATGATATATAAAAGCCACTTTAAAATCTCCAGCCCTTAAAGAGGCATGGACACCCTGCCAGCTCTCCAGCTCTTTTCTGTTGTCATCTCACTCTAAGCTGTCACAAGATGTCAGTGTTTTCAGACACTCCTGCTATGGCTGAGCAAACAGCCTCTCTGCACTGCTTGGCTGACTTTCAATGGCACAAAATTCATCCATAAAATTGAGCCATAAGGTTCTCAGCAGAGTGGCGATACCACAAAGAAACTTGGCGTAGGGACCACATCAGCCTCTGACAGTGGGATCAAGGTACAGCTGCAGTTTGCCCTTGTCCCTGGGGTAGCTGTAAAGCACCTGGGCACTCAAGCTGAGGTGGTGATGCTTATTAGGAGCTTGGTGTTGGCATGGAAATCCTCAGAGCATAAATACAGCAAGGTGAACCAAGAGGAGGAAAGGTGGCAAAGAGGCAAACAAACAACTTTGTCTTTCTGTGTGTGGTTTGACATGTGTTACAGGATTGCCCTTTTGGGAGGATCCTAGAGATTAGGCCACAGTCTCATCACAGTCTCCCCATGCTGGCAGTGGGACAGACAGAGGGACACTGCTCTATCAATGAGCAGAAACTAAGCAGGTGGGAAAGGAAGCAACTGAGACTATTAATGTGCTATTACTTAGCAAGATGGTGCTCAGGCAGGTCTTGGAGCTAATGCATTCAGGTTACTGCAGCCTTGGGTTTGAACCACATCTTTCTTTTTTATTTTTTTTTAATTTTCTTTTTCTCCCCATGAAAAATTATTCTGGGATGAGAACTTTCTTTTAGCTGGTAAATTGCTTAATCCCAGGTTTTCTTGCATGGCACACCAGCCATAATAACCTCTGGTGGATAGTTCAATATCCTGCCTGTTGGTATTTTCCAGGTTCCTTTTACATCCAAAGACATTAATCCAGATTCCTTTTCACCCACATATACATAGAAGGAATTCCAGGGACTCAAGGTCATCCACTCTTCCCAACAAATGCAGAATATGCAATTACCTCTCCACTGCTGACCCTGCTACTCTGAAGCATTTTTATAGAAAATGGTGAAGGTTTGTGTTGGTAGCCCTGGGCCTCATCCTACCAATGACTTGTTATTGCTATTAATATTTAAAGTCCACTTCTAAAGTTTAAGAAGAGCACCTTAACATCAAAGGCATCTACCTTTACAGAGCTATCCTCAATGTCCCTATAAAACCAATGCGAGGGTTATAAAATCAATGTGGGAACATACTTTGGAAGATTTGAATTACCTTTTTCAGGGAGTCACTCATTCTCATGATCTAAATAAGAAGAATAACATCCTATTAGGCAACTGATAGACTCCACCAGCTGGATAGCACTAATGTCCCCCTGTCCCACAGGACCTTCCTGGCAGTATTCCATGATCCCTGCAATGGGGACAAAAGGTGCTGTGTAAGAATTTTTTTCCCACCTTCTCAAGACCCAAAGTCTTGTTTTTTAAAGAGATCTGTCTGGAGACTGCGGGTCAGGCCATGAAAATTAGCATAATTTCAGGCTGGGGTGTATTATAGGGAAAAAACCCATTGCATAGGAAACTCCTAGGAAAAATGAATAGGTTGTACTAATGTTTATAACTCAAACAGATCCATCTGAGTCGAGCCTTTTGTGTTAATTCCAAGGTGTTTATTTCAGAGAGATGCTCTAGGTTGGCTGCCTCTGTACGAGACAGATGATTTATGCCGTGATTTTTTGCCACCAGTGGTCCTGCTGCCTCACAAGCCACACCCTTTGCTGCCATCCCAAGGTTTGGATTTGATTTCCCTTGAGAAAGAAGCTTGTGTTCACATCCCCCATCCACCTGTGTTTCCTCAATACAGCATTGTATGTTTTCTGCTTTTTTTTCCCCTCCCCTCCCCACCCCTGTGAATTTGCTGTCATTGAGTGGCAAGAAGAAAAATAAAAATAAAAAAAAAGCCCACCTCCTACTAAGAGGACTAAGACCTGGGGAGCCAGCGAAGAGGAAAGGCCGTTGCCTCTAAAGTTCAGAAATAAAAAAAAATGACTCGTTCTTTTGAGCTTGCTGTTCCCTGATGTGACACTGTGATCAGTATCAAATGCTTGGTGGCAAGGATTTTTGTCAAGCTTTCCCAGCTAAAATAGATTTAACCTACCAGTTGCTCTTTGTGGGTTTAACAATGTGTGTGACAATAAAGGGCTGCTGCCGCTGCATTGTTAATACATGAATAGTCCCGGTTCTCTGTATTTACTATTGTGCACTGCAGATTTCCAGGAAGGAGTGTTTGGCTCTGGCTATTGATACATGTCCTGTTTTGCAGAAGGAGCTGAATCAGCCCCTCGGTGATTAGTTGACATGAAGGGGCAGTTAGAATTTAATTGAAATTAAGGAAAGCACCCAATTGTCTTTGAACTGCTGTCTTGGCTTTCTCCCCTGCTCAGAGGTGGTGCCCCTGGGTTTCACACTTTGCTGTCACTGCCTCTGGAAGTGAGGAGTTCACCCTGTGGGCAGGAAACTTCCAAAACACCAAAATCAAGGAAGGAATCTGTTCCGTGATAGCAGTTTGTGGTTTGTTCTTGGGCTAGGGCTGGCCAACAGTACGATGGACAAGAAGGAAAGGCAACAAGAAAGAAACGTATACGCTCTGTCCTCCAGGAAAACCACTGCCAGGCAGGTCTGAATGAGAGGGAAGCTGTGAGTGCCCCCACAGAAGCTTCTGGTGACTCCTGTGCCTGTCATTTATTCTCATTTTATGTCACATGACACCACAAGGACCCAGCCCACCTCCTGGGCTGAAGGAGGATGGTGGAGGCAGGAGGGCTGGGCAGGGTGAAACAGAATGCTGGCAGCAATCCCTGTGAATCCATCATGGGGGTGACTAACTCCTGCACAATGTTAGAGGTGTGTTCACGTCACTGTGCCCTTCTTCACTTACCCAAAATACCCTCACAGCCTCCATGGGGCAAGGGAACTGTCCATGAACCTGGGCCAGTCCCATGAATGTCCCTTCCAGGAGCAAATCTCAGTGCCCTTGATGGGAGCTGCATCCAGCTCTCCCCTGAAAGGCAAGAGCCAGATGCATTCTCAGGTGACCCAGAGTCAACCCTGGGCAGGAAAGGAAAGTTGCTCTCAGGTGCTGGGAAAAAAAAGGGAAAACCCCAAAGGGTGAAACACCTCTCCATCCTGGAAGTGATCTTTGTCGGTGTTTCTCTTGGTTTCGTTTCCGTAACAATCAGCCACTTATTATTAAATCAGAGCTGCTGGGGAAATGGAGTTAAATTAAGGGAGATCAGAGGCAGGAACGGAAGCGACGTCTATATAAATATCTGCCTATATTATATAGAGTACTGTAGTTAATCAATCCTGAGAACAAAGAGCTTGGCTTGAACTAAGGAACAGCCCCAGCCAAGTGAAGGAGCCCTGCTGCGGTAAGCAAGCAAACAGTGCTATCGACAAGGAAAGTGTTTATAAAGACCTCTCTACCACTGAAGGAGTTGAAAAACATGGGTTTTCAGCCCCTGGGGCAAGCACCAGTCCCCTGGCTCTTTGGGCGAGCACTCCTCTGAAGGTTAGCAAGCGTAGGAGCCAGATGAGGGGACAGCAGCTCCTCTTAACTGAGGCAAAAAACTTATTGATTATACGTTCAATAAAAGGTCAAAACTCCCTTTGAGGGTCACCACAGTTGTGGTAAAGCTCTTCCCAGCCCCAGCCCCTCTCCCTGTCTGCTGAATGTTTTGTGCCAGTCTCTCCAGGTGGACACCTGGGGTAAAAGTGAGCTGCAAATGAGCTAATCATCATTAATGTGTCGGTAGAACCTGCCAGCCTGACATCCCTCCTAATGGCTGACAAATGTCAGGGTGACTTGTATGCTTTTTTTGTTAATTGAATTGGTTAATTAGGTCCCAGAGGCCTGGCTGCTAATTGTGAGCTGCAGTGGAATATGGGTTTTAAAAAAAAATGCCACAACAACAAAAAAACACAAAACCCCCCATAAAATCCGATGCAACGAAGTTAAAACAAAAGGGAGCGATGGGGGGAAAAATAGCACCCCCCACTCACTCACTCACTCAAACACACACACACACACAAAACCTCCTTTGTGTTCTTTACAATCTGTACAGCTACCTTCACTTAATTTCTGACCTGCCACATGCTACTGCCTTCTTGATGTGTTTTTAAAAGGAGGGTTAGAGAAATTCCAAATCTGCCTTTTTTGACGAGAGCATCTGCTCAGTTAGAAACACAGTCATTAATTTTCTGCCAATTAGCAAAAAGAAAAAGAGAGAGAGGAAAAAAAAAAAAAAAAGAGAAGAGGGAAAAAACCCCTCCAGATTTGCATCTTAATTTGTTACTTTGTAAAGATGTTGGTTTTTTTAAAAGTTAAATACTCCCTCCGGTTTGCCAGCCATAGAAAGTGAAGAGATGATAGCAACTTCCCACCAAGAAAAGGCAATTAATCATTATATTTTGCACTTCTGTAGCAGCTTTCATCCCCTGATCTCAAAGTGCTTTGTGAAATTATTGTATTAAGTCTCCTGCCAAGCCCCGGTGAGGGTGGCAGTGTACCAGCAAACTCCTTGGGGCCAAGGTGGTCTTAATCTGCCTCTGCTGAAATGTGCCAAGGACACTAATAAACTTTATAACAAATAATTACTAGTCTACCTGTTTTGGGGAGGAGTAAGCAGAGGCTCAGGGAGCACTCGGGGCCTTCCTGGAGCAATACAACCTGGAGCTGGAGGGAACATCTTGAACCAGCCTCCTCTAGTCTCAGCATTCCCACTCCTTCTTTATTAACAGCCTCAACTGGCAGCTACAGGCAGAAAGATCTCTGGCATTGCAGGCATTAAAAGTATTAGAGCTAGAGCTGTTCAGGGACCAGCCTTTCCACTGTGCAGAATACCCCACAGACCATGAGAACTGCATCCACTCTCTTCTGAAACAAAAAAACTTGGGAATTCAACCATTTTTTTCCAGGCAGATATTGAAAAACAAACACCTAATCACCCGAAACATCTTTTTCATAAACCACACCACTTTGCACTTTCTCAACATTGCAAACTTCTCCATTCATTTGCACCTTCCTAAAAGCAAATTTATTCTGTTTCAAAAGTTAAAGCTATTTCTTCTGAATGAAATGATGGTATTTTTGTTAATGGCATTTGTTTTGTTTTGTTTTAATCGATGCTTCCCCCCACAACTGGTTTGTGCAATTTTAAAGCAACATGTCAAAATCCATACATTTCTAAAGAAAAGGAAAAAAGGTCCAATTAACATTGAATGATGATGAATCCTACAACAGCCTCTTCCTGAGCTGGTGCTGACATAGGAGGCTTAGCTGCTTGCCTGTTTCCATGTGTATTTTGCATTTATGGGAATTTCTCTTCCTTCATACAACGGAAAGATCCCATTGACTCAGAAAAAGAAAACCCAGGTGGTTGATCCCTGGTTTATTTCTTTCGTGGAGTTGTTGCAGCAGCACAAGTGTGCTTGCCTCAGTTTCCCCTTCCTCCCCTTGGCCAGGGCTGCACGGTGCCCCCAGACTGATTCCCTGGCCACCTGGGCACATGCCCTTATTCACTTTCTCTCTCCTCACCTTGAAATCTTACGGACACCTCAGGGCTGTCAAGAGGGGCAATTTGTGGATGCTGGCAATGGACTTGCAGCCCTCAGGTGAAGATAAAATACGACGATTATCCTGCTTGCCTCCCCACCCCCCTTCCTGTCGGATAGCAAAGTTGCCTTACGAGTTAAAATAAATTGCCTCACGCTCCCCACTGAAAGCATTTTGACTTTGTCTTGAATCGTGTATTCCAGTAGTCATTATACTTCAGCTTCTTCTTCTTCTTCTTAGCATATGACATACATAGCAGTTCAAAAGTTGCAGCGAGCTGCTGCCAGGTCACATTCAAAGGAAAGTATCTGGGAAGCTGGCAGCTAAAAGTATCTGATAAGTTGGCACTGTTACTGCTCAGCAGGAGGAGGGAGAAGTGAAGGAAGGAAGGGGAGGGGGAGCCAGGCATGGGGGAGAAGGGAAGGGGAGAGATTCAAAGGGCTTTTGTTTCTGGATCAGATTCTTCCAGACTCTGAAACTTTTGCAGAGATGTATGTGCCAGGGATTTTTTTTTTCCTCTTCTCTTCCTCCTCTCCATAGTTTAATGCATTAAAATAACCTATTAAAAGGCCTATATTTGCTTTCAAGCAGACTCTGAAAGGCGCTCAAGATGTCACTATTAAAACCGGCGCTGTGCTTTGCAGGCGAAGGTCTGTGGCGAGGAGAATAAAGCAGAATTGATTAGCTGCTCCGACTTTGCCAGCCTTACAAAGCCTGCGGTGTGCCACAAGTTGCTAGAGAACAGATCAGCAGCTTCTAACCAGCCTGCCTGTATACAAGGGTGCGCCACTTTGAAATCCAGCTTGGTTTTGCAGAGCCTGACGCTGGTCTGGCCTTCCCACAATGTCCCCACATTTCCCGCTTCCCAATGTCCTATTTTCTCCCTTTTGTGAGTCATTTGGGAAGGGTCAAAATTAAACCATCAAGACATTATCTCTGAACTCAGAGAACAAAATACCTGTCCTGGGAGGCTGTGGAGGGTGTTCAATCCAAGGAAGCCACAGGACCCCAGTGCAAACATTGTGGCGTGTTGCCCCAAGAGACTTGTTCCTGGCTACATAATCGACAGTGAATATTAGAACAAACAGACTGGAAAATGTAGGAAAATGCTGGAAAATGCTGCAAATGGCCAAAAGCATAAAGCCAAGGCACAGAGGTAACGAGAGGATCGGAGCCCTTATGTTCTGCATAGAAATGATCCACTCCGCACCTTTGAAATTAGGGAATGGCGTTCATGTCGTGCCGTGCATCAATCTGACAATCCACCCCTGAGTAGTCGTTGTCATTATACCACGGGTCACATGTGCTACAACTCTATTAATGTGTATGAAGTTACTCCCAGTCTAACACTGGTCTAAGAAAATCAGGCTTAATTAGATTCTCCTTGTAATTAAATGCAATTTATTCTTACGCTTTGTGTTATGCTTCTGGCTTGCCTGTACTATTGTGTGCTGATTATTAGAAATGTATTTATGAAAGGTGTAACAACTGTGTAAGAGCCACGTTTATAGCAAACATACAATTAGCTACGCTTGTACCATGCCTGGCACAGCAGGGCCTTAGTCTCTGAATGCAGCTGGTGTTGAGAGTACTGCACAAATAAATAGTAGGCCCAGGCAAGCTTGATCTCATTTACCTTGGTAGGTTAAGGTTGTATCATATAAAATCAGGCTAAGGCTCTGTGTTTCTTGTTTATATCTATAATTCTTCCCAAGGAAAACTCCCACTAGCCCTGACTAGTGACTGACTTACATGTTCGGCTCTGCTTTTTCAGAGATTTGCACATGATTAATCTGACATGTTAAAAGCAGGGCCACTGGCTTTAACCGAGACTACAACAACAAGATAAGCACATGTCAGTCCCTGAAGGGCTTTGACTCTGTGTTATTCATACCTGTGCAACTCAGCTGGAAAACACCCTTTCTTCCCTTCCTAATTATGCCAACAGCTGCCCAAGGTACAAGCAGAACAGATCCAAGGAGAGACAAGGCTGCAGAAGCAGGCTCACATCAAGAGCTGCTTACTCCAAGCATCCCCTCACCAAAAATTGCCAGCCATTGGGTTTTCATTCTTTGTTTTCAAGGACACAATAGTTCTTCCATGTCTACTGAAGTCAATATAGTAAGTAAAAAATAATCTGATACCTTCAGTAATTTTGATTTAAATCAATGGTAAACTGGGTGCAGAGACCAAGCCATGTCTCCCTTGCTGCCACTTAAAATAGTTTAATAGAGGGAAACACTTTGCAGGTGACCTGGCTCAGGGAGAGTAAGAGTCCAGAGCACATTCTGGGAGCAGTTACTTTCCCCACCACCAAGCATGTTCTCAAATAACCTAATTATTCTCATTAGTGCTGCATTCGGATGGCTGCAAATGAATAAAAGAAAGCAGGGGCGTGAGCGGGTAGTAAATCCTCCGTATACGAATATGATGAGGAGTTTAGGCAGCTCCCTCCCACTCCTGCTAAAAAAAGTTTTAATCTTGGCTGCTCCATGCATATTGACTGGCTGCATATTGACATGCCACCTGCTGGGGCTGCTTCAGCTATTGATAACCAATGCCATCACGCCTAAAGTTCAAACACCAACCAGCGGCTTTCATGTTTGTAAACAGTATTGATCTGCATAAATAAGCTTGCCATTAGACTGCTGGATTAAACAAGGACGAAGACAGAACATTTGTGAGATTAAATCCGGAAACAGTTAATTAAAAGCTGAGCAATAAACCCAAGCTGTAAACAGCAGGCAATTAATTCAGGCATCTGTAGATCTATATGCACAGTCCTTCCCCACGTTCCTGGCTGTGCCCCGCATCAGTCGCCTGTCCCTCCACCTGCCACCTGTCCCCAGCACCAGCATCCTGCCTTCCACACCCGTCACCAAGGCCCATGCTGGGGTGTTCCCTCGCTGCTGCAGAAGGGGCTCTGAAAAATAATCTTCAGATGTAGATGCACTTTGCTTTGTGAGGAGGGGGAAAGGGAAGCTCTCCGGGCTCTCCTTGTGCACATCATGGTTGTGTTACAGTGGAAGATCTCATGTATCTGCCTTGTGAGCAGCCATGCTCTGGACCTGGGAGAGGACCCAGAGATTCCTGTGGTCTAAATATCTTTTTTGACACTGACCCCCCACTAAGTGGCCTCAGGGTCATCACTTTGGTGTTTCACTTCAGTTTTCCCAGCTGCAAATGGAGAAGACAAGGCCTTGGCCTCTTCAATACAGCCATACTTTCCAGTGACAAACAACCCATTTAATAAAATAGAAATGCCTGGGGTTGACATAAATTTTCATTTTTGAAAAAAAAAAAACCCTGCAAACAAATGATCTCAAAAAGATAATCAGCAAGACTTGAAGATTTTCAGGTTTTCACTCTTCACTATTGGTTTTCATCCCCTTCTTCCCTTTCTTCACTTTTTCTAATGACTAAATGAGAAAGAGAAAAGGAGAGAATTAAAGCTGCTTAAAGCAAGAAAGAAAAGTTCACTTAACTAGAAGCAAAAAATCAAATTCAGAAAAAAAATGCAAAAATTATTTTAAATTCTCCCTTGAAAAGTTTCTCACATTTTTTTTAACCAATTCTGTTAGTTAAATGTCCTCAGCCCATGCCTTATAGAATTACAGTTGTTGGCTTTGTTACAGATGATTTAATGTTTATTTTATACTGCATGTGGAGCACTTGTAGGCTCTAGAAAGCAACACAGTATGACTGAGTCCATAGCTGTGGTATTTATAGGGCCATTGCCCTCACAGCATTCAAGAAGGATGTGCATTCCCCTCCCAACTCTGCTTTCAGAAGTGGGGAATTAGGGCACAGAAATATTATGGAAAACCAGGAAACAAACTCAGACCTCTCAGAACCTGGTTCAACACCATGACCAATGAGCTATTGCTAGCAGCAAGCAGTGTGAACTGTTGGCAGATCTGCACCAGCCCCAGGGGTTCTTCTGCTGGGCTTTTTCTGTCCTGGTGCTCCCTCCACAGTCTCATGCTGATTTTGTAGAAGCAATTGAATCTTGTACCTGGAGATGAACAGGTGAACCTTTCTTACAGTGGCTGGATGTACTCCTACGAATGGAGGAGTCCCAGTGGATTAAAACTGACAACAGTGGATGACAGAAACACCTTACTTCCCCAAAGGTGGATTTGCAATGGTACCAAATCCAAGTCTTCAGCCCAGCCAAGATACTACCTATGCCTCCAGGACTCTGGTAGGTAAAATACTTGTAGCTTAGAATCCCCATCCGTTTTTCAGGCTTACTCTAAATTGCAACAAACTCCTTCACTTGAGATATTCCACTGACATAATTTCCTCTCTCATGGGAAGAGAGGAAGAAAAAATATATAATGAGCAGCACTTGAAATTAAATGCCTATCGCTCATCTTGTTGCAATAGTGTTCTGATATCATGTCCCGGGTCCTCCTCTTTGGGCAATGGCAAGGTCTGACAATGGCAAGAAAATAGTAGACAAAATCTTTTTCTGTGCCAGCATTTCTAGGGATGGCAATTGCCTATCAAGTGTATATGCAAATAATATGCAAAAGAAAGATTGCACAGAAGGGTGGCTGAGAGCCCTTTGTTTGAAGCCCAGCATCAAGAATTAGTATTATCATATCAGTAATTTTAAAATGGTGAACTACAGACTTTTAGAACGTTGTGGATATTATTTTTTGTAATAAACTTAAGATTTACCCCGCCTACAGAAATCACCTCATGTTAGTAAGCAATGACTGTGCTACCAAGCATCTCACCAGGTTTGATCATAGAATCATAGAATCAATTGGGTTGGAAGAGACCTCCAAGATTATCGAGTCCTCGATCCAACCACCACTCTGTTTACTAGATCATGGCACTAAGTGCCACGTCCAATCTCAGTTTAAAAACCTCCAGGGACGGTGAATCTACCACCTCTCTGGGCAGACCATTCCAACGCCAGATTACTCTCTCTGTAAAGAATTTGTTTCCAATATCCATGTGAGCTATTTGTTTAAAAAACAGAAACCCACGTGTTGGGAAATTAACTTTTATGAGTCCATGAATTGGCAAATGTGGTACAAATTGCTGTTGTCAGTAGTGGCCAGTTCCTCCTGAATGGCTCTACCCAAGGTCTTTGACTGGAGGGACAAGACAGGTCAGGGTTGTGTTTGAGACCTAATAAGCCTAAGCCAATCACTTTGGGCAGCCCTGATGTGGGTAGTACTTGGCAAGTGCTAGTATAATGCTGAATCATTTGTTGATTTTAAAGTGACCTCTCCAAGCTCCCAGACCAGTGACAAGATCTGGCATTGCCCTGGATGGTCAGAAAAACATTGTACTTGGCAGAAGGGGAAGGTGTAGGGGCTAAGCAAGGCACAGATCTTTCTCAACCCATCCCCAGGTACTGTGACCCTACAGGAAGCAAGAGACTTGTTTCTTTGACACCTCCCCACTTCACTTGGGGTTAAAGACCATGTACAATTCAGGATCAAGAGTAGCAGGGGAGAGCACAGGCTTTGAAGACCCTTCTACTTGGCCTCCCTCCAATGTTTAATTACTATTTATTACCTCATGATGTTATTACTGGTATTTAAAGCTATTATTTTGGCACTACAGTTGTATGCCAGACATCTGTTATGAACCAGAACTCTACCGCATTATATGCTGTTCAACTCCATAGGAATAAAGGCAGCAGTTGTCCCTAAAGCTCACAGCCTAAATATAGTATGGCATTACAGACTTTTGCCTTCATTCAGAGCCTTGCTTTTAGCCTCCTGAATTCATCTTGTAAATTCAGGTGCAAGGACCTTGTTTTTCTTAAAAGAACTTAAGTACCACCAGTGATGACCAGGAATGATTTCTCTGGAATTACCAGCCTGCTGACTGCAATGTGCAGTGGAGCTCAGTCACGTTCACTCACAGCAGAGCAGGGCTCTGAAATCAATAGATACTCTTAGCTGAGTAGGGTCAGGTTTAGGATAGGATAGTTCAGGGAAATTTCAGATGTCATGTTCTGGGGGAGACAGCAGAGTTAAGGATGATGCTGCTCCCCAAAGGCCATGAGTAAATAAACTCATCTCCAGCTGGAGACTCTTATAAATGGTCTTCAGTCTAAAGAACCAGATCTGTTTAAATTACAGCAATGTATGTGTCACAGTATGTAAGAATCTGTTTGAATCATATGGAAATAACTACTCCTGGAACACCCAGGTCTCCTGACATCACTTCCTTGAGAAATAGATCCAATTACTTCCACTGAGAGATGAAAAAAAATGAGTGGGGGAAAAGGAGGAAGGAAAAGAAAAGCCCTGTCAGTGGAAGGTCAGAAATCTCTGCAGGTGGAGACCTTCTCTTTCTTTTTCTTTTTTTTTTTTTTTTTCCTTTTCAGAGTTGTTTCAATTCTTCAGCATAGAGGAAGGAAGGATGGTCCGGTGGATAAAGGTAGAGGCACTGTTGACAGTTCAGAGAGTTGGCTGCTGTTCCAGCTCTGCTGCAGACATCCTGTGCAACCCTGAGCAAGCCATCACCTCCCAATGCCCTTCCTCCTTCTCTCCAAAATGGGGTAAAACCATGTTTACTTGTTTCTGGAAAGGACACAAGGCCTGAGGCTTCTCCCTCCCAAAGTTTGGAGCGGTCTTGCAGAGAGGGGAGAGGGAAAAGCACTGGGATCCAAACTGCCAGCCAGAAAATGCAGGAGCTGCTGTGTGCTCTGCAAGGGGAGCAGAGCTGTCTCACACCAGCTAAGCACTTTCTCTCAAGCCCATGTCCTCATCTTCAGTACGGTCTGGGGGTGCTTGTGAGCAGGGGCAATGCAACTTGATTTTGATTTTGGTAGTTGTGTTCAGCAAGATAAAAGACGGATTAAGACAAAATATGTTCAGCAAAAACTAAATGCCTGAGCAGCATCGGGGCACAAAACTTTCCGAATAAGACAGGATTCTGTGTACCTCTCCACAAAGTAAATACTACCATATGTGCATTAAAAGGCTCCCATTATTTACAGAGTGCTGACATGAAACCCCCTGAAAGAGTTAGTATTTTGTTAGGTAAACGTTTTTCCCTCTGAGCGTTTTCCTCCTCTCCCTCTCCCCTCCCCCTCACCCAATAACTTACAGATGTTAGAACAATAAATTGAATGAATAGTTTCCCACACTGGAATGCCTGCATGCCGAAGAATGCAGAAATGATTTCTGGCCAGTTTCTGACACTGATCTACAACTACACTGCATATATTCTGTTGCTCTTGTATCAAGTCTTGAGCTGCTCCCTGCCAAGAATTAAGTGCTTGTTCCATAAACCTGGTGTAGATTATCACTTAGCTGTATAGATGTATCTAATAGAATTAAATAGTTTGGCTCCTGACCAGTAACAGATGTGCTACATATAATGCAATAATAATGAGACTGAAAGCACCATGTTATGCCAAGGGAACATTGTGAGATAGCTCACATTTCTTCTGTTGCCCAGTCTGTGAAAAGTAAATCGAAAGTCCCATGTTTTTATGAACAAAACAAGCTTTGGCTTTCCTTCTTTTTTCATTTTAATCTTAACAATGGGTTTGTTATCCAGCCCATGCACAAAGGCGAGCAAGGGGTCAGCTTTCGTTTCTATGGAGTGAAGGATTTGCTTTACCACAGTTTTATTTTTCACTAAAGTTCTCCTGTAACTTAAATGATTATAATAAAATAACATTGAACCCAGTTGTGACTATCTGCCTGGGACATGTTAGCCCACATAACTTGACCCATTGAGGACAGAATGGGCTGGGTAGGAGGAAGAAGAGTTCAGTTGTACACATAAGCTCATCATTTATTTTCTAAAATAAAACTAAAAAAAGTAAACAAATCGAGACATAGTCCTGCACAAAGCACCCAAATTCCTTCCCATTTCTACTGCAGGGGAGGTTCTCAGTCCTCCATCAATGAGGTTCTTCATATCTTCTGCAGGGAAGGGAGGAAATGCCTCAGAGACAAGGTGCCCATGCTGAGAGCCTTGCCAGCAGAGAGCAGAGGGGCCAGGGCCACATGCTCCTTCCTGCACCACCGCTGCCTCCCTTCAGGTCCTGGTGGAAGCTCAAAGGTGAGCAGCGACACTGGTGGTGGGGACGTGACCTGCCCACCAGCTGAACTGAACCTGCATTTTCCACCACGGCTTTTGATCAGCACCGCAGATACCTGGTGGCAGGGCTGGGGGGAAGAAACCTCTCCACCTGAAATCAGGACAGATGGCAGGTGCAGGATGTCTCTGGAAAGTGCAGGGAAGGTGCCCAAACAAGCTATTACTTGATGCTGTCGATCAGGCTATGTTGTTTCTGTTCTTCAAGTGTGGGCATGGTTAATGAGAAAGTTGTGAAGGGAAGAGAATTCCCCGAGTACCTGAGTGTCTCAGCCTTTCTTGACCCGTGTCGGTCTGGGTACAGACAGAGTAGAGCACAGAGACTGCACTGCACGGGCAGTCCAGGTTACAGATGAATATCAGGGCTCCAAGATGTTATTGTTAGATCTATCAGCTGTCTTTGATGCCCTGAGGTATTGTTGAGTTGCTTTTGATCCTCGGCAAGAATAGATGGGACTGTGCTCTGCTCACTTTTCCCTTAGCTTTCAGAGAGATCTCAGAAGGTAATTTTGGATAACTGCCCTAGTTTATTGACCTTCAGGGAACACTGCCTGATATTTCATCAGCAATGTACACAAAAACAGTAGGGGTGATTAATGAATTGATACTTTTTTGAAATTCCCTTGGACAGACAGAGCTATTATTAGCACTGGACAAGTATCTCTGAATATATTCTGCGACCATCCATTCAAATGCAACATGGAAAGGCCAGGCTGTCATAGCAATACTCAGATAAAACCAGTCTCTCCAGCTTCAGTACGGAGACCACATAGGAGAGTGTTAAGAGGGCTGGTGCTGTAACAGAGATGAGTTAGTCCCTTGGGAGAAGAAGCTGAGTTGGTGTTTGCTGATTGCTAGAGCCTGTATTCAAGACCTTGAGATGGTGATCCAGATGGACAGACATAACTGCTCTTTCTCTCTGCTTTCCCCTTTTGAAGGGAAATGCTCTGAGTGACAGAAACATGACTATGGCCATTTTTTAAAGAAACAGTTATGGAAAACTCATGCAAAACTGGATCCCCAGAGATATGACTGATAGCAACAGTGGGACCAGAGCCATGTGACCCCACCATATGTCTGATTAAAGTGAAACTGCCCTGCTTGATTTTTCAGGATCAACTGGCTGTAACACATTGTACAGAACAAGAACCAGTATTCTGTGATGAGAAATTCTGGACCAAGCATCAGACTCAAACTATGCTTACAGAAAGTTCCAAGGCACTAGAAGCAGCAGCAGCTAAATTTGGCAAATAAATTATTCACCCAGCTCTACTAAAAGCAAAAGAAAGGGATAGAAAATAGCCATCTGGGAAGTAAGGAAAAGCTCAAGACAATTATTCTCCTTACTGTGCATCATCCTGGCAATAATGCTCACGGAGAATATGACAATTGATTAAAACTAACTGGAGGTTAAATTAAATGATAATTAGCATTAATCAATAGTAGCGTTGGCATGCCACCACATCCCTCCTTTAGGCAATTCACCTCCAATCCCCAGCACACCAATAAGGCTGGTGATCTGTGAGCCCAGCGTGTGCTCCTGCTATCCATAAAGAAGCAAGTCCCAGCAGCATTGACCTGGGGGTTTGGACAAAAGAGAGCATTTCAGTGAAAGACAGCCTGGTCATCACCGGAGATGGCTGCTGCACCTCTCCTGCAGCTAATTGCAGCCAACATCAAAGACTAGGGTGCCCTCAAATGATGGAGGCTGGTAACAACAACTCAATGTCCGCCTGCTTTCAAATAGCAGATCACAAAGAGCATTGCCTCAGCGTAATATTATGTTTTTGTTAAGAATGCTCGTTTATCTTCCTCTCCCCATTTTCAATTTTTTTTGGTGGTATGTTTTTGTGTGGCTGGTGCACAAGGAACAGCCATGACTGTACATCCTTGCTAAGTATTGACTCTTTGCCAAGGGAAGTTAGCTGGGAAGTTGAGGAGGAAGAGTTTTTTCCAAGCATGACATGTGCAGACACACAAGTCTTGAATAAAGCTTGAATAAATAAGATGTAGGCACTTTTTATGGGCACAGTGCATGCACACGTGTGCATGTGTGCTTAATGCCCTGCATATATCCATCAGGTCTCCAGCACCCAGCTGTCAATAGATGGTAGAGACTCCCAATATGGGGCAGGAGAATTTAGGATAAGCTGCACTTGCCCATTGAACTTCCACCAGCCTCTTATCCAAGAACTGCCAGCTCACACTGCAGTATTGAAAACGAATTCATCTCAGGAGGCTTAGAGCAAGTGTCTAAACACTGTCAACATTTGAATGCCAAATCTGACAGTTCTTGGGAGACTTTTTGGCCTCTCATATTCCCCAGGTATCTCCAGTCAGACCCTGGAAGCACAAGGCTATGCCAAGGGGATACTTGCGGGAAAATGAAAGAGGAAAGTGTTTTAATGCTGCTCACATCTCAGGCAGTGCTTTGGGGTGAGCACAGGGAAAGGAAGCACAACTGCTTCCTGTCTTTCCTTGACTGGCCTCTGCCAGGAGCGGGTCTGGAGGGCAACAACCCATGCAGAGCCCCTGGGGAATGTCTCCACCATCAGTTACCTTTGTTTTCTCGCATAAGCAACGAACAAAGAACATTCATCTGAACTCAACTAGCTTCTTGTCCCCATACCCAAATCTAGGGAACCAAGAGCGTGAAAGAAAAGCTTACCTGTCGTTCGAAGTTTCATCAGCACAGCACACAGAAATGTGGGTTTGTACACAGTGCAATGAGTGCCAATATCAGCATTTTTATGCCAGCGCTAGGGAATTTTATTGATTTCATGCTGCAAAACTTTGCTTTGGATTGTTTGCCAATCTACATGATGTAGGATGGGAAAAAATCCTACATTTAGCTGACACCACCATGCTGCCAGAAATTCTGATGCTACGCAATAGTAGGACAAGATACCTTTATGGTGAGTGGCTCATTCCTATTCTTTTAATCCTTTCATATCTGCCAACTGCACAGATTTCCCACAGACTGCCACATGGTCCTGTCCTCAGGTACTCACCTAAAAGCACTGCAAATAGGACTCTGCTGTGGTTTGGGGGACCATCTCTAGTCCACCTGCCCCAGACTGGGAACTGTTGGGAATGGATATGCTGTGTCATCAGAAGAGCACTGCTACCTTTAAAAGACCATTTACCCTGGGTGGATTTGCCACTGCAATGGTCCTAATTTTAGCTTTTTGGTGCACTTAAATATCAAGAAATTTATGGCTATGATCTTTTTCCTTTCTTTGTGTCCTGCACGGTTGCCCAGCCTCTCCCAAATGAAGGCCACAAGGTGTCATTTTCTGGTGTGTTGTGGAAGAAAACAGATGTTGGAATACGTGTTTAGGCAGCACACCTTGGCAAACTGTTACCAAGATCTGAATATCTGGAGGAACCAATTTTGATACAAAACCTGGGGATCTACTTCATCGCATTGCAGTCCTTGAGCCAGTAAGTCACCTGCTGAGAAGTGACTTACCAGCTCCAGTGAAGTCCTGTGTTATGCACTCAGCTTCCAGCTCAGAGCCATCCTGCACCCCAGCTGCTCATAGCACACGTGTGGCAAGTGCAAGTCTCTCTGCAAAAGGCTGTGGTAGACCTACAGAGACACCAATTGCATCTTCACTGCTCCATCAGCATGAAAAGGAAGGGGCTGTGTAAGCAACTAGATATTTAGATTGCACCCAAGATAATGCGAAGAAGACAAAGAGAAACATCTCTCCGGCCTAGAGGAAAACATGGCTTTCTTTGCACTGACCACACATGTTAAGCATCTTTGATCAGTGGAGAAGCAGGTGGTAAAAGACAGTATGCAAAAAGCTTGGTCATGCCTAACACGTCCCTTTCCAGATCAATATATACTTGTGAAGATATAATCTCCCTGCTGTAATGCTGACAGGTTAATGACAGCATGAGTTATCCACTATCTAAATGCCCACATCAGTACCTGAGTTAGATTAACCCCTGACAGACTTAACTACATGTGCATGCCACTCCATAACCTGTCATCACAACACACTCACCTGTGACTTTTCCTGCCTTTTACTTATTAAACCACCATGCTGCAGGTCCTTACCTCCCCCTGCCTGTGTGATGCTGGGTGCTGAGGGTTGTGCTAGTAGCCAGGGAACTCCTCCATCTCCTATGACTGTCTCCAACAAGGACACTGCCAGTGTAGGCACAACGCTGGGTGGGAAGGACCCCATTGCCATGCAGAGGAATGGAAAAGTGGAGATACTTGTCCTTTCCATGCAGCTGAGAAGCGGAATAAGAAGCAGTGACAAGTTCCTATAATTCCCCCAGCATGTGGCACTTGTAAATTTGGAGTGGATCTTTTATTTTAAAATTTAAGACTCATATTTCTGTCTGTGTATTTTACTGAGTTTGGCTTTCAAGTGCAATCCAGTCCTTCTCCCCCCTCCCGCTGAAAAAGTTCAGACAACATGTTGTAGCATTGCAGCAGTTTAGAAGAGGAATGAGACATGGCTGGGCAGCATCCCCAGGATCCTGCTGTGGCTTTGGCCCAAAATTTGCAAAGTGGATTACTACAGCAAATAGCGGGGCTTGGGATCCAGTAGCATTTGGAAAGCGTGATCTGCACTGTTGTTGGCAGGGACTCAAGGGATTTAGGCTTTAATCCTGCTTCTGGTCTTGACCTCCTGGATAATGTGGAAGAGAAAGGCACAAGGTGCAAAGATTTACTGAGGGAATTGAAATCTATTGGTTTAAATTTCATCAGAACAGCCCTGTCACATTCTCATCAGCTGCCAGAGAAATGCCACTGTTAACTTTCAAATTGCCTCATGTGCCCTGTTTATCAAGTAGAGACAAATGTGCTGAATGCCTGGCTGCTGGATCTCTGGACCTGAGTGCACCTATTGCACTCCTACATCCAAAAAGACAAAGGGGACAAATATCAGATGAACCGGGTGCAAACATCTGCTTCACCCGCCTGCCATGTTTGGGCTGGAAAGCTCTCTCACTCTTGCTTGGGAATATTAGTAGTTTAACACGTAACTGAATTAGCGTGGAGAGAAAACAAATCACATGTGACTGAGTCTTCTGACAGAAGCAGCTTTGATGTCCTTCTGGTCGGGCTCGCCTGCTTCTCAGCCCAGCCACCCCCCACCTGCACCCCACCCCACCCCATCAATAAACTGTTTGTTTAGCCTCGCACAGATTATTCATTTCTTGGCACGGAGCTCTCGGCTCCAAAGAATTAACATTTGGATTGTATTTGCTGGCTAGTAAAGTGCCAGCGATACAGCTGGGATTCGTTGCACAAACTATTTTGATGGGGGAAATCAATGACAAACTGAGAAGAGGAGGATCAAACAGTGAGCCCTTTTGCAATCCTTGTTTGAAAACATTGTGTTGGTGATATTTGGAGTTTCTAAAAGTGGGGTGGGTGGCAAGTAGGGTGGGGTAGCCTTCTCCCAGGTCCTCTGACTCCCACACGCAACAACCTGACCCCAGCCCAATCCTAGAATAGATTAGTCACAGGATATTTCATTTTAAACCCAAACTCATGTGTTTTTTCCTACAGAAGAGGAGACTCACTGGATGTTTATTGCTGCTTTGCTGGAATTTCTTTCTGGTCAGAGAGGGATTTGAAAACTAAATACATTTCCTGTTGGAGGCCAAGGGCTGTGAGCTGCAAGGAGAAGCATAGCCTTTGGCTTGGTTCAGCAGTAAATAATCACTTGTGTTCCAAAAAGTCATTCGCATTGGCAAGGGCTCCCAGCACCTGCAGATAGAAGTGCCCGGGGCAAGTCCAAGCACTTCATTTAGACTGTCCCTTATTACGATCAATCAGACCCCATTCCTCTTAGCCACAGGAAATTCTAGGCTTAACACACATGCGTTTTAAAATTAAAAAGGTGGAAAGATGGGCAGTTAAAGACACAGAAAAAGAGATATGGAAATGGAGAAGGGGTTTTCTATGTTTGCACAAGAAAGTTCCTTTTTTCACTCCAACTCTCCATGTGAAATGTAAGCACACAAAACCTTCATCTTATCAGTATTTTCACCCATGGAGAAGTCTAGTAGTTTGCCTTCACCCTCATTCTACCTGTATGTCTTTTTTGTCATCTTGTTTTCCATAATACAGGAACAGAGAGGATATTTTATATCTTCATCTTCCTATTTTTTTCTGGTAAATTTTTGTGCTGCCTAAATTAGCCTGTTTGGCAAATTCTCAGTACAAGCAGTGTCAGAGCCTGCCAGGCAGTGTGTTTGTCCCTAACTCCCTGGCCAAAAGCCAACACATCAGGACTATCCTTTCCTGGGAAAAGCAGTGCAAATAATCAAACAAACAAACAAACAAAACAGCTAAGTGCTTTATATCTCAAACCTACATCAGTACACTGACTGAATTCTCTTTAGTGGACCTTGGATCAGGACCTGACAGCAAGTCTGTGAGATGTGTGTATGTGGATTTCTGCATGAGCCAGGTTGGGGGTCACATCTGGCTACACTCAGGATACGCTCCTGCTTCCTCACATCCGAATGGAGTTTAGTTTCACACAATGTATTTCCTAGCCCAGGTGTCACAAAACAAATGCTGCCAGCAGTCACTTTGTAATCTCAAAGTTGTTGCCAGAAAGAGACAATATTTTTTGAGGCAACAGGCTGAATTCATTGCAAGAAAAGACCTGGTGTCTTCACCATCGCAAGTTTGAACCCTCTCCTCTTGACGACAGTTCTGCAGAGTGAAAACTGGGTGTGGGCTGCTCTCTGTCACAGATGGAGCTCTAACTAGCCCAGGAACTTTCAGTTCTGGCTGTGCCAGGGACACTTGGAGCATCCTGCTGCTATTTTTACCAGTACTAGGAACATTGAGTTCAGTCCTGCACCGGCACCAGCCAAAGAGGAGCTGGTAACACCTCTGGCAGTGTGACTCAAAGCACCTATCTCGGCACAGTGGAGTCCCTGAGCACCAAAATAGCCATGGATGTGGGAACATCCCAGGCAGAGATGGGGAGCTGTGACTCACTGAGATCACACAGTGTCAGGTTGCTTTGCTGTACAAAGACGGTTCCCAGCACAATAAAATAGCATCTGCTCCTCCCCACTCCAGAGACACTAAAGGTCTGTAGCCCTGGGACTCCAGCCTCACTTAATCTGCTGCTGGATTTCATACTAATGCAAGCCTGTCACCACAAGTGCTCAGTTGTGCGTGCACTGCGTCACAGCCAAAGTTCACTCCGGTAGGACATTGCAGGCAATTAAGCTGAAGCAAAGCTCAGCCTCTGTCTGAAATGAAATGAAAACACTGGAAAGGCAGCGCTGGGTCCCACTCGGGCAGACTCCACAGGTTCTTCTTTAACCAAAGCCGGGTAAGTGGAGGCTGCCACCACCCCTGCTGCTCCGTGGGCGTCAGGGGCACCGTCCATCAAAGTAACACCTGAAGAAGAGCCCTGTGTCAGCGCCAGCTGCCAGGACAAGGGAAACTATCGTCTGCTGCTCAACAATACAAAGGGCTTCTTTCCTCCTCCTCCACTAAGTAAACTGTTAAAGACCATGACCCCTGGAAAACATAACAAGAGCAGAGGAATTTACAGTCGCATGTTCCAGGTCAAGGCATCGAGCGTTTCACAACCTTGTGATTCCAGCTAAAAGCTCCTCTGTCTGTCTGCTCTGTGCAGAGGCAGCTCCCATCCTCACAGACACACATACACACAGTGCATATACATGGTAAAATTTGTAAATGAAGGCCCAGCTTTTGCTTTTTTACCTTCCTGCTGTAATGAACAGTGGCAAATACATTAGCAGCAGGGCAAATTCTTCACAGAGACCTGAGAAATATTTAGTGGGCATTTGCAACTGTGAACACCCATGTCCCATCATACAGTGCCTAGGCACAGCTTATGATAAGGTCAGTGTTAACATTCAGTCTAAAATAGAACAGAAAGTGGACATAGTGGCTTCACTTGAGATGTAATGGAGAATTTCTTGGGTTAGGGGAGCTGGGGAAGGCTGAAGGATCAGACAATGGGGGAGTGTAGTAAAAACTAAGCAGAAATGCCTGAGGGGTGCTTGAGAGCTTTCTCCTCTTCTCCATTAAACTATATACAGAATAGAGCTGGGCTTCTCAGCTGAGCCAGGCACTCTCTCCTTGAAGGGGACACTGGGAGCTTCTCTCCTTCCAGGGCATAAGCTGCCAGTGGCTGGTCTCATCTGGGCTTCTCTGTCCCAGTGGTACAGAATAGACCCTGCCAATGTGGTCATTCCTTTACTCCCATTATAAAATAACAACCATTTCCAGTTGCACTGGTAGTTTGTGTGATGCAGACACCTTGACATAAACATCCAAAATGTGCTCTCTAACAGGCAACTGCTGGGCAGCCAGCATGCCCTCCCTTCAGCTGCTCAGCTGAGTCCTGCCCTCCTGAGTCTGGGTCTTCCCAGGACAGCACGGGGGATGTGGGGATGAGGCACACACAGCAGCAAGCCACGACAGTGCTGAGCGCTGCTCCAGGCATGGCTTGCATGTACCATTTACAATAACAAGAACATGAAGCCTGGGAATATCTTTGGATACCTTCTGCTTTGGGATCCCAGCATCCAGGGAGAAGAGGTGAGCTGCCCATCATCTGAGAATTTGCTGGGGCAAACCCAGCTAGAATACCAAATTCACTACTCTGTATTTGTTGAAGTTTGTCTTCAATTTGAGTTTTCTTCTAATTTCACCCCCTCCTTGCCCCAAACCTTTTAGCATGAGATGTAACCCAAAACACAAGACAGGAAGAAGAGCCAGAAGCAACCTTCTAGATGGTGAGAGATGTCATATTTGATTTTCCCACCTAACAGGAAAGTGAAATATTTAACGCTCCCTTTTGGATTTGATCCTTTTGTCTGTTTCTCTGCCTTTATAAAACACTGCTGCATGGGGAAGAGGCCAAAAGAAAAAAATCAATTGCCTTTCTTGGTGCAGAGACCTTTTCAAAGATGGTGCCCTGTTCTTCAGGAGCCCCAATGTTTTTTTCACATGCTTCTGGCAGAAGAATGCTGAATCCTTCCAGGAGTGCTCTTTATCTAGTGACATGGCCATCTGTGGAGGTCGGGTAAGGAAGGCTGCAGTTAGTTTTTTCTTTTCTTTCCTCTTTTTGTGTTTTTTTCTGCAAGAGGAATAGTTAAAGGGGGAAAAAAAAAAAGAAGAAGAAACAAAAGAATCCCTAACACAAAAAGCAAAAATATGCTGTAATGTAATCACAGGGCTACTGCTCTCTAACTTTCTGGAGGTCTTCCTCTGCCAGGCCACCTCAGACTGCAGTTGGAAGTGCCAATAGGAACCTTCAAAGAGTTTTGGTAGAACAGTGGGTTTTTTCTCCCTAATAATAAAGAATTAACTAGTCTCTTTTCTTTAAATGATCTAAGCAACAATTAAGAAAAAAATATGAGAAGGGTGTTTCTGGTAGTATATTATATGCAAGGCCTGTCACTGGCACTTGGTTTCCCAGTGAAAATACTGTACTAATAAATAACACAGTTTCTGATTTTATGGTTGGATATTTTCAAGGCAATTAGGGTGATTTGGTTTTCTTCTCAATGCAGACCACAACTGCAGCCTTAGGATTGATTTTAGGTCAATCCAGGGCAGTTTCCACCAAAAGAGGCAATCCTGTCTTCACTCTTTCTGTTTTCCTAAATAATGGTTTGATACAAGTAATTAAAAACTGATCCTCCAAGAGAAAATACTGCTTTCTGATGGATCAGCCAGCTGCAGAACAGTGTTGCATTTTTGCCCCTGCAGTTGTGCATATGGAGCTGCTGCAGGTGGGTGTCCCTGAGGCCAGGGGCTGCCAGGGGACTTGTCACCTGCTGTAGGATGACATGGTAGAGACCTGCACCTTGGATAGCTGCACTGCATGTAGTGTCTGCAAACACTGAGATTTGCAGCTTAAACTGCTGACGTGTCTTTAAACATCCTTTTGCCAGCCTTACAGATTTTATTTGTTGGTGGTCTTCATTTATAGGGCAGGCTAGCAGTGGTGTGGGACTTGAGTGTGAAGAGAAAAGAAGAGCAAGGGAAAGCTCTTCCAACTCCAAAAGATTCTCCTCTTTGGTTTAGGGTGAACAGAGGCCAACGTGAGTCTTTCTCTGGATTTCAGGGAGCTTTGGATCAAGCCCAAGGTGCCTCATTATCCCATGACAGAATAAAGACACATACTCATTTTTATGAGTGAAAACTATTCTTTCTCTCCAGTGAATGGCTGAGATCTGAACACAGCTGCTGTTTTGCTCTGTGCAGTGAATCACTTCTGATTCTTAAGTATTGAAACAGTGACATGCATTCCCCCTGCCTAACATGGGACCTTTCTCCATTATTGTACCATGAGAAGAATATAGTAATTCATGCTGTCCTTATTTTTTAGCTTTATTATTGCTGGGACTCCTTTCACTTCAGGCTGAAAAAGCAAGGGCAGAGAGGAATGCTGACATTATCTTAAAATATGAAATTTCTGAGAATGGGGGATCTGCAAAAGTACTGGAGTATTCAAACGTCTTTTCATCAGCTGGGAAGCAGGAAATGCAGGAGTTGCTTTATACGGACTAACACAGAGATATGGCAAAAAAATCCACTTTTATTAATTGTTAGATTGTGGTAGGTTTTGCTCTAAAGATAAAGTTTGGGAATTTTGCTGGCAGAAGGGACGGTGCAATGGAGGCTCCATCCCTCTTTTTCTGGCACATGCCAGGGATTGAGAGCATCTACCTGATAATTCTTCATATCACACTGCAAGAAAGAAGTGTGGCAACTGTACAGCATTTAGGAGTGATCACAGGAGTGATCAGAGGCCTGGAGAACAGAAGATATGAGGAGAGACAGAAAGAATGAGGCTTATTCTCTCTAGGAAAGAGGAGGTTTACAGGAGACAGCCACAGAAAAACAAGGCTAAGGGGGATCTTTGGAGGTTGTCCAATCCATTCCTCTCCCCTGAAATAATCTCAGCAGTATCTAAATCTCTCCTGATAGACGTTGCTTTGACCTGTTCACAGAGATCTCCAGTGGTGCACAGCCCTCAAGCTCCCAGGGCTGCCTGGTTTACTGTTTCATGAGTGACACTACTAAAGTATTTTCTTATCAGCTCATTCTGAAACATTCTTTCTTCAGTTTAAGGCCTATCACCTTATCAGCCATGGTCAATTCCTAAACAAAATCAAACTTTCATTTCTATTCACCACTCCTGCGTTAAAGGAAATAAGATTATATGGTATTTTTTAGACAAACCCACAACAGCTGTTTTTCTTTTTCTTTTCCCAGGTGCTTCCAAACAACTAAATTGCTTGATATTTGCTGGAGCTGAAAATATAGACAAGCTGGTCTGTAATTCCCATGTTCCTCTGTTTTCCCTTCCTCTGTATGAAGGTAGGTTTGCCCTTTTCCAGTGTTCTGGTATCTTACTTAGATTTTCCTGGCTTCTCAAAGATAACCACAGGTATCTAAGATCATTTCAGTCCACTTTAAAATATTCTAGGATGAAGTTCATCAGGTCCAGCCAATTATAAAACATGAATCTTATCTAATTTTCTCACTTCTTTCCTTATTCTGTACTGAACTCCCATCCTTTTTCCATTCATTTTTGAATCCTGTTAGCTCCTGCTCTCAACTGATCTTTTAAATGAACACTGATACAAAAAAAAGCTTTAAACACTTCACCCCCTTGGTATCATCTGGTGATACCTTTCTTTTTTCATCTTAGGATAAATGTATTTGTAGAACAATTTCTTGGTACTCACTCTTCATATATGTAAAAGAGACCTGCAAAGAGAAAAGGACCATGCTATTCCTCACAGCTATCAAGAGCAGGACAAGAAATAATGATGTTCAAGTGAAGGTTAAACATTAGGAAAAGTATTTTATGGCAGCAGCAAAGACCAGGAATGCATTAACTCTGGAGCTTGCACAAATTCATATCACTGGCAGTCTTTAAGCACAGGTTACACAATTAATTTTTCACCTTTCCCAGTTTGTGAACTCCTAGCATTGTTCCTCACAGGGCTGCACATACAGATGATTTAGACCAGTTACAGGGATTTCTCCTGTTTAGATCTGCCTGAGACACCTCCTCCTCCAAGATGCATTCTACAGAAAAGGAAATATCTGTGGGCTTCACTTTAGGAATCCATGGATAAGATAAACATTTGACAAGAACGAGTCAGGGATTCCTGCCCATCTGTTTTTCTATAATTCAGTGATCCCAAAATTCCCGGGTACTGTAGCTGCATCCTCTAAATTTGTGATGTCCCAGAACTGAAACGAATGTTGTTGTTTGCAGTTTCGTTGCTTCCCTTCACTGAACATTAGCTCTGAAATGTACTGTACTTTTTAACAAACTTAATAATGCTTGTTTTATCTGCTTTATAGACTAATCAGTTGGTGACTATTAATGTCTGGCTTATTACATCCACTTTATAGTGCTGCAGGTCATGGAATGATGCTGTAGCAGAGCAGAGACAGATCTCCTGAACTGCCCTCTCCTCCTCCAATCTCCAGATCATTTTCATTTCCTTAAATCTCATCCTTTTGTAAACTGGGTGAACTGAATAGATGTTTGCATAATTTGCATATGTAAATCTGACCTAGAGAGAAACTCTCCTGGCTACTGCATAGAGGTTCCTGTTAAATGTTGCAAATTGAAAAGCTTTCCTCCCCAAGCTAAAATAAAAAGTGCCCTGGAGGGTAAATTTCTGAAGTGTTTGTGACTAACCTGATTAGTCACTCTAAATTGTGATAGATGGAAGGGAAAAGCAGTTGTCAAACAAGGAGGAAATTCCAATAGAAGAGTAAATTTAAGGATGACAGTGATGATAAATTCTTACAAGCCTTAGAAAAGATCAGCCTTTTGTGTAGCTCTCATAAGGACCATTGAGTGCTCACTGTATAATGGGCTGCTGTTTAGATAACTGTAGGAATGTGGTGGTGATTGGTTGTAGAAAGGAAAAAAAGCACCTCATGTCCAGGCTGATCTGCATTTATTTTAAGGTAACTGTAATTAAATTTTCAAGCTCCTTGCTGCTCCTGCAGGTGAGCTTGAGACTGCTGGGCCAGGGGGATGCACTGCAAGAAAGGATAGTGCTCAGGGTTAGATGATTTCAGATTAAAGCCAGGTATACATTTTTCACTGTCAGGGTTGAGAAAACTGAACAAGAGTTCTGCTTCATTTTTGTCACTAATAATTTCTGAATATGTCAGATGTTTTCTAACAGACATGTTCTATTGGTGATGGGAACTGGATTTGGGAAGAACAGAGAAGATTGAAGAGTGCACAGTGAACCCTTCTAGGCTGATTGCTGCTACATGCTTTCTTCCTATTTGAAATATGTAAAAAAATTATTATCTTAAAACCAATATAAGAAGACAACCAGTTTTCTACTCCTCTTTGAGTAAAATGGATCCTCTGGAACTAGTTTAGCAGAACATGGAGGAAAGGGAAATAAAGTATTTCCCCTCCTCTGTCCAGAAAAGGTTAGCAATATCTTAGCTGGCTGAAAAACTAATAGGAAAACAGAGATAAATTTCATTGACATTTTTTCAGCATTTCAAATGTTCAAGTACTTCTAAAACATAACAATTTCAGCCATTTCTCAGATCAATATCACAGGGTGAATACAAGGGTCTGATATTACTAGAGTTCATAACAATCAATTAGTTTGGGACATATAGAGAAGAATTGCATGGAGAAACAATCTATTATGTTTTCCAATTAATTTGTTTGCTTCAGCATTTAAAATTCTACCAGCGTATGCACTGTATTAGTATCTAGGAGCTTCCATAATGGAACAGAACAGCATTGTGCTAAGACTTTATGTTACAAAAAGATGTAGAGCCTGCATGACTGTCACTTAATTTGACACCAATCCTTAATGGGTCTGGCTGGTCCCTGCCCATAAATTATGTGAAGTTTCAGCCAGAGAAAGCCTGAAATTTTCTTCAGTCATGAGTCTTTCCCTCAACAGTTGGCCTCTATGTCTCTAGTAATATGGTCATTTCTAATCAATGAGGTCAGAAGTAGAGACTTCTCCCATCTATGAAAAATGAGCTTTGTTTTGAGCAAGTCATTATTTCTTTTGGGGGGATATGACGGTTTCAAACCATAGAAGAAAATTGTAACAAGGTGGTAACTGAATGATGATGTTCCAGGGCTGGGAGTTTATGTTTCCCAGTACCTGAACACCTCAACCACCTGCTGTTACCTCAATTGCTTTTTTTCCCCTGATCTGGGACAAAACATGTCATCCTATACTGTAAAACTGCTACAGTGCACTCAACACACAAAAGTTTTGGACCCTTGTCATAATGGGCAAAATATTGCAAGCATCTCTTTGAAGACTAGGAACAACACTATAGCCCAAACACACTTTCTCTATCACCTTGCTGACTTAGTCTGAGATAGGAAGGAGATCAAATCTCACAAGAAAAGCCTGTTTTTGTGAGATTTCAAGCAAAAAAAGAGCACTTTTAAGAGGTGTGCATTCCCTCAGTTACACCTTTTTTATGCTCACCATAATTCCAACCATTTGCTGGATGAACTGACAAATATAAAGGTTCTTTCAGCTAAATCTGGCTCTTGGTTGGATGGGATAATTGCTTTATTCCTGCTACTGCATGTCCATTTTTGAAAAGAGAATTAAACAGCATGAATTTCACTCCACCCAAGATTTGGCAAAATCCTTCCAGAAGAGTAGATTAAATCAGGATTTCCCAGACTTCCAGCTAGAAGTATCCTTCTCTAATAAAAGCTTTTTCATTTGTTTATTGCTTTAGCTCGTTTTCACTAAGAAAATGTTGCTTTTGTCTAACCATGAATCTTCCAGGACTGTAGTCTGAGGTTCCTATGTATACACTGATAGACTGCAGGAGAGAATTTTCTCACGTTTAATATGACACCATTAAACACAAACTATAAAACAAGATCCATGGGATTTCCTCTTATTTTCAAGGACTTACAGTATGTGTCTTTTCCCAAGAATAATTCCCGCTGAAGCAAAAAATTTCAGCAAGACCAATGGTGTCTCAGCTTATGTGAGAACTACAGCATCAGGTAAAGGTATGGCCATCCTGGGCAAAACCACATTGCAGATGTTATCTGTAGAAATGTGTGCAGGCCTCCCAATCAGCATGTCTTTTTTGTTGCTTCTGAACTGAATGGCCAGGAAAGGTTCCCAGTGATGCTTACTTTAGGAGGAAGAATCAACAAAGTTTTAAGAAACATTTAAAATCCAAGTCCTCTAAACAGAACGGTTATTGAAAGAACAAATGGTATCTCATGGGTTCAAAGTCCTTTCCACCAGCCTCTGGCCTGAAAGCTCTCATTATTTGTGCTGTTAGTAGCTGAAGTTATTGGCACTGCTGGGTCTCTTTCTGTTTCTTGTTCTCTAATGCAGACATTAAACAGTTGTCAGTGAAGTTTTCACCCCCATTCAAATACTTGTGCAGCAGAAAATGACCTGAGTTTTGGCTGAATTCCTGTTGTTTCCACAAACTGGTCCACGACTGACTTGTTTCAGCTATGTGAGAGGAGTGGTGGTGGTTACACTCTGCAACTCAGTTCTGAGGGGTGACCCATCTCACAGAATCACAGAATATTCTGAGCTGGAAGAGACCCATAAGTATCATCGAGTATATAATAATAATATAAATTATTTTCTCATCTAGAATTTCCATTACTCCAAGGGGATAACAAAGTTTGTCCTGTGGCCGCATGGAGTCGTGTAGAATTTCATTACTGACCAATGCAGTGCCAGACACAGTGGAAGGCATCACTGCAACTCCTCATGTACATGGCTGGCTCCTGAATTAACTGTGGCCACACTGGAAGGTGAGCAGGGCATCACTGCACAAAGTCAAGTAAAAACTTCTGCTCCCTATACATGAGAGAGAAGAAAATAAACCTGCAAATATAAGCCATGAATTCATAATATGTAAACACATGACAAGATAGCCAACGGGACAATTCAGTGGTTTCATGCTTGCTGGATTGGCATCCATGATTTTTAAATCAAGGAGTACCCCTCTAAACTTTCATGTATCTCTTCTAAACTATGAAACATCCTCCCACAAGAGTAGAAGCATGGATTGAATATACCAGCAGATAAAGTAGCAGCAATCCTGTCTTTGGTAAGTGCCCAAGACATCCTCATCTGTCCTCAAAAGTCAAAATCTTGCTTTTACTAAATGGTTTAATTCCATGTTTGTAAGTCTTTCCCTGGAAGATGATTGGGCATGGAGAGTGAAAACTGCGGCATGTGCTGACCAGAGAGTTCCCTCAGTCAGACCTAAGACCTCCAGATATATCTTTGCCTCACAAATAGTGCATCCTTCCTACTGAGCGTGAAGAAGAGATGATACATCCTCGAACAGCACCTTGTTGCAACATCATGTCACAAAAGCTGATATTGCCTTTACTGGTGCATGCATTAGAAAAATGATAGCTGATATGCTAAGTGATTTTTTAATAGACCTTGTTAAACATGTTAGCTTCAGAGACCTCGAGCTATCTATCACTAGTGAGTCTTTTTTTTTCTTTCTAAGGTTTAGCAAAGTGAACTAATTTTTGCCTGTAGATCTTTCTTACACACTTATTTTCAATAATATCAGACCCTCCAAAAGGATGTGCTCTCCAGACCCCTGCTCTGCATGGCAGTGAGAACTCAAGAACATATCACCTTTAATTGTAGCTGCAGCCATGATGAGAGGCGGGGCAGTGGATGCAATTTGCCAGCTTAATTAAGGAAACCAAACCATGGAAAGGACAAGAACAGTTCAGAGAGGGAGGAGTTTGTCAGTTGCTGGAAAAAAATTGAAATACTGGGGCAAATAAAGTCTGCTTTCCATGTTATGGATGAATGCCACCACCTCCTTTTTCACTCATCTCCATCTAAAGAATCCTTTAGTATCTATTAAGAGCACATCACCCTTACCAAGGCTGAAGAACACCACTAAATGTACCAGCAGAGTAGGAATGCATCTCTCCTTCCCCCTGCCAAAGCTGGCAGTGTGTTGCTGGAAACATGGTGGGGTGAGTGCCATTGTACCTACACTACAGTTTTGCAGCTAAACTCAGCATTGAATCCTCAGTGTGGACAAGTTCTGAGACAACAGCAAATTCTTCCTAAGGGGAGGAGAGTAGCCAGGAATTCAGGATACTTATTCTCAAGGGACAACTGCATTGGTGGTGTCTAGGGTAAATCAGCCCATAAGGTATACGATCTCTGGCTTTTCTAGCAATAAGTCAAAGCAAAGAGTTTAGAAACAGAAGTGGGAACTGTCCTTAAACCAAACAAATAGACTGGATCTCAGTACAAACACATAAGTGGAGTTGGGAAAGAAGGTTTACTTCTAGTCTCTGGAATTGACAAAATACCCTGAAACTATCTAATGAAATGAGAGGAAAAGATACATTTTCCCTGTTACTGCTGACACACAATTAATATAAAATAAGGAGACTGTTTGGTGTTGGTCCGCAGTGATCCATCCCCACCGACACAATGAGAGCTAATGAACTAAATCTGAAAGCATCAGCATAAGATTTTGACAAATGCATTGTTTACCTATTGAGAGGGCAGAAAATGATTATAAATGACAAGCTGGGCTTGTTTTCAGGCATGGACACTCCAGGAGCAGCGGCATTACGGCCTCAGTTGGCTGTTCTCTGTGTAAATGATTTCACACTTCTGCTACTGAATCAATTGGGTGTTTCTCCATTTAAGAATTGCTGAAATAAAATATCTCCTTCTCCACAGTCAAGACATGTTCTTGGCTCCCAGGGAGGAAGAAGGATTTAAACGTATCTGGGTTTTGTATTTAAAAATAAAGTGTAGGTCACAATGTAGTGTGCTGCCACTGTTCAAGATTCACAAAGATAGGGAAAATTTTAAGCCAATTATTAACAAACATGGTTGAAACACAGAATATTGTACTGTAACATTGAATAAAAAGTCATATTTCATGTCTTTTTGTTCTGGAGGAAAAAGACAATTTGCTTACTTAAATATTTTGGCTAAAAATGAAGTCCAGAGACCAAACTGAGGTTGAGGTTCTGGTATGAACTACAGATCATATAATAGTCAAATGTAATTTAAATTCTGAAATCTTTTATTCCAGGACTTCTCCCAAAGAAGGTATTGACCTACATAGACATCTCACAACCTAACTTTGCTTCTTGTTTCTCTGGTCTGCCAGTTCTTGGGCAGAAATTCTGCAACAGAAAAAATTCCCCAATGAGGTAGAAAATGTTATAGAAAGAGCAGGAATGAGAAGAGTTTTGGCTGGTTTGCTGCTCCCCATTGCTCAGTTCTGCACACATCTGTGCCATTATAAACATAATGAATAATAAATCCAAGCTCATTTTTAGGGCTGCATCCACTGCAAGTATAAATACACAAAGGCAAAGGATTTCTCCTTGGAAAATCACTGAGAGGGAGTTTTATGTTATTCTTATGAGACTTAATGAAATGCTGAAGATGAAACAAATCTCTATTTTGCCTTCATGGAAGCAGGCTTAAGTGAAATGGTACCTTTCATTCCTCTTTACAGAAGGAGGTTCAGAGCATCAGCAGGTGGGCAGGTTCAAATGAGCCAAGTGCAAACCTCACAAAGACTGGTGTCTAGGCTCAGTACAGGGAAACCACGTGAAGTTTGGATGCTCATACAAAGCTCTGAACTGCCTATCAAGGAGGTGTCCTACATGCCTTCCAAACTCCCAGGGGTTGGATTTGAGTCTGGGGTTGTGTTGACTCAGCGAAGCCAACCTGCAGCTCCAACCCGAGGCATGGGATTGCTGTATACATCACTTTGGCAGCATGGAGAGGCTGTGGAGCCAGCAGCAGCTCCTCTGGTATCAAATACCTCACTGATCCACACTTCTGCTGAAGAAACTTCGGTGGGCTTCATGGGATCAACTTTCAGGACAGATCCAGACTGTGGAGTGGGGCCTGGACCATTTCCACCCTACCTGAATTTTCCAGAGAACTAAATGTTTCGGACTGGTAAACTTCTGTTTTGTTTTGTTCTAATTGAGGGCTGTTTTACTTTTTCACTCTTCTAAGGGAAAAAAATAAAATTCTCTTGTGTATGGAAAACATGACCGGTGTCCAAATCCCACTGGAGTCAGTCTGCCTAATTATCCTCAGATTCCTTTTCAAAGTCTACTGTTAATGTTTATAACTTCCCTGTGCTGGCATCTATCAACGTATTTTCTTCATGGTCTCAAAGCAGTCGCTCAATATGGTTATAGCATTATTTTTCATGCAAGGAAGTAGAGAAGAGACCTAAGAGGAAGAGATTCACTTTTCCTGTACCCCCATCCTGACTTCTACTCAGCACTTCTGCCTGTAGACTTCCTATCACTGGCAACTCTTTCACTTTCATCTCTTATCAAGGAGGCTTGTCATCTGTAGCTGCTTTTCCCTAATTTTTCATGAGGGAATGCCATTCCAAAACTTCTGTACCTGTTTGCTCTGGGTTAGGTTAAACAGAAACAGGCAGAGTTTTACAATCTATTTAATAGTGGGTGGAGGGTTTTGGGAGAGGACATCCATGTGATGTTGAAGGGATCCAGTGCTGGCTACCAAATGCTCTTGCTCTCTAGTAGAAATCTTTCTGAAAAACCTTCCTAACTAGTCATGCCACGAAGAAAACGTGCCTGGGAAAGAGGTATGTTGATCCTTCCTCCAAATCCCTGGAGGATTACTGGTCCCTCTAAATCAGGATGCTGAATTGCATAGGGAACATCCTTCTTGACTCTTGTTACTTGGTACTCTGTGTTGCTGCAAGCCCAGCACCTTCTGTTGTGTTTCCCTGAATTGGCACATGGTAACACCCAACATGCAAGCTAAAAAATACTGGCTTTGCTTAGCTTTAGGTAGTCCAAATACAAACAAAATTACCAATATGCAATTTGTGGAAGAGTTAGTAGAATAACCTACTGAAAAGCTTTGTCAAGGCTTTTATACTTTCCAGGAAGCCAGTGAAGTTGAAATGATCTTTCCTCCTCCCTGCAGTGTGTTCTTGGAGCACTGGTATCACCCAGAAGAGCAGAGGTGGAAACCTCTTGGCTTGACCCTCAGACATAATCCTACAGTCCCCAGGCCAAACTCTATCCTGACAAAGATAAAATGGAGGAAAGAATTTTTCCCTACAAACTTCAGGCTGTTTCCGACCATTGTCTATTGTCTCAGGTTCTGACACAGAGTCCATTTTCTTACCCCCTCTTTCAGCCATGCAAATCAGGCAAAGCAAAGCGCACAATGGAACTTTAACATCTTTTCAGATCGGTGGTTCTGAGCCCCCTTGAGAAATCCATAAAGGCCCTCCCAGGAGTATTTAGCAGATAATGCTCCCTCTTTCCGCCTGTGGTGTTTTGAAAAATGTAGCCCATAAAATGTGTCTGACATTGTACAGCAAGCCCAGCTTCCCTGCGAACGCCGTGGCCTCCTCGGGACAAACACGGTTCCCATTGTTAGCCCTGACTTGCTGAATGCAGCGAGGCCAGGGGAGATTTCTATGCCTTGCACAGCAATAGCACATGACTTGGAAGGGAACTTCTCAAGGAAAGTATATTTGATCAGTCATAAAAACCTTCCTGCAGATACATGCTGAACTCTGTGTGTGTGTATTATAGCTGGCACTGTTAACAACACCTATTGCTAAGCTTGAATAAGACTTTCCCACACAAGACCTGGTTTGGTTCCTTCTAACCTACTTGATTAGGCTTTAACAGTTTGGACTGATTTCTTTTTCCATGTAGAATAGTTGCTTCAGGAAGAATATATATTGGAAATTTCTTCCAAGACAGACCGGTCTTTTTTCAGAGGGAGTTTACAGGAAAATACATTATTTTTGCTCCTGTTAAATCTTACAAGGATTTTATTGAAAAACTCTTTTTTTTACCTCATTGCTTTGGTATTTGTAGGGAAGGTTTCTGTTATACAGATATTGTTGTTAACCCTCTCTTCCTCCTCCACATGCTTGGACCAAACTGAGAGCTTATTAAAAAAGAGCAATCTCTTCAGACACTCTAGAGATTGGCAAAGGGTGTCTCAGAGGTTGGATGGGATTTTACCTATAAATATATTAGCTGAGTTGATCCTACACACTAAAACAGAGAGCTGGGAAGCACAGAGTTTCCCTTTCTGCTGCCCAGGCAAGGACAGCGCCCAAAGATGAACTGAAGGGGTGCTTTGGGAAGAAACTGAGGCTTTCAGTCAAAGACATCCTCCTCTGTCCCCTCTCTGAGATGGAGTATATCCACCTCCAGACACATCTCCCCTCTCCTATCCCTGGTTCTCAAACCAAAACACGCAGGAGCGTAAAACGAGCTCAGGAGGGTCAGGGCTAGCCTTCATTTCACCTCCCATCCGTTACTTCACCTCCCCCATATCTCAAGCCCATAACCTTTATCAGCAATGGAACAAATTGCATGAGAAAGTTCAGGGGACGGCAGGAACATCTGGGCCACATACTGCACATGCCACTGTAAGTTAACCTCTCGCACGCTGTCGGCTGCTGTGCAAAAGTATGTCAGGGACACAGCTGTGCTCAGGGCTTCACAGGCACGCACAGCTCCAGCAGGAGAAGGAAGAGAGGAAAGAGAGACAAAAAGAAGAAAAAGGTGGGGATGGGAGACAGGAGATGAGAAGAAGGCAAGGCAAGACATGATGAATCTTTCTGGTTAAAGGGATGGTGCATCACAGCCAGACAATGCAACAAATGCTTGGAGAAAGCCTTGCACACCCTGTGTGGAGTGCACTGGCAATGCTCTTCAGGAGCCAGATTTGGTTTAAATGGAGACAAAAGGGGCCAGATGCAGTGGAAAATGGGAAGGAGGGAAGGGAAGGTGCAAAGGGAAAGAGACTTTCAGAGCACTGAGTTTTTGCAGGCTCTCCTCGACCCAGATAATCAGCAGGGCTCAAGCTGACAGCAGGGGATTTAAACACTTATAGGGGGAGCTCAGCTGGGTGTCTCAAGGGAAAAAGGGTTGGGAAATGCAGTTCTGTAGAAAAGACAGAGAGAGAGAAAAGAGCTGTTAAGCAGTGAGAGAGACATCTGCAGCATAGCTGTTCATTTTGGTTACTCTCTGCTCTGAGCTGGCAATGGGAATGAATGAGAAAATATCTTCGGCAACCTGATTCTCTCGAGAAGAAACAAAGGAAGGGGCCCAGGGAGAAAGCCCAAGTTGGACAGCTTGAGGCACCAGTAGCCAAGTCCTGGGCTGATCTCAGGTACCAGAAATGCCACCTTGCAGGAAGGGACCTCTCCTGCTCTGCAAATTGATTAAAGATGCTCCCCACAAGTTAGTGTCCCTGCTTTAGTTTTCCATACCTTTATGGGCCAATGTACAGGGCCAGGAAGGATACAGAGAGGTAAAACCCAGGACACAGTGCCTGAGGAGGGACTCTAAAACAAGACCACTTGTGAAATGGTGGGCCACTGCAGTTCATTACTGGGATGAAATATGGTCCTTCTTCCAGAGAGATATCAGCTGACGAGAGGCCTTTCAGTGGCACAGCTCCATAACGCAACTAAGTCATGATAATTTTGACAGTTAAATGAATTATTTACTTAAAGATAAAATTAATAACCTAATTGATCGACATGCAGACAAGTTCTGAGAAAATGGTCATGTCTGCAAGGAAGAGAAAATATTTGCAGAACCTCTTAAGACTGTTTCCCCCCTGCAACTGCACCTCAGCTGAAAGGAAATGCTCTCTTCTCTCAGCAGCAATGGCAAGGGGGGGTGTAATCCTGCACCTGCCCTGCCTGCTACCATTTATGTGCTATTTCATATACTCCGCATTTTGAAGTCTTATGAAATTACTTCCTTCACAAAAAACAGTGGAGTTGAAGAACAGGTTAAGGATGGAGACACAAATCCTAGGATATTTTTGCAAACAACTAACTTTTTAATTCAGAAAGGCTTTGGGTTTTATGGATCCTCAGTCTTTGAAAACTGTGCATCACTTAAAATGAATTGAAAGACTGTTAGAAGTTTAATTATCCCTTTAAGCATGTCTTGAAAACTTTATGCCCTTAGAAAAAGACATGTTCATATATGGTATTCAGGATCCACTATGCAAATGGATCCAGATATAGGATTTTTCTCACATTTTTCTGCTGCAACAGTGATGTAAAACTCATATATTCTCTAAAGGCAAACTTTGTAACAGCACTTGACAAAGACAGTACCAGAAGAATTTACCCACACACGTGCACATGCAGAGTTAATTTTCTGCTGGCAAAGCAAATGAATGCTTTATTACTTGGCCTTTCTGCAGCTCAGATAACTCCACAATGCTCATTAAAACTGACTTTTTCTACCTAAGGTGTTCTAAGGCAGCAAAATGAAAGTGCATAGTGACCACAGGCTGCTAGAGAACTACAGCAGCATTTGGGAAGAGCTGAGATACGCAGAAGAGTTGGAGTGCACGCAGAGACTAGGACATCCCAAACCCTCCTGCCATGTTTTCAGGGAATATTGGAGCCCAAGGCTCCTCTCTGCCCCTGCTGGTCTTGTGTCCCTTGCATCCTGCTTTCTCCAAAGGGTGTGTACTCACTCTCAGGGCTTGTGGAACACCCTGCAAATGCAACCTGCAGTGCTGCTCTTTAAAGGCACATTTATTTACAAAGTACAAATTTGCCTAAATGCTATTTTCAAGCCAGACTTCCACCTGTCTAAAGTACCAAGGATTAGGCCTTGGCACTCCTCCCTGCACCATCTGTGACCTAGTCCAGCATTTGCTGACTACCTGGTGGGCTCAGTCACTCAGTGCTGCTGCAGATGTTTTCATGCCACAAGACAGGAAATAATCCATTTAACAAAACTGACACATTTTTATAGCTTCTGGAATCACTTCCTTCACAAAAACAATAAGGTGAAGGAGCAGGAGGGGGCAGTCCTAAGATATTTTTCAAACAATGGACCTTTTCTTTTAATAGGAGTATATAAAGACCCGAATGTTTCAACACTATATATCTAAAATATATTTAAATGTGTCGTATGCAAGTTAGGATTTATATTTTCTATTAGCTTGTTATTTGCACTGGTGCCCACTGATGCAACATGAATGCATCAGCTGTGGATTCCACTCCCCAACAGGAGAGGCCCAAAAGGCATCGCCATGGCACTGCTATTCCCTGCCCAGTCCCTTTTCAAGGACTAGGTTATGTTGGGCTAATCGTGCAGATTACCCCCTTGTCTTAAGAATTATTTTATATTATGATGATGATGATTGAGGCAGTATCTTCCTTGGCCCCTGGTGTCCATCTAGGGATTCTCTTGACTATACACCACGTGGGCATGACAGCATCCATACAAGCACTTAATAGAAGAGAAAGTGCATTATGCCAAAATGTTTAAACCAAATTAAACATATATTGCCCAATCCTACAATGAGAGATTACCACTATTGCTCTTACCACTGACTTTAAAACGCTTTACTCTGAAACTGCACTCTCTGGGGTAAGAGATTTTGAATAACACACTCTTATTTTGGGATAGAGGAGCACACACACAGGGAATTAATTTATCAGTAGTTAATCTGGAATGATGCCACATGTAGACAACTCCCCTTTCCAAGACTGGAACAAATATGGGGCAGAGGGGAGAAAAGACTGTAAAGTATCTTTGATTCCTTTTTCTCCTCTCTCTGTATCCTGCATCAGCTCTATCTAGTCCTTCATGCAAGCGAAAGGGAGCTTTAACAGCAGCTGTTTCCTCCAGTACCCAATGTGGTCTGCAAAAAAAAGACTACTCCCATTGCCTGGCAATCTGGGAATGAGGATGAGGAGGGCTAACATGAAGGTCTTGCAGGAAAAAGCCTACAGTGAGTGGGGAGTCTGAAGGGCAGTCTTTGCAAGAGGTGTGCTCAGGGGCTGCTTTCTACTGCCCCAGTGCTCCAGGGAGGGCCCCAGGGTAACCAAGGGCTGGCTCTGATTCCCCAGGCGGGTGGTGGCTGGTGGCATATTGCTTGAAATGGCCAGCAAAGCCTGTGGCTGGCGAAGGAACAAGCCAGTCATTAGAGGGAGAGTTTTTCCCAGTGTCTGAAGCCTGCTGGGTTCATCTGCTCCTGCATAGGGGTACTTGGGTGGCTGGTTTTATTCGTCCCCTGCCCTGTCTACTTTGGAAGAGTCCCAGGAAGAAACAAAACTGCTGGTGTAGAGGCAGCCGGCTCTATCTCTGTTTACAAGATGAGGGGGGCTTTTGTGCACAGCTACCTACCTCCCTGCAAGGGAAGGCTGCTCATACAATGGGGACCTAACAGACTGCATCTGTTTTGTCTTAGTCTAAAGCATTCCTTTCTGGTGCTAACTGGGAACAATTTAGCTGGAATTTCCAATTGAAATAGGCTTTTTAACTTCTACATTGACAATTTAAGTTGTTCTCAGGCAGGGGATCTGCCGTGTATTTTACAAACAGGCCAAACCAAATCTCGGTGTTTTTACAAGTTTTTACTCAGACCAAATCTATTTTTCTAAAGTACTGTTCTTTTACTCAAACATGGATTTTAACGCAGTGCAACAGAGGGTACACAGTAATAGCCCATGCTGCAAGAATTGGGATTTCAATCAGCTCGAAGAGGTTGAGGAGGTGGGTAAAGGAATAGTCCTGGAAAATCCTGCTTGAGGAAATTGTTTGAATGCATCTGCAGCTCTGTGCAACACAACCTACATGAAGAGCAGAGCTTTTAGGGTCATTTATATAAGAGCAAACAGACTAAAGGTCTAGCCCTGTGTTTAACAGGGAGTCTCATACTCTGGGAGCACACACAAGTAACAGGGCAGGATTTCTCCTAGCATTTCTTCTTTCTCTGTAGTCTTTTCCAGCACTCACTGATTGCAACCTGTCTGTCCAGAGTATTGTGTCTACCAGCAACCCTTGATCCTTCTCCTAAGATCAGCCCCTTTCCAACCCATCTCACCTCACCACACCCTGTAGCAGTGCAAAGAAGTCCATTTGCAAAGAAGCTTCTGTGTTCTATGGCACGGCCCACCATGCAAGAACCCTTCCCTCCCAAATCCCAGGGATCCCCAGGGCTGCATTGCAGGGATATAACTGGGGTGGAAGAAATAGAAAACCCCTCTGAATTTTGCCTTTTGCTGTCACCTCAGAAGAGACCCACTCAGAACACCACTTCTGCCCAGAGCCTCTGCCAAATCAGTGAGAAAACATTGGCCTTGGAGCTGAATTGAGGCAAAATATAGGTTGAAAATTACAGCCACTTTGCTTACAGATGTAGGTTCAATAAACTTCTTTAAGCAAGCCAGTAAGCCTTTGCAGATGGGTGGCTAAGAATATGAGTCAATTAGTGTGTGATGGACAAGGAATGGGCAAAGCAAAAAGAAACCCTACTGGTGGGTAGGGCACAGTCAAGCTGGAATTGAACCCAGATCTCCTAAACTCCATCCCAGGCTTCAAGTGATCTGTGATGCATCAGTCTGAGTCAAAAAGGGATATAGCAGTCTTGTAACAATAAATATGTCAAAGGATTAGTGGTACTTGGGGAGAGGTAACTTAGAAAAATAATATTATCTTAGAAGAAAAGATAAAAGCTCCTGCATGGGAGATGAACAAAAGGAGAAAATTGACTGCAGAGGCAAGAGGAGTAAAGAGAAATGGAGAGGTCTTCCATTAAGTGATCCATGAAACTTTGGAGATCCCTCATGACACCAAGCCTGCAGGTGCAAATCTAGTGTCCCTCCTAGAAGAAGGAGCATGATCTGATGGCACTCTAAAGAGCCTTTGCGTGTTCATTAAGGATCCCTTTGTCGAGGACTTGGTTAAGCTATTCCTCAAAACCAGAGAAACCAAATGGTTGAAGGGTTTCCTTCTCCCTGCTCTGCATCTCTGTTCCTTATCAATATCTTTATTGGTGATCTGGTTGAAGTGATAGAGTGTTCCCTCAGTAAGTTCACAGATGACACCAAGTTGGGTGGGAGCGTCGGTATGCTGGTGAGCAGGAAGGCTCTACAGAAGCATCTGGACAGGCTGTATTGATGGGCTGAAGCCTCTTGTATGAAGTTCAACAAGGCCAAGTGCTGAGTCCTGCACCTGGGTCACAACAATCCCATGAAGTGCTACAGGCTGGGGGCAGAGTGCCTGGAAAGCTGCCTGGAGGGAAAGGACCTGGGGACGCTGCTCAGCAGTGTCTGAACATGAGCCAGTGTGTGCCCAGGTGGCCAAGAAGGGAAATGGCATCCTGGCCTGTAGCAGCAAAAGTGTGGCCAGATCTGGGCCCCTCACTACAAGAAACACATTGAGGTGGTGGAGCGAGTCCAGGGAAGGGCAATGGAGCTGGGAAAGGGTCTGGAGCACAAGTCTGATGAGGAACAGCTGAGGGACCTGGGGTTGGTCTGCCTGGAGAAAAGCAGGCTGAGGAAGGACCTTTCTGCTCTCTCTGCAACTACCTGAAAGGAGCTTGTAGCTGGGTGGGGGTTCAGATGGGATATTAGAAAAAATTTCCTCACCAAAAGGGTTGTCAGACATTGGAAGGGGCTGCCCAGGAAAATGGTGGAATCACGATGCCTGAATGTGGCTGTGTGGATGTGGCATTTAGGGACATGGTTTAGCAGTGGGCTTGGAAGTGCTGGGTTAGTGATTTGACTCAAAAATCTTCAATGTCCTTTGTCACCTAAATGATTCTATGAGCCTTGCGTTTCTTTCCTCCTTGTTTTTAGGTTGGCTTTGTTCTATGAGGAGCATGGCTGCTGCTCTGCCACTGCCTGCCCTGTCTTCAGGGCAGATTGTTTGCAATTGGGATTTCTGCTTAAAACCAGTAGGCCTGAAGGGTCTATTCCCTCCAAATCCTGCACTGGGACCTCACTCCAATGAATTCTGCAGCTGTGGCAGAAAGTCCCAGGCTCCTGCCTAATTCACTACCCACATGTGCAGGGAGAAAAAAAGAACCACTTCCCCTTGCCAAAAAAATTAAATAAGTCATAGGCATCAATCACTCCCTAACATGAACATTTTTATTTTCAAACAGCTTCATTTAGAGTGTTTTAATATAGAACAGCCTGACAGAAACAATGCCTCCTAAATAGCTGTATGGGACTTTTTAGTCAATAGTACATACAGTAAATATTTATTATAACGTAACACAGGTTCTGTTTGTTTTTGCTTTTTATACTTTGCATTTGATGTGAGTGGGAGACACACCAAATATTGTAAATATTTATAAAGTATTCAGATTTGATATTATTTGCTCAGGTACAAATGGCTCCAGTTACTAGACTGTCACAAACGAGAAAACCACAAATACAGAGCAACACTGAATGAAAACACAGTGGAAACATGACATAACCACATCTACGGACTGCAATAAACATTCCTCACAAGAAGGAACTAAATAAAGGTGCAAATACCTTCTTAAAGAGCTGTTTTTGCAGGTATTTTAGAGACATGAACTTAGTGACAGGGGTTTTGTTCCCCACCTTCTAAATGTCACTAAAATATCTTAAGTCTAAATGTATGTGCAATTAGCTTTTGGCTGTTTTGTTTTTAAAGAAAACCTCACCCTGGAGAGTGTAGATAGATGGATCAGATGAGGAGGAGTTCCTTTTTTAAGACATTCAGTCTTGCTTTGCAAAATAAACATCCCCAGATAAGTCACCTGAAGAGTAGTGAATTTTGTTATTTGCTTAAGACAGACGATCTGGAAGGGCATGGACCTGCTGTCATTCCCAATTCAGGTCTGGGGAACTACTAGACATGTCTTATTAGTCAAACCCATTACGGTTACCTTAACAACTTGCTCCATCTCTGATGCCTGTAAATATTTTACTATTTCAGCTGAAACCTCTTTAGGTTGGGGATGAATCAGAGAATCTGGCACTAAGGGCACTTGTGCAGTGCTAGTTCAGCCATGCCAGGAGAGACCTCCATCCCATGTCCTTGGAACAAGCGCAGCATTGTTGTCTCCTGCCCTTCCACTCTCTGCTCCCCAGCACTGGTCTCCAAGCACACTGAGCTCAGCAAAGTCGAGGCCCATGTCCAGCACCACTCAATAAGACACAGAAGGTTCACAACGGTGCTTTGGTGCCCCACCTCAGCTGGAGGGATTCCCTCTTCTCCCTATCCCCGCACAGCAGCACTGTTGTGATCTTTGTTTCTCAATCCATCATAACTGGTTTTGTCCACAGTTTCCATCAAACACTATTTAGAGGGATTTTTCTAAGGCTGGTTGGGTTTCAGTCATAACCAAAGATCTGAACTGCAGATGAAGTTTCTGGCTGTCTTATGTTTTATCCTGAGCTATTTCCCCAGCTCTAGTCGCTCTTTTATACCTGCTATGATCAATAATTTTTTGTCACTGATCAAACTTGGTATATCATTTATTTCTATTGAATAACTGCTCTTGATAAAGCAAATACCAGAGGCAAACACAGAAAACATCTGGAATATCTTTTTCTCTCCAGGCAATTAATCATTTCAAAATGTACTGTAGGCTGAACTGATAGCCCAAACAAGACTAGGTACTGATAATTTTTTCCTCCATTTTTGTTATCACTCTTTATTATAATAAAGTTCTCTTTTTCTCCTCCCTGGAAACTCTTCACTTGCTTTACAATTTTCCCCATGATGTAGTAACAGCAATGTATTATTGGCATGGCCTGTAGTTCAAGGCCCTTGGCATTTCGTTTTTCAAATATATCCCTTATAAGGTCCAAAAAAGAAGTTAATAAAAGCATTAAACCCACCTGTGAATGGTCATTTAAATCCCACATTCAAATTAATGATAAGTAATCTAGACCTTCCCAAAATTGTGACTGACATGGAGATTTGCTTTCTCCACTTCCAAACTATGGGCTAAGTACTAAAAATAAAGTGAAATAGCACTCAGGTGCTAAACAGATTATGACTCACATCTGGAAGCAAAGAAATTTCAACTCTATCCCAATTACATTAATTTAATTGGGTGTCAGAAAAGTCCCGGGTTCCCAACAGCAGTAGCCAAGGCATGGTTGTAGATATCTAACAGGAATGGGAACCATCCCTATGTTTTGAGGGGGTTTCTTTAATTTTTATTTTAAAAGGTTCTTCTGCTGCTGGGAGAATGCCTGACCAGACATGAGTTCTTCCATGTGAAATTAGTATGTAGTAATAATATTTCTGTGAGCAGCAGAGCAATGCCTTCATGTGGGAGGTGAACTCGCAGCAGTCTGATGCTGCTGATGCTGCTGCTACTGCTGTGGGCACAGGCTGTGTTGGGATATCCCCAGTTTATCCCCTCCACCCTCCAGGTCTCTGATGCTGAAACCAACCTCTGGTATGAAGAATGAGGGCTCTTTGCCAGGGCTTTGCCACCTTTGGGGGAAGGGACATTGATGCTTTCCTTTACTGCTCAGAAAACAAGAATTACAGCAGGGTGCCAGCACCCAAAGCAGGTGTCCTTGCCCGTGATGGGAAGTTCATGTGCTGATCCCCAGCCCACCCCACGGAGTCTGCAGCAGGCAGTGAGCTTTGACAAAGCCCCAAAGGGGCTGTGAGGACCTTTAAACCCACCCAGCATGGAGCACTCTGTGGTGGTGTGGTCAGAGCAGGCAGCATGTAATAACCCTGCTGACCTGGAGAGCCGGGGAGCAGAGAGCTGATGGCAGGATGCACTCTCCTGCTGGGTGGAAGAAAAGGGAATTACTTCCTCCCTGGGAATATGCTCCTGAGGCTTTTTCCTTCCCATTTGGTAAAGATGAAAGAAACATGGTCCACCTCCTGCGCTGAAGAGTTCCCATTCCTTCCCAGCCTTCCTCTGCCTCTCCTTCCACTCAGCCTCCTGAAGGCAAAGAGCCACTGGCAAGAGGAGTCAGTGAGTAAATAGTAAAGGCTGTGGTGAAGAGGACTGTGCTTTTGCAGAGCCCTTGGAGTGATATCTGAGACCCATGGCAGCAGCCCACCCTCTGGCCCAGCACTCCTCCTTGCTGAGCACCTCCCCATCACCAGGCATGACCTGGGGACCCCCCACAAGTGTCACCTGCCTTGGACTTGAGCAGAGAGTGTGTTTAAGGGATTTCCTCTCGAAATATAATAAGCCAAGGTTGCTGTGGTCACACACATAATGAGTTTGGCACCAGGGGAGCGTGTTTCTCTTCGCCTTTGGTTCCTGCAGATCCAGGCAACAGCATGGCTGTGCCACTGCCTCGTAGCCGCAGTGTCCTTTTAAACAGTCTCCTCTCTGTGATCTGCACATCCAAGGGAAGCCTTCTCTCACCAGTCGAAGTTGCATCCTTGTGTTGTGACAATTTCCATTGTGCCAGATGCTTCTCCTTCAGCTTGGGATTGGGCTGCAGCGAAACAGAGCAGCCTGAAACATATTAATTCTTTTAGAATATAAATAGCAGCGATCATACTTTCTGTATCGCTGTCTAAGGGGAATAAATAGCTTCGGGCCAAATATTTTTAAAACCTTGAAAAAAAGAATGACTTTAAAATAACAATAAAATTAATAACAATAATAACACACACACACACACGCGATAGAGCTAATGCAGAGGTTCTGCTAACAAATGATTTATTAAGGGTCTGTGGGTGTAGCAGCAGAATTACAGAAAGGAGAGCCGATGGAGAGCCGTGGATCCCTCCCTGCCCGGGCTGGGGGCCGGGCTGGGGGACGGAAGGTGGCACTGCAGCACAACGAGAGCCGGGCGCGTCCCTGCAAAGAGCACCGCGCTTCCCAGTTGTTTGTCATTCCCGAGGTCCAGGATAACAACTTTAACCATATTACAAAAAAAACACCTTTTTTTTTTTTTATTTTATTTTTCTCCCCCCTTCTGTTTTGTTGATTTGTTTATTTGTTTGTCTGTGTTTTCTGTTTCTTTTCTTTTTTTTTTTTTTTTAAATGGGCAGATCAAACTAAAATTAAGGGGAAAGCAGGCAAATCATTTAAGAAAACAAGAGCGAGGAATACAAATAGAGATGAGGTCTGCTTTTTGCATGCACACAGAAACTAAAGAAACATGGAACCTTTCGCTGAGGAGAGCAGAAAATCTAAGAATTGCAGCGTGTTGTCACAGTCGCTCGCATATCTCTACTCATACAGTGTTTTTTCTAAACAACTATCCTAAAAAAAAAAAAAATTAAAAATAAGAGTAAAGATTGCCCATAGGCTACAGTCGTACTGATATATTCCTTTCAGATTTGTCTTTATTTTCAAACCTTATTCTATATTTCCCCCAAAATACTATGTTACAGCATCCTTATCTTTTCTTTCACAAATAAGGGACAGTAGACATTCAGGGTAATGAAGAAAAACACTCTTGACTCCGTTTGCTTCCCACTGAGACCCAATTGAATACACGACTTGCTGGAAGAAAAGGATTTTTCATTAGTTTTTAACTTCCTAAAACTGAAATAACTCCGGTGTTCAAAAAAAATCCTTATCCTTCACCTTAAACAGAACAAATGAAATCCAGCTTTTACTTTGTATTTAGTTTACAACATTCAATATTCATACATAGTGGTTTAAAAAACCCAAACCAACAAACCCGAGAGACATTAACTTTCTAAACCTAAAAACATATTAACATGTATATATATATAATAATAATTATCTTTCCACATTTTCTATAGTTTGATCTATGAGATATCATGAGGATAATAATTTAGGGTCTGATCCCATTAGTCTTTCCTCAGGGAAATACTTTCCTTCAACACATTTTTTAGTGGGCCTGAGGTGTTTAGCAGGCTGAGTATTTCAGGGGCAGAGTAGTTGGGGTCAGACTTGGTGTCTGAGCCCACTGACCTGGGGGGGTCCCTGAGCCCAGCCGAGCATTACAAGCCGGGTTCTGCACTCCCTGCCCAGACCAGGCTCTGTCACAGACACTGCAGTTTCCCTCACAGCATATGTGGCATGAAAAGAGGGAACAGACTGATTTGGGACCACCTCTGTCACTGGGGCAAATGCTGGAGTGAATGATCCCAGCTTCCCTCATCTGCCTCAGGAACCCCCACACTGAGTCACTCAGGAGCTGCATCCTAGTTCCTAAAAAAATACAAGGCTCAGCTTAGCATTAAAGATATCCCCCCCAAACATTTAAAAATAAAAAGGGAAAGTATTAAACATAGCTTTTAAGGCAAAATTATAAGCTTACATAAAAATGCTTCACAGAGGGGGGGAGAAAAGAGAAAGGTCTTAAGTGTGAATGTTTATCCGAAGCTTAAAATAAGTCGCTTCTGCTTTAGAAATTGCACCCTTTTGGCTGAAGATGTTGTTTGTTTTAGGCTTTTTTACGCAGTTTTGTGGAAATATACAGGCTGCAGAAGGGAGGAGAAAACATCAAGAAATATCATGAGTGTGTGCAGTGGAAGGGGGGAAGGGAAGACTGACAATAAAGTAGATCCCCCACTAAATGCATATTCTTCTATTTATGTATTTGATAATGAGACAGAAATGCCCTTGGCACTCCGTAAACAACAGCTCCATAACCAGGAGGGAAGGGCAGAATAATGCATAGCTACATTTCAGATCATAAACTATTTCAAGCACTATTAACATGCCAGCCTTTTAGATTATTGGGGATTTTCATTTTATTTTAAGGTAATGTTTACCATTCTTAAGCAATTTTGCTGTCTTACCTAACTGCTGCTTTTGTAGATTTATGGAAGATTGTTCCTTGTGAAGCTCCTCTCTTACCAGAAGTTCCCTAGAAGAGAAGTGATAGTTGATTTAACTCTAATATCCATAAGAAAAAATTTAGCTTTGTATCAATAGAGCAGTATGTTTATATAAACATACTTTACAATATAAGGCTAAATTTAAGGGTTATTCACCATGATGAGTCGGCAATGCACTCCAGAGCTCTGTAAGTTTTGGAAAAGGAGATAGAAAAGTTCACATTCATAATAAAAATAGATTTTTTACTTTGCTTTTTAAGATGCTTTTTGCATTTTGAAATAACATTCCCTCATGATAAAAAGTGTTTGTGTGTAGTGTTTGCAGTGTCAGATGGTATAACTCTATCATATGATTTAAAATTAAACAATATAATTACCATTTGGCAACCGATACTTAAAGCTGTAGTAACTATTTCTTCAGACATTATTTAGACTGTATTTAAAAATACAAATGAAAACTATATTTTTCCTGTGCATTCATTTCAAAACCTTGAATCTGAAGTGTTTCTTTCTCTCTTTTTTTTTTTTTTTCAGGAAAAACCCAAACTATTTCTGTCTAAGAAAATAGGGTTTGTGATAGCTTGAAAAGTAGGCTTTTCTACAGCTGCTCAAGAATCCTGCTGCACTGAGATGGTGAGCAGAGATCTGCAGAAAAAGGTGGAAAATGTTCAGTTGGATTTTATAAGTGACTTTCCCCGTAGGTTCTGGTCACTGCATATGAAGATGAGAGCCGGGGATGACAGCTAACCATTTGGAACAAGCATTTATTCAGTCATCCGTTTCAGGGTGTTTAACAGTTTCTAAAATTAACACCAACAACTATAAAAAAACCACTCACTTGTATTACATGATGCATATAGGCATCCGGTTTCTTTAAACGTGGCTCATTACCAGAATTTACCACAGCTTTATCTTGGTTCTCTGTTTATTCTATTAATTAATGAAGTCATCATTATCTGTTAGTCACAACCAATTTTTCCAGGATTATGGATATGTTAAATTTTACATATTTATTTTTACAAGACAACACATCTATGGAAGAGAGATAAGCAGAATATGGGATTTCTCCTTGTAGCTGCAATCCTTTTCTGAAGCTCAGGCTACAGAAAACAAAGGCATTATATTTCCATGAATCTAGCACAGCCAAACTAGGAATCAGAAAGGTATTTTACTTCAAAATATCTGCATGAATTTTGAAAGTAATTTTCAACTGGATGTGTAGACATGCCTGTGCTTCTGTTTTCTTGGTTAGTATTACGTTTATTTAACTCATCAGGGTTTTTTGTGTCTCTTTAATAAAATATCATTTTTCTCATTCATTTCTGAGCAGTTTAATTTTGTTAAAATAAAATAATACAAATTCTCCACTGCTGTGAGAGACAGAACTTTTTCCCCCGCACACTTCTGAAGCCATTTCGATCTATAAAATGTATCAATAAGCAGAGCAAAATCCAGCAGAGAGACAGTCCCCGGCAGCAAAGGCAGCGCTCCGACCCTGCCTCGCTCCCCAGTGCGCACGCAGGCTCCAGCCCCAGCACAACTCCCCAAGCTAAAACCACATTACTCCTAATGCCCATCTCACAGGGTAATTTGGGAAAGGCAAACACTGCTAAAAACATCTCATTAGGGGCTGAGAGAGAAACAATTTTTATAAGGGGTACAAAAAAAAAGACAATAAAGGGACATTCTTATAATTCTTCTGGATGCTTGAAGACAGACACATTTTTGTTTTATTTTGTTAAGCTTTTCTCCAGTGTTCAGAATTTTCCAGCCCAAGCAAACAATTTTGTTTCTGTTTTATATTTTTACTGCCTCATTGTGCCTGTAAATGTAGAGTTTTAGGGATTACATAAAAATAAAATTATCAGCCAGAGACATCAACACTATGGAAGTTTTGCAAATAGTGGATTATAATCTTCTGATACAGACATTAAAACCAAGCGAGTTAAAATATGTCAAGCAATGTCACTTGCATGCTAACTTACCTAATGGGAAAGACTTAGTGCACTCACACTCGGCTCAGGAAACTTCTCATGGTAACTGCAGTGAGGAATAACCAACACTGAGTAATTTATATAACTGATATCTCTTCTCCCTACTAATAGTTAGCACATGTATGCCAAGCTGGTACGAAGCATTGTTATCTCGTAAAACACCGTGTAGCTATCAGCTTTTCAGTGAGTGTGTGAATCATAAGACTGTGTTCATATGAATTGCATTTAATTGCATGAAGAAGGTTATTTCCCAGCATTTGCTTAAACCTTCAAAAAACAGCCCAAAAAACAGCCTTTGCTTGTCAGTTGTTGCTCAAGACCGTACTAGGAAACAAACAGCAAGCAGGGGCACAAGAGAGGAGCATTGCAGAGAAAGGGTCTGGGGGTGGGTTCAATGGTAAAACTCGAGAAAATTGCTGACAGTGTTTTCTTGTGGTTTCATTTCTCATTCCCCAAAGTGCTCTACTCATTTAAAGTTTCTGGAGGCCAGTGAAGCCTTTGAGCCATGGGTGAGAAGAAGGGGTTCCTCCTGGTCAACCAACACAACATTGCAGCCTGGCTAGGCTGTGGGACCAGAATACTCTGCTGGAGCCAGAAGAGATGGACATTTGTGTCAACAGTCCCTGCTGGGTCACTACAGGGTGTCCATGGCACCCAGCCCTACAAGCAGCTTTGCTCCTGGGGCTTCCATAGCTCACACAGCGTTCAGGACCCCTCTCTCCTCTTCTCATCGCCAGGGTTAGGACAAGGACAACACACAGTCCACGTGTCGCTCGCAGCAGGACTTGTCCCTCCACAAGGACACTGTGCTGATGGGTCAGGACCAAGCAAAGCCCACACCAGACCCAGAGCACATCCTTGCTGCCTCTGATCCAGGGGAGGGAGGGAAAAGGGATGGATGCATGTTGAGCCAGGAAGAGAAACCTGGGCTCCTGCAGTCGTCTCACATGCGCCAAGTGAGGGATGCTTTCCCCCTTATCATTACATGGGTTTCTTAATAAAAACTGAAAGAGCTTTCTTTTCAGAAAATGAACCCCAGGGGCCCAATCAGTGAAATACATTAACCTTTCAACCGTCAGCCCCCCTCCCTTGAAATTAAGCAATACCAGCCCTTGAAACAGCTAAATTACCTTCTTATTTTTTAATTGTGTAATGATGGTCCAACAAAAAAGGAGCAACTCAGGACTAGTAAATATTCAATGAAGAAATTTATTGTAGTTCCTATAAAGGGAATACCCACAGCTTTCTTCACATGGACTTAAATCAGGCAGAAACTGGAGCGATAGGCATAAAATGAAATAACGGATGCACTATTTCTAGTGGGATTTACATCACCATTTGGTCTAATTATTCCTGATATTTCACCCATCATATTAGAAGCTTCTTCAGGGAAAGAAATAACAGTTTGTCTCCTTGAGAACAAAGAACAAAGTGTCTCTTTGCTCTCAAGAAACTCAGCTATCATTATGAAGAGAAAGAATCTGTCCATTATCAAGAAATCCCACTAGAAATCTTGAATATCTTACCAAATAATTCCTGAGCACACTAAAAATACCAGCAAATGAAAGAACTGGAAACTATGGGACCTTGGAAAATAAATAAATAAAGGAAGCATCACAGATACTCCACAACCCACTCAGGTTTTTTTTCTCACAGAGTGATATTAATCAAAAAACCAAACTGTGCCTGGCTTGTACAGTTAATCTAAGCAAGATAGCCACCACTCCTTTATATTCCTTTTTCAGGAAGGAACACTTTCAGCTCTGTCTGTGGTCCTGGATTAAGTGGTGGGAATGCATTTGCATACATTTGCACGGTGAGTAATTCACCATGAGTGATTATGTATGGGACCCACTTCCAGAATGGATGAACTTTTTGAGATTGGATTTCACGAGGACTCGATGGTAAGCCTTAGGAGCAATTTAATACAGACCTAGGACTATGCACAGCTTTCAAGAATAGAATTTCTTAGGACATACGTAAGGGCTCTTTGTTCTGGATCTTGTACTTAACACTGCAGTATCTAGCAAAAAGCATTTTAAATGAGCACATGGAGCCATGGGGTTCAGGTGCACTAATTTGACAACTTCCTAAACAGGATCTTGCTGGGTCAACTTGTGAACTGGGAATATCCCTGGGTCTGAGGGAAAGAGCGAACGTTTTCCAGCATCCTGTCATGATCCTGCACCTCTACAGGCAGTTGCACTCTGAAAAATGAAAGGAAATAAAACCTCAGCATGCAGAGATAAGAGGGCTGAGAATATCAGCTTTGTGAAGAAAATATTTTGCCTTTTTCCTAAAATAAAGGAACTTCTCCAAGTCTTTCCAATGGTCTTTTCCAGTCCCTAAACACAGACGTACGCTATTCAGTCACTGCCAAAGAGAATATTGAATGTATTTGACCTTGTATGTAGATGTTCTTTAAATACATTCAGCTTTATTGCTTGTGAAAATCATTGGTCCTTGAAAGTAGAGTTCTTAAGTTTAGCAGCAGTGGCACAGTTTATACTGGTACATGGTGCTGAACATCTGGGAAACTCCACCAGTTAATCAGGGGTGAAGTATGAAACAGCAGATCTCTGGTTCAGTGTGTGAGAGTGGAGTTCTGCCCCAGTAAGGGGTTTCATGGCAACATGCTGTTATGTTATGTTATGCAGAATTAAATACTCCCTCCGATAGTTTGCACAGTTCCTGTTGAAATTGCTAACAAATCTGCTCCGATCTGTGAGAGAAAATAGCATGGAGTTTGGATGTGGACTTTCTGTGGTTACTGTGGTCCTATAAAGCATCTGTAAAGGATTGAGTATCTCAAGGAACTATCTGCCTTTGCCTTCTATTGAAAACAATTGCAAGTGGGATGCATGCCCTAAGTTGTGATGTTAGTGAAAGCTGAGCATAGTCCCAGATTGCAAAATCAGGCCAGAATGATGAAAACATTTGTATATGTGCTACTCTTTTATTTTCTTTGGCATGCTCTAAGTAACCTCTGACCTTTTCTTTCCCCATGTAAAGCTGCTCTTTGTTTGAATGGAAACAGAATGTGAAAATGATGACAAAGGGATTTTTGAAACAAATACAATAGCAAAAAAACAAAGGCAAATGAACTTTCACTGAAATCTAGTACCCTATCAAACTCTTATAAGTGTATGAAAAGAGAAATCTTCAGGATTATGTGAGAATTTTATACAATAAAAGTGATAGGCTCAGAAATATCACCTCACTTGTACGGAGTGTAAAGGAGTTGTGCCAGTCTGTGGTGGGCACACACAGCCCCCCTGCCCATTTTGCTCAGGTGGCAGTGGAGCACCGCCAGGCTAAGCTGTGTCTCTGAGAAGTGGTGTCATTGCCACCAAGAAACTCTTATTGGATTGGTAACTGTGACTGAGGAGCCTCTTCATTAAGAACACTGCTGTGGTTTGACCCAGCCAGCAACTCAGCCTGACACGGCCACTCCCTCACTCCTCTCCAAGTGGGATGGGGGAGATGCTTCTCTTGAGCATAAAACATGTTTAGTCAGACTCATTATTAAAGTATTAGTAACTCCCTTGCTTGATGATACAGCTTCTTGCAGGCAATGCACAGGCCATGTTATGGTCCTTGCCAGCGGATGGCTGGTGGGTATCTGCACTTGGTGAATGTGGTCAGGGTTCATTGATGTGTGTCTGAATCACCATCATTCTGAACAGCCTCGGTGTTCTGTTTCAAATGCCTTAGGTGCTGGCTGAGCCTGTGTACAGTTAATACCCCAACATCAAGGGGGCAGAATCACCCCAACTGAGTTATTCTGATGTGGTTTTTTCCATGGGGTGGGTTGCTGGGTGAGTCTTGCTTCTCTCATGTTCAACTCATTTAAGAGATTTTACTTTCTTGCTGCAAGGACCTTAGAAAAAAAATCAGGGGATGATATTCCACAGATCAGTGTGGACTACAGCCAAACTGCTATCCCCAAATACATTCATTGTACAGGACAAATACAGTGTCTTTTAAATGTGTTTTTTGAAAATTGAACCACTGCATGCAACATTATTACTACGAACTCTTAATTATATTGCCAGAGAGACCTCACATATGCATATCAGTGTCAGCACTGACTCTCACTTCTTCTTTTAAAAAAATATAGTATTGAAGAGTGAATAAGGAATCTAATTCTATAGTTTCATATTTGGAATTCAACATAAAATCTATGCCAAGTTTCAGACACTCAGTTAAATTATAAAAATACACTCCCTTTAAAAAAGAAATCTCTGCAGCATTCAAGACCAAAAACAGTGGAACAAAAATAGCCAGTTGCTCGGACCCCAATTACTTTTCATACACCACAGATAGTCAGGTTCAAAGGATTTAGATACAGAGGACTCTTTTTCAAACTAGAGGTGACCATCAGAATGAGCAGTCTGTAGGTCAGCAACAAATTTTAGTCCAAAATTATTGACAATCACTAAGTTAGGGTAAGTGTGAACCAGCTTTTCAGAAAACAAGAGGAAAACATTACTGTAAGTATGTTAGCTCCAACCAAGAAAGGGAGGTGCAGTTATCAGATGCAGACCAATTCTGTTAAGTAACAAGCTTCTGTTTTTTAGATTAAAATATAAAAAAAAGGCAGGGAAGCTTGGTAAAACCTGAAAGATTTCCTTCAGTAGGAAGTTTGTTGCTTTCTAGGCTGGGTGAAAGAATCTGGGATTCAGATCAACAGTGCTAAAAGCTCCTTGTGCTTCATGAACTAGGAGTTTTCTTTTGGCATCCTGAGGATTAAGTACAAAGGTTAAAGGTGGGTAATATAGACGCAAAAACACAGGCTGAATTTCCAGGAGAACTGGCTATACTGTGTAAAGCTGAGCACTTTGGGTAGTTTTCCATCACATATCACAGACAGCCCTGAGATCTTCTGCTATCTGGGTGAACTCCTCTAGTCACAGCATGAACTGAAGAGCCACGTGAGAAAGCATCCTTTCCATACTGCCTTGCTATCTGGCAGTGCCATGCCTGGAATCACAGCTGGTGTGGTGCTCCAGCAGCTACAGCACCAGTTCCCCACTGCTGCTTTGCTCATGGTGGTAAAACAGTAAGCCATAATAAAAAAGACCTCACACCTCCATTGTTTTATTTGCTGCCTTAATTACATCATTTTAGGATGAAAGATAACTATGTTTTAACAGTCTACCCCTTTCTAGGAAGTGAATAATTCACCATATTACTGAAAGCAGAGTAAAATGTAATACCCTAAGTCTGACTTTGGTCACTGCATATTCAGTTTTGCAGAAAATGGCACAAACACCTTAAATATTTAAATTGTAATGGTTTCAAAGTCCTATATATTAATCCACATCTGCTCCCATTAATGGTAATGGTAACAAAACAGAAACCAGCAGTAAGCACTGCTGAAACTCCCAGGTGAAACCATAGGATTTGGGTTTTGTGTGTCAATCAAAGGTTGCCTCCAGCACAAATTCCTCCACCTCTAAGCAGAGAATAACACAGTTTTGAAGCAGAAGGAACATACTCCTTCTGACTTACCACACTTGCTTACTGGAAACTCAACAGAGTGTGACTTCGACCAAGACTCATACAGAGGACTCGGAGGCAAAATGACCATATTGTAATATGGACCATAGTCTAATAACGATATATTTCACATAGAAACAGCACGGCTAGGTAGGATGGAGAAACAGGGTAAGCACGGCTCCTGAATGGATACTTCAACAGCAAGTATTCTGAGAGGCCAGACATAGCCTGGCAAGGCAGATGAGAACCAGACTTTCAGTCTAAGATCTTGAAATATTGTGGACAGCGTTACTGGCTTGATTCAATCTTTCTCCTGACCTTTAAAACTCTTGTGAGTGGTTAGCCAGAGAACTGGCAACAGCTTCTCAGGCTTCCTATCCTCTTTCTGTGTTACAAGGCTCCCTGTCCTATTTGTTCAAACCACCTTTTCCCTCTAAAGCTCCACACTTCTGACGATGTGATTGCAATTAAACCTGCAGTGGAATCTCAGTGCGTTATTTACATTATTAATACAGCGATCTGAGAGTTTGCACCAACTCCTTCCAGAAAAAAAACAAACCCAACCAAACTAAACAAAAAACAACCTCCCCTCCCAAAAAAATCCCAACAAACCCCCCTCTGCCCCCAAAACACCCTAAGAGCAGAGAAACAAGGAAAAACAGTATAACTAAGAAATGCCTCTTATTTTTGGGGAATGCCATACTTAACTACTGCTGTAAAAATGCATCAAAACATAGGTAAGTAGAAATCTTTTTAAACTGCATGGGTACTCATCGTTACAATGCAAGATTAAGCCACAAACTTTCGCTTTGATTGCAACCCTCTGCAAGCTACATGACTGCTGCTGGCAAAGGGCACGCTGAAACATGGTACTCATTGCCCATCTTTCAAGGCTTTTCATTTGCCAGTGCCTCATTTAAACAGATTTGAGAGGTGACCCTCCTTAAAGGACTGAAAACTTCCTAGTACAACAATCCCAAGCCATAGCTGCTTCTCTTTATATACAGAAGCCGCAGGGCCCCCCACAATCCCCTACAGCTGTATCCAGCCAAGCTGTGACTAATTACCTCATTTTCATAGTTAATGACATCTGGGGAGGAAGGAACAGTGAAGACTTTGAAGGAGAGTTCCTAGTAGCTGGACTTTGATTTCTCCACTCAGAACAGAGCAGGGAGCCTGGGAGTGTGTCTACTTCGAAAATAGCTATTTTTGGAGAAAGGGGGGAGGAAGAAGAGTGTTTCCACTGACAACACTGCTATCTGGGGTGCTGGAGGTCCCAGAGGGAGGTCACTGGAGCAGAGATTGCTCCTTAGCACATGTCCCACTCAGAAATCCGTAATGACAAGGTTCTGCAGGTTTCCTCAATTTCATGTACTCAAACATCCTTTTCCACCACTGTATCTCTACAGGCCATGGCAGAGGGACACCCAGCAAATGATGCAAACCTGTGTGTAATTTTTGGAACACTTGATACTACTTTATGTGTCTGCAGCTACTTGTGCACTTAAGTGTCATACAATAAATACCTAGAAAAGTTCATGGAAGGAGTGATCAAACGAATCCCCTCTGAGCTGTCTCTTGGTCTCTCTGTTTCCCTGGTTCCTTTGTTAATGCTAGTTGCATTTGTATACAACTCAGAAACTTTCTTAGGTGACCTTTGAATCTCTGCCTTTCTTCCTTTGTTCCATTTCCTGAGTTTTTCACTTAATGTTCTCTGTGCACATTTTTTCTTTTCTGTGGATCTTGTGTTGTCTGTGTCATCACTTAAGATTTTTCCTCTGTTGTTCAGGTATTTACTTCAGCAGCCTCTTCCTCTCTTGTGGTCTCTGTCCTTGCTAAACAGTAATCCTGGTCTCACCCTTCAGCCCATTTCTTTAAATGCTGCAGTTTCTCAATGGGTCTGTTTGGGGTTTTCTTTCTGTTCAAATTAATTCCATCCTATCTCTTACCAGCATGTTCCAAAATAAGCCCTGGATGTCCAATAAACATAAAAACCTCCTACATTAAGTCCTGCTCCAAATGTGATGAAGTCAATGGAAAGATTCCATCAGCTTCCAAAGACTGGATCCGACTTATGCAGCCTTCTGATTCTTTCTTGTGCACACGGGCACTGTTGCTATTTATAAAACATGGACTTCACATTGCAAAATATTTGGGACTCTGTTCTCACAACCTTTGGGAATTAATGAAAGGGGAAAAAAAAGGGAGGGGAAGTTTTTAGGATGAAAATTAAAATCTGAACTGAAAATAGGATGGGATTGCTAACCAAGAGTTTAAGTTCAAATGTAAGTGCTTTTGTTCTGGAGAACAGAGTAGGTTTGGAAGGCTTCTACCACCAGGTACTTTCTCCTCCAAATTTCATGGCATCATTCTTTTATTTTTAACTTTTCTAACAAATTTGAAAGTGTCCCTAGTGACTTCTGGTAGCAAAGAGGTACAATTTCTGCAGAGGTTGAGGACTCCTAACATATGCTGGATATCTTGATGCCCTAAACTAAAAGGACCCAAATCACTAATTGGTTTTGAATCTTTACCCAATGCATTTTATTCTTTAGTTCAAAATTAGTGATGATGTTAGGAAGGTGAAAAATATTCTCACGATTAAAGTTTCCAAAACAGCTTCAGAAACATTTGAGAAAGTCAAAAAAAATTTATTCTGGAGTGACAAAGTCACTTGACACCTCATTGCAGCCCAGCAGTTCTGATTGACCCTTGGAGAGGCTTTGATTCATGTTCAGCATTTTGCTCTTTGCAGAAAGTAAAACCCCAAAATCAATGAAACACAGAAGTTAGAGAATATGAAGCCCTCCTAAGACAGCCAGAGAAAGCTTATGCCTTCTAACCACCCAATAGAGGCAGTCAGTTTTATCACAGTAGTAGTGAAACATTCTTAATATCAAAAAAGAAAAAGAATGTGGCATCTGAGTTACTGTGGAAATTTTACTTGCAAAGCAGAAGTCTAGAGAGTCAAAGGAAATGTCTTATTCTTGCAGTGTGGCCTTTCTGCCACTATCTATTCCGTTAACTACTTTGTTAGTGACACCTGTATTATTACATGATAAGAACTGAATCCTTCAACTTTAATGAATGCCCTGGAATAAATTCCCATTTGGAGAGAAAGGGTGTTTCAGCATATGGTATCTTAACCTCCTCAAGCGCTTAGGTAGAGATTCTTCAAGATTAGGATGTGTTACTCCTCACAGAGCTTTCTATATTTTGTTCTTCTAAAGTGTAGAACTAAATAACAAGAAAGGGGTTTGTATTTCTTGACAAAGACCAAATTCCTTCTATTATAACAGCCTGAGCACATTTCAGTGTCTGATTCCAGCTAAAGTGGAAGTTGAATCAAGTCCATGGGGTTATATTGATTTTAAGGTTTGATTAGCAAGGTGCTTCAACCTGGGTTTAATTTTGTGTCTGTGAACAGTCATTGAACTCTGCAGGAAAACTTATGGCCACAATCTGATGTGTATTCGTGAGCACTTTTTAAGGGCAAAGTAAAGGGCAAACACCTCAACCAATTTTGAAACACAGGCTCAGACACAGTAGGCAGTATTGCTGTTACATTAAATGACATAAGAACAGGTATGGTAGAAGAGTGAACAAGTTCACTGAAGTCAAAGGTACCAGTTTGATGAGATTTGTGCACCTGTCCTGTTGTTATCACAAGGTTACTAAGAGTAGCTGGACAAAAAATGCAAAAAATAATTTCATCCTCCAAAATCTGTTGGCACTGTTCTCATTTCTTAAAGCTTGATTTGGGAGAGAAATGTTAACTGTCCAGAAGCCTTGTTTTGTCGCATTGTCATATTTTGTTTGAGGGTTACAAAGATGACCTCCAAAGGTTCCTTCCAACCTCAACCATTCTGTTTTCTTCCTTTTACTATTTTTGTAACTTTTAAACGAGGTTTCTCTACCAGGCACACAACTGAAAAAAAAAATACAAAGGCAAATGGGAAATGATGGGAAAACTATAACCACTCTCATAGCAATGATAGCACAAATCTGTGCTACTTGGTAGTAAGCAAGAAAAGAAAACAGAAGAAAAATGGTGAATATCAAAATACCGGCTGTTTGAAATGTTCAGACTATCATAAAACAAAAGCAGCATTATTTCTCTTGCATTTCACTTGAGACTGTTTTGTAAATAAAAATAAAAATAAAAGACTAGAAATATTAAAAACCTGATCTTAAAAAATGTTTTCATAAAGAACCCAGGTTTTGTCAAGAAAATTGTAAAATATTCTCTGACATATCTAATGTCACTATCTGCATTTTCTCTCATTTTTCTAGTCAGGATCAGAAACAAAACCAAACAAAACAGAACAAATGTTAAAATCTGTAATCTTTCTGACAACCTCTGACAGCTTGAAAGAGAAATGTGATAACCTGCTCGCTACTGAATACCTCATTTTGGAAAGGGAGCTTAAAACTGAACTTGAGGATGCTCGTCTTGTGAACTTGGTTCAGTATCACCCCTGTAGAATGGTGACTATAGAAATCTCACTCAGCAACCAGCTAACAAAATGTGCAGGCAACTAAGCCAAGGACAGAGAAAGAAAGGAGCCTGAAAAAGGGAGTGGAAGAAAAGGGAATATTTTGCTGCATCTCTCTCTCTCCGTCTCTTTGTCTGCTTTGTCCCTTAAGGTTCAGCTACGTGGGCTGTATTGTGTGAACTCATCTTTGATATCAATGGGGACAGCTACTTAAAAATTGATGGCATGGTATGGCCCCAGGTATTTAAATTAACGAGATGTTAAATACTCTGTAGTTTTATCTGTAATTAGATGACATAGATGGAACTTGATCCCAAGAGTGATTTGTAATATTCTGGATTGTCCACTTAAGGCTTGGGCCTGATCCACTCTCTGTTGACATCTCTACAAGTAGTTCCTTTGTCATTCTTGGAACCAAGATTCCTGGATCACTCACACACTCGAATTTATTTTTGTATCTGTTTATCAACGTCTCTATGCAGATGTCTGATCTCTCCACTATCTCAAGATCTTTGGCTTTTACATCAGTGAATGTCCTTATTTTGGGGGTAATTTCAATTAATTTTTAACTGCCTTTTCCTCTGCAGCTATATTTTTCCTTTTCATTCCTGTCTAATTGTCAGTTTTTGTTCAATATTTACAAGTTTTGCATTGAGTAGGATTTCTTATGCTAATCCCCTTCATCTAATATGCTCACTAAAGATGGCTGAAAAAAGTTGGGAATTTTTCAGAGAAAAAAATATCTGTAACAGTACAAGACCTTTCAGGCAACTTTTTACTCCAAAGCATCCACTGTTATCTTTCTTCTGCCCAGGAGAAGAGAGTTTCAGTCTCAGGTCAGCACTGCCTGTGTCTGAGAGCCTCCTTGGCAGCACTTTGAAGGCTGCAGTTCCAGTAGAATCCATGGCACAGTCAAACAAAAGTCAGTGTTGGAGCCAGGCATGGAAACCCTCTTTCAAACTTCATCCCTGCATGAATCAGATCCTCCTGAGGAGATAGTAAGGCAAAACTCAGTGCTGCTCTCCTCACCCTTTGCTGAATTTCTCCACATTTGTCTCAGGCTGTTATTATCCATCCCTTGGCACCAAGAGCAGAATTGGTGGAGCTGGGGGTCTGAGAGTTCCATGGCTGGGTGTAAAGGTTCTTCAGAGAACACAGCAGGCATTAGAACTTTAGCATTAAGAAGCTTCAAGTTCTGTGAACACTACGAGCAAATAAGCAAAAAGCCAACTAGGAGGGAGAGAGAAACAAAAACTAGGGATGTGAACAGTGTGCTGGTGTACCCAGGGCATTGCCATGACTTCTCCCTCTTCATCATGCTCAGCTTAACTCTATTTAAACATCCTGAGTGAAGAACTTTCTGCAACTTCTTTGAGGAAGCTATTCCAGGACTCACTGTTCTTTCACAACCAAACCCAGAAGCTCATGGGATTTCTCTTGTGTCTCCCTTTTGCTCCTGATAATTCCAGAGTCCCTTGGACTTGCTGGAAAGGACTCCCCTCCCTCCAGTGAGCAGAGCCGCTGTGTGGGCAGCAGGGCTGCCCCATCACTTGCCCTGTCTACACACATTTCTGCCTTTTAATCTTTCTCCTCAAGCCATTCCTAGCAGCCCCTTCATCGTGCTCAGAGCCATCCCTGACTCCTCCAATTTGCCTGCAGTAATGAGGTGCCCAGTGCCAAGCACAGTGCTCCAGGTCCAGCCTACACGTGCTCCACACGGGGGGACCAGTCTTGACACATCCTGTCTTTCTGTTCCTTTTTTTTTTCCTTTCAGTGATCATCATTCAAAATTAAAATAACATGGAAAGGCAAAGCAGCTGAAATCAAAATCTAATGCATAATTAGATACAGCATGAGACAACAAACACGTCTTTGCTATCTGCCTCTGTATTGTAAACAATGATTACTTTACATGTTCAATGTGCCATGAAAGAAGAAAGAGCCTCTTGTGATGTTTTGTGAGAGCTTTGACTACATTTGCCCACTTTTCAAACAACAAAAAAATAAACTCACACTAACAAGGTGTATGTTTTCAGTCCTAAAATATGGGGTCACTCTCTGTTAAGGGGTCCATTCAATGATGAAATGAGATCAAAATGGTTAAGGCCACTGAAAGAAACAAGAAGGATTTGTCTGAAGTTCTGGTATACTGGCTATTATTTCAACCAAATAAGGATGCCTGGCTTTATTCTTCATGCTCCCTTGCCCCTTTTGAAAAACTGAAAAGGGAAAGGAAATGGCTAAGTTGTATCATGTATTACCTTGATGAGTGCTTATAACTCTTGATTCAGAGTTAATCATTAACCCAGGTTTCTGTGGTGATTGTTTAGCTATGAAGTTTCTACATGAAATTTGTGCAGCACATCATCATGAAAAAGAAAAAGCCAAATACAAGAATCAAATAAACTGATTAGAGTGGGTGGATGTGCATGTGTGTATAGAATTATATATCCTACTGTTTTTATTTTAATACACACATGAATATTTGTATATCTATGTCAAAACTGCTGACCCTTAAATTAGAAGTTCTTTCTTGCTCAAAACGAGATTGCTTTGATCTATTATTTTTTAATGTATTTATTCATTTATTCTGTCCAGCCTCTGATATTCCTACTTAGTCTGAGCAGTACTCTCAAACTGGGCAAAATACTGTTCTCATAATCTCTTGTGTATTTAAAAAAAATATTTTCTGCTCATTTTGACAAACAATGAAAAGCCTGAAAACTTCTCTAAAGCAAAAAAATTATATCACTTCAGGGCTGTGGAAACCTGTTTGTGTTTTGATCATTCTGAGACATTTCATTTTAGTACTGGGATTGTTATTTTTGTATGCTAATTAACGTACATTTCAAACAATCTTGTTTTGAACTGAAAATCTGGAATTTTTTTGTTTTGAAACTTATGTTCCAACAATTAAAAAAACCCTATTTAATTAAAAATGCAAAAACATAAACATTTTCCATAGAAAGCCTTGATGCCAAGAAATCAGCATTTTCTGACGACAGGCTTGTTTTGTGGTTTTTGGTTTTTTTTTCAGAAAAAGCCATGACTTTCCCTAGCAATAAAAATGTGATAAGAAAAAGGGGTGATCTTTAGTTATTCCTGTTGTAGCATAACTTAATATGTCACTCACTGAAACACAACAAGATTTCAGATGAGGCAAAAATATGATTAAATGCTAGAGTATTACAGTCTGACCCTTAGAGTGCAATAAAAGATACACTTGAAAAATCCACTTTATTTAAAGGTATGGGTGTGAGTGTGTGCACGTGTGTTTGTCTCTGTGCACCTCATATATATATATTATCTCTCGATCCATCCATCTGTCCATTGATCCATCCATCCACCCATTCATCCACTCACACATGATCTTTACTTGAGCACAAACAGTTCAACTTCCTTTTGGGAGGATTTGCTCATCGTATTTGTTTAAGGAAATAATGAACTGTTGTTGACTTGTTTGTACTCCATCCATGCACACAGCTATTAATTTATTAATTAACCCTCCGAAAAAGTCACACCTCTTCTTTCTGCATTAGTTGTCCTCATTTTCTATTATTTAACGTCAATCCCACTAAACCATCACATCTTGTTTTAGTGACACAGATCCTGAATCAGTCATCTATTTCTTAAGGGTTTTCCAGCAAGTATATTTCATCTGTGCACTAAACTCTTGTGGTTAGATTTAGGTTTTGAATGATTATTATTCAGAAACAGCAAACTATTCAGCTTGAAACAAGAGCATGACTTTTTTTAGCTTTATTAAAATTGCATTAAGAGGTTCAGATTTTTTCTAAACCCAGTACTTAGAATGGCTGGAATTGTAATGTTTTTATATAAACTGTATTTCTGCAAGCATTGGCCAGGGTAATAAATAATTTATTCACTATTTCTTTAAATACTTTTTTGTTTGGTTTAAACCCAAGGTTAGGCATATATATTTTAAAGTATTGGCTTCCTCTGCCTTTTTATATATATACACAAAATACTTAAAAGGTCATTATGGTAAAGATAGAAGAAAAAAATCTCGACTTTTCATCTCTGCCAGATCATATGTTGTGGCCATTCTGGTAGCTACAAAAATGTATTTTGTGCTGTAGATTTGTCATAAGAAGTTAAAAACTAAACTTACAGTTTAGTTGGTCATTACACTTACTTTGTGCATCTCCTTTTTCAAAGTAAACAAGTGGATTCAAACAAACGCAGTGATGGGCTGGGTAAAACATGCCCAGTGTGAACAAAACAACTGGAGAAGTTGTAATAGCTCACGTTTGTTTATTTCTGTAAATTGTGGGGAGAATCCACAGACTGGGGACCAGGTAGAGCAGTAGGAGATGGTGACATGGGAGGCAGCCTTGGGTTGCCCACCTCCCTGACAGATGCTCTCTAGTCGCTGAACAGCCATCCCCACTGCCTCTTGTGCTCCCCCAGGCAGGGCCAGCGCTGCCCAGCATGGCCACTGCAAGAGCATTTTCTGCAAAAATACTATAGCTTCTTAAAAAAACCCCTCAGACTTCCTCAGAGACTAATGCTGCTCCTGGACTGTGGGCTTTCTTCCTCCTCCTTGCACAAACATGAGGATGTGCACATGCACAGACACACAGACTCACACACAGACACACACTTGCCACCCTGCTCTAACCCCTCGGCAGTCCCTGCATCCTTTCAACTACCTCTGCTATCCTCTGCCCCCATCTGAATAGCACAGTCGATTAAGAGGAATTGATGGATCAAGGCAAAATGCCCAGCAGCTATAATTTTCCCATCCCACCCCAGGCAAAATTTTTCCTACGTGAATGAAGCTGGGAAAAAGGGAGGAAAAAAAAAAGATTTTGACAACAGCCCCCAAAGATAACTCGAAGAAGCTGGTACATCCATTTGATTAAACCTCACAGACAGCACCAGCTTCAGGGTTTTCCTAGATCTGAATCCCCTAGCACTTCCCATTGGATTTAAAGCCCCCATCCCTCAACATCTCTTTGCACTGAATGCAGCAGCAGCGAGAAAAAGAAACAACCAAGCCACCCCTTGAAACCATTTCTAATCCCTCTTGCTTCTTTCTGCCTCTGCCTGAGAAGGTGCCTTTTCCCGGTGTGGTCCCAAGGCTTGGTTTGGCCACAGCCAAAGGAGATGGGTTTGTGGGGTGGGCAGGGGGACCACGGCTGCCCCCAGCTCCGCCGCAGCCCCGCCGGCAGCCCCGCTCCCGCTGTGCCGAGTGGCACTCTCCCGCTGCTTTCACATGTCGCAAACAATTGCTCTCATCGCTCATCATATTGAAGTTGTCAGGGCTCCCCGACGCCGATAATTTGTGTGCGTTGATCATACTTGGGTAAATCAACAGGTCACGACCCCTGACCCGTCAGCCTGGTGGCTGGCGGAGAGCCACCTACAAATCTTATGACGGGGACAACAGAGGGGCTGTGAACTGCTCAAGTGCTCGTGTCTGTCAGCTGCCACCAGAGAAGCCAGTCCCCTCTGCCCTCCACCGCTGGAGATGTGCTTTACTGTGATCACAACCCCCTCCGCAAATCCATCTTAATTTCTTCACATCTGTTTGGGTATGTATGTGTGTGTGCACATGAGCATTTTTTTAAGTTTTTATTTTCACTGCAGTCACTCGTAACGAACTTTAGCCTCGTCCATATGTTTTGAATAGAGGATCCCAGCATGGGAGATAAGAGGAACGCTACTGAGGTCCTATTCCAGCACCAATGAATTGCTCTCCCCCTAGATGCATGCAATGGTTAAGCTTCCATGGCAGCTTTATGGGCTTCTTTTATAAAACTTTATTGACTCACGTTCTCAAGTGGTGGCTCTGACTCCTTCTTTTCATTTAGGTACAGTATGTATGCTCAAGATGCCTTTGGTTCTTTGCTTCTCTATTTTTTTAATGTATAGGATTCCTGAACGATGCCTTGAAGTACAGACTGTGCAAGGGAGAGTAACATAGACATCTTTCAATACCCATGGTCTTCAATAACTCAGCAGCTAAACAAGCCAGAGGAGAAGAGAGACCTATGAACTCGAACACGAAGGATACTGCATGGATCAGCTGGAGGGAAGTCAGGAATGAAGTGGGTTCAACTTCGAAACTGCAAAGTTGTTGAAAGTTGCATGCCCTGCAGAAAAGACACAGACAGAATTCTGTAGCAAATGGGATTTGCGGGCACAGCTGGCTTTAAAACTACTGCTTCTTATAGGAAAAGGCAAGAAGAGTTTCTTTTCTTAGCAGATAGCCCAAACATTGTCTTTGGCTGATGCTTCTCAAGTATATGCACCAGAGCTAATTCCTCTGCTTTCATGAGTGGTGTGGGTATGGTAAAAAGAGGATGGATGGTGTGAATTTGTAATTCCAATTACAAAGGCAACAGCTGGCTCTCCCTGCTTTGATTGCCAGGTGTTCATCTGATGCCACATGTTCATTTCTGGGCCTTTTATAAATATGCTGCACAAATGAACGTGCCCATATTCCCCTCTCCTGCACTTGAATTTGAAGGCAGTGATGTGAAAAATAAATAGTATAAGCTTAGCTGTGTGGGGAGCAAGCAGAAAGCCCAGCTGATTAGTCATGCAAATGAAGGAATTGAGAGGTTTCCACTGCCCTCCACATTTTCCACAGAACTTTGCTTTTCTTCCCACACTTGACTTCTCGTGCTCCACTGCTGGCTACTCCCCTGTGGTGGAGCAGGCAGAGCCCTGGCAGACAGAATGTTCCAACCTTGGGCCTAGACTCTGAGTTCAGTGATCCTCCAAAATAAGCAGAGGTGGCAATGGCAAACTCCAAGTTTCCTCAGTCATCACCAGAGATGCTGTGGGCACAGAAATCACTGACAATGGTTTACCACCTGAAAATGCCCCTTTTCCTTTGTCACATTGCACATCTTTTGTTTGTACTCTATCTCTTTAGAATAAACTTTGGACTAACCGTAATCATCTGCTTTTTCATTGATTTTTTAATAGTGCCTAGTGATCCCTGATGGTCCATGGTGTGAGCCATCTGAGAGAGCAGCCTGCCACTGCCCAGGGGACTAAGCTTTTCCCTGTGGCAGAAGAGGAGGAGCAGAACAATCATGTGGGGGAAGAGAAGACAAACCAACAATGAAACACATCTACCCTGCTCTGGAGCTGGTGTGATCCAGGTGTGCTCATGCTCATGAGCCATTGCATTCTGGCAAGCCCTACCAATGTGCAAGAGGGAACATGAACAGTGCTCTTGTGCTGCTGCATCCCAAAATCGACTTCTATTGCCTGGACAGGAGTGCCCAACTTCACCAAATAATGACCATAGCAGATCCATCAGGACTGATCTCAGCCCAGCCCCCAAAACCAGAGACTGGCCACAGAGAGATGCATTAGTGACATCCTACACCAACAGCAAGGCTCACCTCCGCTGCCCTGGGTGAATGGGAAGTATTCCAGAGAGCAGAACACGCTGGGGTGATGAAATGTTACCATGTAACATTAAAATCACAGCGAAGAGAAAAGCCTGACCTGCAGTCATCTGTGCAAAGATCACTTTACATGCAAAATAGCAGCTGAACACAATTGTTGTTCTGCTTGATAAAACCCAAAGAGAGGTAGGAGAAAGGCAGAGTAATCCTGCACGTTAACTGGCACAGCCACTGGAAAAACATACAAAGTGTAGACTGTCTCCTTACAGGCAGAAATGAAGAGTAATTGGTGCTGCCACATTGTAAGAGATGCTCAAAAAACTATTCACAGAATAAATATATGTGTGCATGTATAGGTGTACGCTTGTGTACAGAAAACTCTCTTTTTAACTCAAAGTTCTTTCTTCTGCCCTGTGAAAACTTCAAGTTTTGACCAAAATTGTGGTTTGAGGCTAGCACAATTTGTATTAAACTCCCACATTTTTAAACACTAAAATAACTAAACCATATTTGAGTTTTCCCTTTAGAGCATCTTAATTAATATGAAGTTTAAATTGAATATTGTAATATTTTTGCTAAAGTTTCTTGGCAAAGGGACATCTTCACCAGTATTTCCCCCTTTTTTTACCAGTACAATTTCACTGTTATTACCAATGCAAAGTGGCTGAGCATTTGTACCAAATGAAAATGTGTAATGGTTATTTGATAGCAGAAAAGAACAGAGTTATCAATAAAACAAAACCAATTTCATCCTATGAACAGAGGAAATTGTCTCTCTGTCAAGCCAAATATTAAAACCACAACACAATTAGATTCAAGTAGAAGAAATGCAAGATCTGAGAGAAAACTCTTCCAGTGCTAGTAGTATTTAATGGGAAGAAGAAGACAAAAGAGATAAAAGAATTCTAGGAGTGATAATAGTCAGAAAACTAGGAATAGTTGCCACAGAACATGGCACTGAATAAAAAATTGGGAAATAGATATTGGGAAGATGAATGCAAAGAAATCCTTTCACTGTGAAGAAGTTCTAATTCACAACTTGCCCAATCACAATCATATTGCGCATTCGTTTTAGAGTGTCACGTTGGCAGGGAGATCCTGCAGACCTGGTGGAAATCAGATGAAAAACAATGACAATAGCAATTTCAGCTTCCCATAGTTGTGGAAACCCATTTTATAAATGAAGTGTAAAGGATTACTATTTGTGTTTCATTTGGCTAAAAAGAGATGGATTACAGATACTGAAGGAAATTCACTTCTCTTACTCCCTCCCTCAATATTCACATCAATTTGAGCACGGCCTGCCAGGGGTTATACAGGAAAGGAGAGACTGGAATTAAGATATTCTTCTATCTTGCGGAGAGCAGACTCTTGCGGAGTCATAGGAAATGAGTAAAGGAAAATTTTAAGCAGATTTCAAGCTGACTCATTAGAAGTTTGACTGGACCAGAATCAGCAAATCTGTTCCAGGCCACATATAGGCTCTCAGGAAGCTGGCAGAGATGTTCACAGGACAGAGATCAGCCTGGAGCCCTTTAAATGAAAACTTCTTCCTCGTTGTGTTGGGTTTTTTTTCAGGAAGAGAACTTGTTCCGTTTTTTGATCCTTTCCCCTCTGCTTTAGTAGCTTCCACACCTCTATATATTCTTGGCATGTTCTCTTTTTCCAGCTGGTAATTGTATCCATCTGTAATTTGAGGACTTTGAGCTTCTTCCTGACTTCTGGGAGCCACCAGACCCAGCTGGAACAGTGGTTTCTGAGGTAGGTAGTGTCCTCTAAACTGGCATTTTGCAGCAGGAGCACAGTCTCTTTCTCTCTCTCACCCTCTCTTTCTGTGAGTAGATATGCCCAGAACCAAGAAGAGGGAGATCTAGTGTGATCTGGAGCCAGCCATGTATCCACTATGGATTCAGCTATGAGCTCTTAGCGCAACTGCTAAGACAGCAATTCCCTATAGCAAAAAGTACAATATAAAACCTTAGCAATATTGATGATGTGGGTCACCAGAGGTGCCAGCATGAATCCAATATGTCCCATTGTACAAATCCTGGTCGAGAGATACAGGGGCTGCCCCAGCCAGCTCGCCCTTGCATTATCTGTGCCTAATCCACCTGACACTCTCTTCTCACTACCTTGCTTAAGGATTTGCAAAGTCAACACCAAAATGGCCTTCCCATCACAAGTCAAAGGCAAGAGCCATGGGGAGCCTGGGAGGATGGACTTCCCCTGTCCTGCCTCAGCCATCAGACAACACAGTCTCTCTCCTGATAAGTGGATACAAATTTTGTTGCTCTTAAATCTAGACCATAAAGTCTGTCATGGGTAAGGTTCAGTGGTTTTTTGAAGATACAGGTAAAGTTCTTCCTCGTTTTCTTAATAAAATGTGTGTGATTTTTATGCAATTTGTAGAGGACCAAGAAAATATTCTGTTTGTATTAGCTCCTGTTGGCCTGGAGGAAAATCACCATTTTTTTTTTTTTGACAAATTATTTTGAAAAGTTGGAAATCCAATTACAAGTGGAATGATGCCAAGTGGCATTCCATTAAGAGTGAACTCTGAATTCTAGTGCTGATTTTGTACTAAATTACAGAGAAAACTGAGAACTTTGAGGAAATGTAGTCTTTGTTACTGAGCTATACAATTAATTAAGGACATGATGTTTAAAATTGTTTATTCTTTTATTAGTGATTCCCTAGAGTGTCTTAATATTGTTTTGTCATTTTTGCAGTCTGGGTTGCAAATCCCCAAATAGGTTATACATTCTGTCTTCACCCTTCTTTGTCTCCTTTACTGCTTTTAGGAAAGCAAGATTTTTTCATGTTTTATTTTTTGGTAAGATGTTACATACTGTTCTCTGCACTCCACAGTGACTTCCTGGACATCAGCCTGGGTCAGTATGAACAAGAGAGTAGCTCCATGACTGCACAGCTGAGATCAGCGAAGGGCCACCCTGGAAAGCAAGGTGGATGAACCAGGTCATCTCAGTCTCTGTCCACCTCCTACTTCTCCCTGACCGGTTAGAAAATAACATGGATTTCATCTCACTTTCTTCCTGTCTTCACTTCTCCTTCAAACAAAAGCAGGAGTTCTTCCTGACAGCTGATGAAACAAAACCTACTTCATCCCAAGTGAGCTATTTTTCCCCCCTTGAAATTTCTCCCTGTATTGAGCAGCTGACCTGGGAGGGCTTTTGATGTTCACCGGGTGGGCTGGGTAAACCAATTAGCAAGGGTTGGAGGAAGGACAGGCTTTATGTGGCTGCAGGTCAAGGCTGGGATTTGAGGCTGAGGTTCAGTTCTCAGCCCTCCAGCAGACTTCACTCACCTTGGTGAGGGTATTTATAGCCTCTTCGCTTCACATCAGTAAAGGAAGAGGATCACACTCGGCTTTCACTCCTGCTTCCTTTCTCGTTGGAGCAGAGATCATCTCTTGCTGTGCTCACAGTCTCTAGCACTATAAACTGGCCCAATTTGGCTTGAGAGCTGTAAATGCTAACATTTAGCAGATGCTTATTCACAATTAAGTGCATCAGATGCTCAAACACTCTGATGTGTCTGTGGTCCCATACTAGTGCCTGGAAAAGATCTGCACTGATTGTTACCTGTTGCCTTTCTAACATCACAACTCAGTGAAATGGTTGTCTGGATTAGTGAAAAATTATGCTAATTCTCACTAATTTCCTCAGTCCATACTTCCTAACTGCAAACCTGGACAGATGATTTGACTTCTCTATTTCCCTAAGCTTATCCAGCTGTTGGAGGAAAATAAGAAACCTATATTCATTGTCTTACTACTGTAATGACAACTGCCCCAAGTGGTAAATTGGACAAAGACAGAAGAGTGCAAAGTCCCAGGTCTTCCAGAAAAATCAGGATATCTCATGCTATATGTGATAGTCTGAACATATTAAATACATTTTCACTGTCATTCTGAAAAACTTATAAAAATGCAGCCAGACAATAAAATTAGAGGCTAAGAAAGTAGCAAATTCTTCACTTCTAGGGAGATGAAGAATGTTTTCCTTGAACTCCTAATCCATTTGAAGTTTCCATAGGAGGTTTAATTTGATTAGCAATTACAGCTCTAGACCCTAATTTTATTAACCTTTGGCTGTTTTCAAGGAAACAGTCCTTTCTTGACACGTTCTGTGAGTCTTACAGAAATGATGTCACCTTTATGAATCATTAGTTTCCCCACATGTAAAATGGCATGAACCAAGGAATCAGGAATCAAAATCTTAACATGCCAAATGGCACTTGGTGCCTAAGTCCTGTCAATGAGCCACTCTGCATTTGTAAGGAACCTCTCATGAAGTATTTATACTAATGATAACGAAAGTCAAACAATGGGAAAGGTGGTCCTTCTGGCTGTGGGGACTATTCCTGGGAAGCAATGTAACTCAAAAGCTTTACAGACTGAATTAGGTGTAATCCTTACGGGATCACTAGCAGCTCATAAATAACTTTTAATGAGATTTCCAGCAAGTAAAATTGCACATGGGAGGGGAAAAACAGAGAGAGCAAGGGAAAGAGAGGGGGAAAATGCAAGAGACAATCTCAATAAAAAATTAAAATGTTCATGCTATCCCCCTGTTGTTTCATATGTGTACACAAAAAGAAAGCAGGGATGGTTTCAGTAAGGCATTATTAGTACCCAAAAAATTTAATTAACTGATACAAAAAGGGAAAGACTCGCTAAAGGTCACTGCAAATTCAGTGACACTGGCCACTAATCTATTGAAACTTATAGAGCTAAATCTAAGGCATGTTCCAGAGTTAAGCAGGGAAATAAATCAAGGTTTGCAAATGTCATTTAAGTTTTCACCTGTCCCAAGATTCAAAATTATTGGCTTCACAATGAAAAGCATATGTTGCGCCCCTTGCCTAGGGAATAGTAATGAAGTGAGGCAGACACTCTCCAGTTCTACACTACCATCTCTCCCCTCTTTATTTCCCATCGAGTAAAAATAATTACTGTATACTTGAGGGAGCATTTCTCTCAGTCTGCCGATAACTGCTGCCATGTTGGCTCTTCATGAGCTGCTCTTCTTCCTTGTGGGACTATGACTTGATTTATGAGAAAATAGTTGGCAAATTGCGATGTCCATCTTGATGGATGACATCATTTGGGCCATTTTGCTGATCATGTATGACTAACTTTTTTTTTAGTGCTGTTGCAATTGATCAAGTGCTGCAGCACAGCTGAGTTAAGGAAAGGAGCAGGGTGGGGGGGACGAGGGGTGAGGGAAGGAAAGAGGTGACAATTGCCTGTGCTCCGTAAGAGCTGGAATGGCATTCACAGAGCAGAATCCCCTCTTTTTTGGTTCAGCTGTAATCTAATTGAAGAGGAATATAAATTTTATAGACTGAAAATAACGCAATGTATATACAACAACGGGATTAAATGTAAATACCTCCGCACACCACATTAAAATTACAGGGAAGAAAAAAAAAGAATAAACCCTGAGTATCGTGTTTTATGCTGAACCCTCTATGTCTAATCCCTTTGGCACTTGAGTTATATTACCACTCATTACAGTTAACTGCTACTGTATATTACATAGGAAGGGAGGTAGATGTATGTCCTCTCGGCCAGATTTGACATCCCCAGAGTTATGTGATTTACAGATGCCTGCTTCAAATTTAAAGAGATTTTCATCATGCTAGGCCCCATTTTTTTAAGTCCAAATCTCTGCAATCCTCAGACTAATCGGTGGTCCCTGAAAGATGACCAAGAAACCAAACCCACTCCCAGTGAGCTGAGCAGACATCCATCCCCTGCACGCCCAGGTCAGTCAGGAAGGGGTGGCAGCTGTGGTTGTTTTAGACAGACCCCAGCAGGTCCCTCTGCAGGGAATCTTGCAGAACTCAGCACGTCCTTCAGAACTCTGGGTAGATCAGTCTGCACCTGGCTGGCACATGGCGATGAACACCCAGGCATGACCACCAATGAATCTGTGTGGGAAAGAGGAAGAGAAGCTTGCGAACCTTTTGGAAAGGTTCTCAGTGGACTTTGATTAGTTCTTCAGTTATCCAAACCACGTACATGTTTGTGAAATCAATCTACATCCTCCAATGTTGTCTAACCTCCTCTAGTACCTAAGAGGTTGTAGCTGATAAAACAAAACTAGAGATGAAGAGATCTTACAATGGCAAGAGCCACTGCAGGATGACAAGAGATAACTGACATTATTTGAAAGAGGGAACTTTTTCACTGTGAAAACAATCAAACTGTGGGATGCCTATAGAGACTGAGCTGTCTCCATCCTTGGAATTTTTGGGAAATGCAACTTGATAAAGCCCTGATCAACCTACTCCAGCCTCATTGCTGAATCTTCTTTGAGCAGAAGGTTGGACTGGAGACATCCTGACGCTGTTTCCAGCCTGATTTATCCTGGGATCCTACATGGTTGCCTTAGAGAGAAGGAACTGTCTGAAGGAACTCTGCACAGCCAGCAAACAGGGAGTCAGGCAGCCAGTCCTGAAGTTCCCTCAAACCAATCTCTGCCTCACCTGAGATAGCTGCTCCTCAGAGATGAATGTGCTTTAATATCCGGGAGATCTCGGTAGCAAGGTGCTGACACTTAGTCTGGCCATGCATATTTCAGGGAATTTCAACTAGTCAAGGGTTTAAGGACACTGCAGGCAGCAGTGCTCAAGCCAGAGCCTGAAGTTGGATGGTGTTTCATGCTCTGCCAAGCACACTGGAGGGCAGCCAACCTCAGGGAAGGTCTTGCCTGCAGAAAGGAGGATGAAGCCTCAAACTTCGTTTTCTTGAGGGCCAATATACCAGCAGAGGCAACACATGGAGCAGCTCTGGTCCCTCGGTTCGAGATGAAGACTTCGCACCTAAATTGTAACTACTTGAAGTCAGCTACAGTCCTCTAAAAGTTCATCAGTCAAAAAGATTTCTCCTTTATGAATAAAAGATGTCAATGGTGCTAATGACTAGGAAAAAAAAATTAAAAAGAAGTATTCGATAAATTTTTCAAGAACTTCATATCTTTCAAAACTATCTCCCAGACCAACAGATTCATAAGCTGGAATGTATTAACATTGCCCCTACACAATACATGTACTTTTAAATCAGTTTAGCCAACTGTTGCCTAAGCCTTAAGAAACACTCTCTTGTCTATCCTAAAGGCATATTTGTAGATTGGATTTTCCAGTATTGCACATTCCTGGGGAATTTCCTTGAAATGATGAACAAGCTATGAAAATCTAAGATCCTGGATGTTTTGCTCTTCCAGAAACCACTCTGGATTTTTGGTTGACTCCAGGGTGAACATTTACCTGTAGACTTCAACAGACAGTTGATGAAACTGTCTTTGTCATGTCTGGGTGTCCTTCAGAGGAAGTACCTATAAAACACATCCATTATTCAATATTTCCAGCAGATTGGGCTTGCCAAAAGGAGGTGGAAAAAATTGTGTTTTATACTGAGGAATAAAAACTATATTCAGTATTTTTCTATGACTTAGTGTTTCTGTTTTCAATGTATCAATAGCCTTTTGTTCAAAATTATTTTTTTCTCTCTTTGGGCTAGGTCTCCTAATTCTTTTGTGGACATACCTGGTACCAGGTAGGATTGTGATTTTTTTTTGTTGGTGTGGGAGGGTTTTGTTTTGGGTTTCAGTTTTTGGTGTGTTTTTTTTAATTTTGTTTGGTTCTTTTACCCTGGTTTTCATATTTTGGTGCAAGTGGCAATACATAAAAATTTACAAGGTTTAAGTTTTCTTTACATTTCCTAAACTCCCAGATCTGTTTTTCTCATTAGCTAACTGCTGCTCACTGATGAACTCTCTGCACTTTTAATTCATGGTAAAACACTTTCTGCACATTTCAGTGTTTCACTGTTTTATTGAATGGTCACAGCCTTTTACGAAGGCTGATTTTTATCTGTTGCTACACTTCTTCAACCAACTTTATCATGTTGAAATTATAATTTTCAAAGGAATTTCCATTCTCCCCCTTCTCTCTCCTAGCTGTAATCTAAAGTGTTTAACTTTATTGCTATCTGTATCCTGCCAAAAGCACACTTTTATGGTACTGGTTATCCAGAATGTCCTGTAGAAGTGTGGATCACAGAGAGAACAGAGTGTTTCATATAAACTGCTTTCCCATTAACTATAACAATAATCATCTTGAAATATAGTGTTTCATCTGAAGATCTCTCTTTCCCTCAAAAAGCCTCCAAGTCAGTAAATTAAATTTGAGAATCTCCTGGAGTGGTGGGAATGAGCAGGTTGGCTTAGGCTAGCCCTGAGGTTGTCCTGACGTATTTATGAAAAAATATGAGGAAAGGGTTGGAAAGGATGTGCCTTCACTCCCTACAGCATTGAAAGGATTCAAAGCATTTCTTGGCAGATCATGCCAGTCCCATGGCACTGGCATGGCACACAGCTTCCAGAGAGAGCCTGTGGCCCAAAGCCTTGAAATAACTGTTCAGAACAAAGGAAAAAGGACACCATTACCAAGTCTGATACAGCTGCATGGGCTCTGGAGCTGGCAGGCCACCTGAACCTACCAGCCTGTGACTACCAAAGGACCAGTTGGGGATGGGAAATTCTGCAGCCCTTAGACCACCAGTCTTTCCTGTGGGACACTGGGGGGACTTCTCCATGATCTAATTGCAGCTGGGTACCTTGCTGTTTGCAGCCCAGGAGAAGGATGAAAACCCGAAACCCTTAGGTCAGCATGGCAGAACGCAGACATCCTGCTTGGTGAAGGAAGAATACCTTTGACATGAAAAATCCATCTTGAGAAACTAAGGCCATGGAAGGAAGAGCGGACCTTCCTCTCTCCATCCTGTGGACTACACCCTGGTGTCCATCAGCCACTCCAGCTAGTGGAACATGATGTCCACATGCTGTGCAGATTTCTGGCCATGCTGAGTCCCTGCCAGAAGTGCCTTCCTGATGCAGCCCACCCCAGCTGTCAGGAGTACAGGTCAGCTGGCCTGAATCCAGCCCAGAAATCATCCCTCCGTTCCTCCATCCTTGAGCCTGTGGGAGGCACTTCGGGGTGCCCTCCTACATGCTTGGTCCCAAGGGCTGCTTTTTTTCCCAAAAGTTCAACCTGGAAGCCAGACTGTTTGGACTGGAGCCAGACATCTGGCAAGTGCAAAAGCAAAGTCTTTGCCCCAGGGTGAATTTTAACTTTGTGGATTTTTCTTCCTTAAACCTGGGATAGGAGCTCTCAGTGTAAATACCTCAGGAAAAAAAAAAAACCAAAACAAAAAAAAAAAAAAAAAAAAAAAAAAAAACCAAACAACCAAACCACAAAAAAACCAAAACCCAAAAACCAAAAAAA
>JAWWEW010000166.1:27139917-27182536 GCA_035583185.1 Anabacerthia variegaticeps | reverse complement strand
ACTGCTTGTCATCACTTCAATCTTAAAAGCAATTCTTTATTATTTTACTCTCAGTAAAAAAAACAAAAAAAAAAAAACAAAAAAAAAAAAAAAAAAAAAAAAAACAACAAACCAAACAACCAAACAACAAAAAAACCAAAACACCAAAACCAAACAAACAACCAAAACCAAACATACCAGTCAACACTGTTTGCACAGAGAGGAGAACCCCAGCCTGTGACATGTAAAGGACAGCAGGATTTACCAAAATGCCTGAGCAAATAGCTTGGTTTTCAGAAGTGCTCTCCCTCTAGGCAGTCCCCATGCAGCCCATGTATGTTTTTCATTCATTTGCATCAGCAGTAATTTGTCTCTAGGTTTCTCATCTTTCCTTAAAAAGTCATATTAATTTCTCAAACCCACTGATAGAGGTGGAGAAATTCACAGGTAAGCAGTGTTCTCACAGGCATGGCTAGATTTACTCCTAGGCCATAGCAGCACTTGTTTTTCTCCTTATTGTTGTGTGTCCTGCTACCCTCTGTCCTTACTGGAGCCTGTTGCTTGCATCATTAAAATACTCACAGAGGGCCAGTGATTTCTAGGAGCACTTAAGGCAAAAGCAGTCCTTGATCTGGGCAGAATTTTGCCTCTAAGGCAGATCCTATCATGCTTATGCCTCTTAGATGCCAATCCAGTCACACCATAATGATATTTCATTCCTAGGTATCACTTTTCTCCAGTAGATACCCAAGCCCTGCACAAATAAAATCATAAACTCAGGCAGAGCAAAAACATCCTTATGGGACATGCACATGAACAGGGGCAGGAATCAATGCAGAAAAATCATTTCTATGCCAATACAAGTCCTGGGAAGGAGGGCATCCAGGGATCCTCTGGCTTCTCGGTTCCCAGCCCTGTCTCCCACCTCTGTGCACTCTTTGTTCCTTCCAGAGATGGTCTATGCTGCTGCCTGATTGCCAGCACAGGGGCTCCCATGATGCAGGAGTGAGTAAGATCACAGTGCTGCTCCTAGGAGGCAGTGGGTATGGCGTCTGATTTTCCATAGAGAAAATTCAAAGCGGAGGGAGAGGGGGAGGGATAAAATGACCCTGCGGTTCTCATATTGTAATGGTTATTTATTTTGTTTAGAGAGCACACATCACAATGCATCTGGTTAGAAAAGAAACTTCCTTAATTATGTATAGGGCTTTGACTCCCAAAAGATATGTTATGTAAAAAAAGAAAAAAGAAAACCAAGAAACAATCTACTGTTTGTTTGGATGCTCGATACATTCAATTGCAAAAGAACAGTTCCTCTCCAAGCCATCATTACCTATGTCTGTGCATTTTTATTTGAGTCTCAGCTTACTGTGGAAGCCTTTCACTTTGATTCTCAGCCTCTGTATCTTTCTTTCTCAGGCTACAGTTTTTAGGGGGGCTGCAGTACAGTGAAAATCAAGTGCTACACAGAAACTGCCTGATTTCCCCAGGAATTTTTATGTGGGATCAACCTATGATTCTGAAAAAGCGGAATAAATCAAATCAAATAACACTCACACTAAGCATATTGATGAGGGCATGGATCAAGCAGGACAGACATCCGGTTATGTAAATGGTAGCCTGGAGAACACAGCTTTGTTAAAACAACTTGGGACGGCTCCCAGGGGCAGACCTTGAGTCAGAGTAACCCAGGATTTCCTCTTTGAATAAAGGCACATCAGTGTAAATGAGAGCAGATCCATGTACTACAAAACCAGCATGTTATCCCCATTGGTAGGAGAAGTGACAGACAGCAAAAACAACAAAGACCCTTCAAGTTTCTCCTGGTTTTGGTGAATTTTTCATTAACATCAGCAGGGTCCACAGTGGGCATCCTGGTTGAAGCTGCATTCCCAAGGACACTGGTGAATTGGATCATTTCAGCAAGACTGGGCTGCAGCCACATGTTGTCTCCTAACCCACAAAAAACGAGCACCACAGGCATTGTGGGGAGACCCTGCTCCCCCACAACCAGGACAGCCCAAAACTCTCTGTGAAACCAACACTTCATGGTGGAAAGGCAGAGGCAGAGCAGCACATCACCTTCCTTCCTCTGCAAGACACCAAGCATTGGAACGGATTGCCCATGGAGGTTGTGGAATCTCCCTAACTGGTGATAATCAAGAACCATCTGGACACAATCCTGTGCCCTGTGCTCTACGGTGACCCTGCCTGAGCAGGAAGGTTGGAGTAGATGACCTTCAGCATCTTACCCATTCTGTGATCCAGTGCCCGGCCAGGAAAACCTGCTGGCCATCAAAACATTTTTGGGAGGCCAGGGGCAGTGCTGTCTTGGAACACTTCACTGTCACAACCTGAGTGAGTATTTCCCTTGTGACACCACCTCACATTAGCTTTTCACCAAAACACAGCACCATGGGATCTGTGGTGCTTTTTAGTTTTCAAGCTCTAACTTTTTAGGAATATGGACCATATCACATTTAAAGAACTGGAGCCATGGTTCCAACTTTATTTGCCAATGGCTTTATAAGCCATTAAGCTAAATCCTCTTGGTGCAACAGCAAATTCCATTTTTCCTGGCTGCTTTTACAAAATTATCCTTGTGAGGTTTAATTCCTGCCAGAGATACTCAGAAAAAAAAAAAAAAATACAAGCCAAATCAAAACAGGAACACACCTGAAAAATCTTTGGTAAATGTACTTGTCCTTTATTTTTTTCAAAATAAGTTATTCTTGTAGTGTTTTCCTGGTCATTTTATGAAGCAACTGAACAAGTCCGTGCTTGAAGCAAAGATGATATTTGCAGAAACAAGGAATAGTTTCTCATCCCTTAAAATGCAGAGGGAGTGAATCAAAATAAAAATGGTTTTGATTATAAAATGATGGCTTACAGTGAGCAAGATGTATGTGGTTTTTGGCATCGTTATTTGAGTGAGTAAGAATTGGAGCCAATCCTGCAAGATGAGTAGGTCTGAAGATAATGTAGACTATAAAGAAATATTCCTGTTCCCTGTTCCAGATTCCATATGTTAGTTGACTTATTTGCACCTCTGAATAGCAATGAATTTAATATTCTCTCTTAATTGTTTCTGAGCTGTTTTTTGTGGGTTTATGGGCTAACTTGCAGTGTCAATGTCAGCAGTTCTGGTTTGGAACACGTAAAGGCATCTAAACAAAGGGATTTTTAGTCTGAAACAAAGTACGGGTTTGATACATGTGCAGAGGTAATGCAATACTGGAAACAGAGCACAGAATATTACAGGTCACTGTGTAAGGGAAATGCCTAATTCCTGACACTTTTTTAAGTTTTAAAAGCAGTTAAAAACCTCAGAGATATTAAAGTATGTTTTATTTGAAAAATTTCGAATAGGACAGAAAAGCACTGTAGTCCATTAGATGGCATAAGTGTAACAATGGAAACTCAGAGAAACAAATTAGAATAGAATCTTTTGTCCTGTGGATTTACTATTGCCCATAGTTTGTGGTTTCAAGAGAGAAGTGAGAAAGGGGAGGAGGAAGAGAGGAAAAACAATTACAGTGATAATTTCCCAACATTTTAAAATTAAAATCTGAAGGAAAACTGACTCAAAATTCCAGCTAGGAACAACCTTTCTCATTATGAATATTTGGGTGTTACTCATGGATATGTATTAGGTAAATACACTGATTTGAGTCAATGCCCCAGGTCCAACTTTAGAAGTGTTTAAAGGTCAGGCCTGGATTCATATTGCAGCAAATGAACCTTATCTCTGCACTGTGCCAAAAAAAAAAAAAGCCACCTGAGTCTGAACAACCCTGAACTTTAAGCTGCTTAAAACCTTTAGCCAGGCATGACTCTGGTGAAGTTTAGCCATTTCTAACAGTACACTTTCATCATTTGTAGAGCCTACAGAATTAACCCTTTTGCTTGCTTGATCTTTAAAAGGGTGAAGAAAGAAAAATATTCTGGAGTAACTGTTCTATATCTGGAAGAATAAGAGATCAGGGACTTGGCCATAGGTCTTGCTGCCTTGTGAATACAAATAATCTACATTAAACCAAAAAGAAAATTACCTATTAGGATTATGTAAAAAAGCATTACATCTCCTTAAGCATCAAGTTACCAAGATACATTTTTGCAAAAGAAAAAAAGGTCAGTTACAACTATTAAACTTGTATATTGTTTTATACTAAGCCCTTCCAATGGCCTCTCTGAGGGACTGTTTAGTTTGTATTACACTCTAATAAACTCCAGGTGTGGAGGACAAACTGAATAATAAGAACCCGATGGACCAGACTAGTTAAAAATAATGTGGTACATTCCTAGTTCTCTGCATTTAATTTATTGTTAATCATTGTTATTACTTACATTTATTGGGTAGTTTTTCTAGATTTATTAGGCACTACATTTAACAGTGTTATCACTTGTAACTGACTATCAGTGGAATAGAAAACATATTTTCTTAAGGAGTCTTACCCTAATTAGTAAGTTGTTTTCCTATTGAAATAAAACAGACCCTAAGAGAGTCAAGTTGAGACTTTATTTTTTTTTTTTTTTAAGACAGAATGGAAGTTCAGCTAGCAAACCTGTTTTTTTCAAGACCACCTGTCAGAACAGACAAGCAGAAATGTCCACATACCCTATCCAGAGCTCTGATATTTGAAATACTTGGCTGAGAACTAGCAAGTCAAAAGCTTGAATATTTTCAGCTGGAAGGCTGAGCTGATCAATGGATCCTGTTCCTCACCAGTATGACATATAAGGGGGAGCCATTAAAAAGATGAACAAAAGCCAGTCTGAACTGCTTACTCAGCAGTCACACACTGTACAGCCAAGCCAGTGGGGCACATGCCAGGGTGCATGATGCCTCAGGGATGGAAGATGACCCCAAAAGCAGGTGATGGCACTACTCCCAGAGAGTGGTGTAGAGCAATCAGGGCTGGCAGCAGCTGCTTCACTTCTGAAAGCAGCTCATCTCCTGGGCAGCAGAGCCCCTTCCAGGTCACCCGTGGCAGCCTCAGGGTGGGAGCCAGGCATGCCCTACATGAAAATCAAGCTCTGCAGTTGGCCCACCCCTGCTGTTCATCTACCTGCTCAACCCAAACCCTGGGCAGCAGTGTTAGCTGTCTGCCAGCTGGATATTAGCATTGCCTCCTCAAAATAAAAGAGCGTGATCAGCATATGTCGTTATATGTGGTTATCTGCCTGGACAGACAAACCAAAACTGCTCCTTTGGTGGCAAGGTCATTATTCATCACTGGTGAAAAAAGCAGAAACCCCCTTCCAAATGTCCAGGGCTTTTCTTAAAAATGGGATGCAGTCTGAGAGCACCTGTGTTCTATTCAGGAGACCCCATTCAATTAAGAGCAAACTGATATTCTTAACAATCTTGGAGATCTTGAACAATTTTTCACACAACACAGGTCAGTTAGGAAGCTCAGCATAAGAGGTACTTTGGCATGATCAATGTTGAAGGTAAAGGCAGAGTCTGGAGGAAAACTCAGAGCTCCCAGGTTCTGCATTCAGCCACTGCAGCCAGAGGCAAAGGGCTTGGGATTTTGTACGCTGCTGCAGGCACCCTTACCTTGTAGCAGAGCCCTGGGCACTCACCCACGCCATGGGCTCCCAGTTGCAAAAGCTAGGGGAACAGGATGCACTGCCAGGTGACATTCATGGCTTTACTTCCCATCCATCAGGATTATTAGCACACAAAAAACCCCAAAGTCCTCAAGAACCAGGGTGGGAGTGAGGACAGGGAGGTAGGCTGGGTTTATTTGGGCATGCATGATGCTGCTCTTGCAAGGCATGACCTCACCTTCAGGTGTTTGGTGACTGTGGTGTCAAAGGCTGAAACCTCTCTGGTGGCTTCTCTTCCTGTGGAACCAAATATAAATCAGCGCTGGAGGAAATGCTGCTTGCAGAGAGAGACAGAGAGGGAGAGAGGGGAAGCAAGAGCCAAAAGATGATTTGCTGCTCTGCTCATCCTAAATCCCTAGCATTTAACTCACGGGAAAGCAGCAGGAAGTTTTACTGTTTTAAAGGGGGAAGGGGTGTACAATAGTAGGTTAGATGAATCCTGATGACAGCTCCTCTGTACAGCCAAAATGCAGAAAATAGGGATCATCAGAGCAGTTCTTTCACTAAAAGTACTTAAGTCATTGTTGCTAGGGTCTCTAGATCTAAGGGAAGCCATTCTCAGGTCATCAGGGAGCAGGTGACCCCTTCTCATTTACAGAAGCCAGGACATGTGGCTATAGGTGAAAGTGGGCTGCTTTCAGACCCTTGGCTGCCTCTGCCAGGGATTGGTGCTGCAAGTCCTGCCACGCCACCTTCTATGGCTGGAATGTCTGCTGCCAGGTGGAAATTCTCCATGAGCTCCAGCTTCACCTTGTTCAGCAGCAGTGTAGGTAGTACAGGCCCTCCGGTAATGCAAAAGCCAGGTTAGCCCAGAGTCCATTTGCTCTGGTATTCTCCTTCTCCCCAGCCCCATAGGACCCCTCACCATAGTCCTGCTTTTGCTCTGATAATGTCCTATTCCAATTCTCAGTAGTTTTGTTTTTTGCCTGCTGCTGGCTTTTTCCCCTTCCCTCTGCCTCAGATTTGGTGGTTATGTGGAGGTGCATGTGAGCAGAAGGTAAAAATGGCTTGGAGGATTGTTTTAAGGGGGTGCTTGTTATTGGTCATGTTACATGTATGAAAATACATGTTGCTTTTCTATTGATGGTATCTTAGTGCTCCATCATGTTTTATCACAATCATGTGTGTTTTTTAGTGTGTAACTCACATGCAGGTTATAGATCATCCTAAAAGTCCCCCTCCAGGAATACTACTTTGCACACTGCCCTTGTTCAAAGTAAACCTCTGACCTATCATTGTGCTTTGTGGTCTGTGAGATCCACGTGTTGGAAACAGGTCCCTGAATGTCCCATTCAGGCTGTGACTACACTTACAGCAGGCAAGAAAACCGAAGAATTGCATCACTTGCATTCACATGTAAAATGATATCTCAGGCAGCATGAGAAAGAGTGGATGTTAGTTCATAAACGATAATAATATTATTTCATACTTGTGTAGTTTTACACCTCCATTAAGACTCTCCAAAGCATACTTTGCTCTGGAAAAGCTCTCTCTTCCTCCTTCCCATTCCTTCCTCACATTTTCCAATACATTGTTAGTTTGGGGCAAAACGTCTGTATTTTAATCCAAACAAAGCAACAGCTCTTTCTAATCCCCCTTACAGAGAATATTGTGATACACTGGAAGGGCGATAAGGAAGAAGTGGGACATCAGCAGTGGTGGAACCCTCAAAACCTCCTCCCAAATCAGGGTGAACAGTCAGAAAAGTACATTTTCCTGTAGGACAGGAGCTGTTCAGGGGCAGAGAACTGGAGAAGGTGGGTTCTTTCTTGTGGGCTTCCAGCCCTGAGGACGAGCCACCCTGGCAGAGGGGCCATGGAGGAGAAGAGCCCATCAGGAGATTGTCCCTGATCAGGCGGTAAGTGGGGTGCACACATGCAGATGTGCTGTTTTCAGCAGTGGAGTAGGAATCAGTGGTGTAATTGAGGGTTGTCTTCCCATCATTTAGTGTGAAAATTATTTCCAGATGCTGGAGATTAACCTCCTAAATATACCAAAATGTACTATCCCAAAACAGAAGAAGAAAATATAATAAATGGGATTCCAAGCAGTCAACAAGCAGTCTTCTGCCTCTCCAGTGGTCTGCAAAATTGACCTTTATAAAATCCTAATAGGACCTCCTGAGCTGAGTACCTGGGGAGACAGGAACAGAAGAAATCCTAAGTTTACTTCTTACTCACTTTCAGATAGGAAGACAGACATGAGAAGTCAGCCTAGTGTGAACAACTTTATCCGTTCCTGATATTTCCCATCATCTACAAAAGCAGTTACTTTTGCTGGTTGTTGTTTAGTATAATTTCCCAAACAATACCCTTTAGCAACAAGACCTCCCTTTTTTAAATGCATTTCCAGAGGGACTTGAGTCCAGATCACACACACACACAAGGCAAGTTTCCAGCATTCTTGTTCCTCCACTGGAAGAAATAACCAGAGCCAGCATCTCTGAACCGTTTCCCAAACGGTTCTGTTCTGACTTCAGTGACAGCAATGCACTGTTTCTAATCCATTACAGGAATTTATCACAGTACGTGTCAATTTGTTTCTCTTCTTGCCTCTTCTCACTTAAAAATGACATCAGGAAAGATATTTTACAGCAGGGCTGCTTCAATCCAAGTTTTAGCGACACAGCACTTAACTGCATCCTAACCACGCACATTAAGTTTTAAGGGCATATACTAAACAGATCAGGTTTTACTGTAGTCTAGAATTTCCTTTGTTTCCTTTTTGGTGGCGATCTGTGTTGCAAACAGTTCGCAGTACCAGCAAAGAAGCATCTGGGTTTCCTTTTTGTCTTATTTTTTTTTCTTTTCTTTTTCTCCTTTTTTTTTTTTTTTTGTTGGTTTGGTTTGGTTTGGATTTTTTGTTTGTTTTTGTTTTTTTAAAGCAGCTTGCCCTAAATAGATAGTTTGGAGCATTGTAATAGGGAACATCCATGCTGTAATAAATAGGATGATCCCTTTAGGCAATGGTCCTAATCTGATACAGAAGACACAAATATATTACTGAAGAAATCTCAAGCACATACCTGAACGCTTGTTGGATCAAATCCTTCTTTGACAAGTTACTACCTTTCTTTACGTGCTGGATTAAGGATTTTTTAAAAATCTCTGTTCTGAGTATCTTTTCTCTGCCTGCATAGCCAGTAGTTAAAAATCACATTAATGAAAGAAAACACTGGGGAAAACTGCGTCATTGCAAGATTCTGAAGGGCCCAATCCTACATCACTTATTTTTATGAGTCATTGTGTGAACTGAAGCTGAAAGGATAAATCAAGTGTGTGAGGATTAGTGCATGAGTAAAGATTTTGGGATCAGGACCCTAACTCTCAGCCTCATAAATTTCCTACTGGAGAGGATTCAGTGTTATTCATTCAGCTTTTAAAGAGGGAGTTGTGAGGCAGTTGTGTCCTTTTTCTTTTTAATTAGATTTCATTTATTTAGATTGGTATAGAGATGGTCAACCACAATAGGAGACCAAAAGCACAGAGTAGGACAATTCCTAGAAGCCTGTAACAATCAGCATGGGATCACGTTAAGTGCTGGACACTTCATTTTCATGACACGATCTTTGATTTCCTCAGAGGCAAAATAAAAATGGACATGACTGAAGTTTATGAAGGGAGACATCTCAGTTCAAATGGGAACATCCCCAAATCAACAGCCAAAAAGGGCCAGAGAATGAAAGAAAGAAAGAGATTCAGATTCAAATACATTCCCTAGAGTAATTACTGGAGAAACTGGGGGGTAGGAGGTAGAATTGGAGGTGGCCTTTGAATGGGATGAAAACCACGGGCATTACAAAAAGAGAAGGAAAAAAGGGGGGGCCATGGGTAAACAGGATGGAGGAAGAGAGCATGAGTGGCAGATGTCACTGATTTCATTCCATCGCCTTAACTTACTGTTTGAAAAAACTCCTCATGTGTGACCTGAAAAGAGAGAGAAACAAAATGAAAACAGGCATCAACAAAGCACTCGCTGTACGATTTCAAAAAAATGTAAATTAATGACTGGCAGTAAGAATCTCCAAAGGAAACAACATCCCAGTTTAAGCATTGCCATCAACAAAAGCTCAACAGCATATGGTAATGTTAACTTTAATATGAAAAGATAATAACAATCTTTAAAAAGTGACTTGAGAAAAAACCTTGCTAGGTGCTCATCCTTTTCAACTTGCCTAAAAAGAAAAGATGTTGGAAGGTTTTATGTTTTCTTTTTTTTCCCCCTCTTTCCCTAAACTGTTCACATTGTGTAGTTAAATGAGGTTGAGATTAGTACAAATTTTAAATAAAAGTGCCTAGGATCTCTGACTAACAAGGCAGAAAACCAGATTTGTAATGGATAATTACATCTAAACTTATTTAAATGTAGGTCTATTGATTGAAGTAAGTTCTTTAGAGCAGATTCAAGGTAACATTTCCTCCCCTACCCTCTTCTAAAAGTGTTGTTGTTGTTGTATGGTTGAAAAATGAGCATCCTCTTGTTGCCCAAGTGAGCCTCATCCTGTGCACTTCCAGCTGCACTGCTCAGCACCCTTCCTGAAGGCCTCAGTCCTCTTTCAGAGCCAGATGTCTGACCACACCTTGGTGGTTGGATCTGTGATACGTTAAGCACACGTTTAGCACACACACATGTTGCATGCTTTGCTCATGCCATTACTGTGTGCGTTTATGTCAATTTCTGCCTTTCCAGGCACAACTGTCAGCTCTTGTCTTTGAAAACCTCTCCTCTGCCCTGTGCTTGTAATCAAACAGAAGGAAATTACATTATTGAGGTCACCTTATGGAGGCCTGAGAATGGTGTTTACTCACATGAAAGACTTAACTTCAGTTCTGACTTCTTATATGAAAAATGACTGTTGATAACATTATGGTACCCGGAGGCAAATGTAGCTTCACATATTACCTCTGACCCCCAATGAATACCGGTTTCTTAACAAGCCAACAATGGGCCAAAGTGACTAATTTTAGAAAGGTGAATATTTAAACCAACAGCACCTCCATACAAGTGTGCATTACACTGGTGTTTTAACCTGTCATCCCACAGTGAGGGCTTGGAGGTATCATTTTGCAATAAAGAGGTATTTCATGGTCAATTGGCTTTATCCAAAAATAATAGGAAAAGAAGCTTGCAGGGGGAAAACCAACCTAGTTTGGCACAAAATGCTAGCGCTACTGGATCTGAGTAGAGAAGAATTTAAAAGACTCTTGTGCGCTTAGCCGTACGCTGAAAGAATCACACACAAACAACAGCCACCACATGAATGCATCCATTATATCCTTTATTGAAGATCACAACAATAGTAGCACTTCATTGAAGAAAAGATGATTCCTCTATTATAGACAGGCCCCTCAGATCGCCTAGCTCAGCATACAACTGCAAGATGTACAGTTCTCTCTGCATTTTCATGTCATTGCCAAAACACACAAAGTAGATTCTCAAATGCCTGGGGCTAAATTACAGCCCCTACGAACTGCGCTGGAAGTTTGAGAGCCCAGAAAAAGTTCTGAAGGTTTTCTCTCTCTCTCTTCATGAGAGAAGCCAAAGCTCGTGGGTACAGTGTTTGTCATGTGAAACAAGGCTATTTTATATCATTTGGGGTTGTTTTATTAATGGTGCTGAAAAATTGTTCACTTCGTTTCACTTTTGTCTCCTTTTGAACGTAGCAGGATGAAGGTAGAGTGTTTTTAACACATCCAAGATAAGAAAGGAATAGACCCTTTTGTCTCTAGAGCTGTATGCCATCACTATTAAAAATCTTTCATCTCGTCTCAGACAACAAGCAGAGAGCATGACAAAAAATAGAAGAGTCAACAGTAAAAAGTGTGTGGCAGGGGGTGTAGGATGACAGGTAGATAGACGCACCTCTTTGCCTTGAGTTTCATTCTAGAAGAGTTGGCCAGGGCAAAATCTCTTCTTCTTGGGCATTTCTTTTCATTTTTTTGTACGGAACAAGTATCAGAAGCCTGCTTACAAAAGTCACCCATGAGCAGGTGAGGAGAGTAGTCCTGCAGGATAAGGGGTTAAGTCAGCCAATGGAGGGATCTTGTACAGCCTTGACATCATTAGTGTCCTATAAACTGGAGCTCCAGGGGCCCAGCATGATGTTGTCAACACCATCAAGGGTGAAGGAGAGCCAAGGAGGGACTTTGTGGGCCAAGAAGGGGCACCAGGAGCCAAGGGGGAACATCACAACAGGTGCTGCAGTTGATGACTGCAAAGGAATGCTCCAAGGCTGCCGTGACAGCAAAACGGCCTGGCCACCTGCTTGTCATTGAATGTTTGCCCGGGCTGGTTTTGTCCCCTGACACCTGGCACATGCCATCAATCACCATCCATGGGAGGTGGTGCCGAGTGTCAGTCTAAGACAATCTGTCATTTCAGCATCCCCATCATTTCTCCCCATGCTGGAGAAACTCCAAGAGGAGCGCTCTACCTATTGGGATGAAAAGAGCTCCTTTACAAGCAAAGCAAAGGCACTTGTGAATCAAGGTTAAGTTCAACACATCGACCTAAACCAGCTTATAAATGAAGCTTTAATGCATTTCACTTTGACATTCTTGAAACAAATGTTTGCATATTTCACTTTGAAAGAAAATTTAATTTGGAAATCGAATTAAATGTCCCTTATGAGGGAATGAAAAACAACAATAATAGCCAAAATGGAATTAATTTTTTTCCCAACCTGAAATGAATTCCTCGTATGGTTTGATTTTTCTGGTTCATTTTGGTGCTACAGGAAGGCTAGATGCGTCTTTCAGTTAGCCTGAAATATTGTTGTTCCAATCAGTCAATTATTCAAAAACAGAGGAGCAAATGCACCCAGCCCCAGTGTGCAGGGCTCTGGTTAGAAACCTTGTTTTTTCATTGTGTCACCTGATGTCATCAGTCCTATTTCTCTTCAAAGATTTCTCACTCATTCAGCAACTAGAAATCCAGTGGCATCACCTGTGGGTTTCAGGAATGTTTGTTTGCCAAGGTGGACCACACGAGTTTTATATACAAACCCAGAAATATCTATACTATATAGATATTCCACCAGGACTTGTGAAGATAAATTTATAGACCTCCTGCCCACAACAGTAAAAAATAAATCAGGAAAGTATCGTTTTTGGCAAAAGAAGTCAGAGCTGAGGAGGTAAATGGTAAATAGGAAAGCTTGTAAAATCCTGGAGGTCCCTTCAGCAACTCTGATTTATCTTTTGACCTTTTCTGTTTGTTTATCGTTACATTTTGGAAAAAGAAAATAGTGGTTGCTGTTTCTAATATTTTTTTAAAATAACCTTGTTCCTCTCAGATTTCCCCGAGATGGCAGCACTAAACTCAACACAGCTATTGAAAAACGCTGCAGACTTGAAAATATGTGTGATCGAGAGTAGCAAGGTTTCTGCTTCTTCCCTACAGATGCCTTGGTCAAAAACTGGTGTCAGCTGTATGTTAGCTTGCTTTCTAAATTGGGGGTGACACGCAAAAAATCTGCTTGGAAAACTGCTGGCCTTTAAAGGAGACAGTGAGCTATTCAGTTCAATGGCACGAGACTGGTTTTAAAGGTTGACCAACAGAACTGGTACAAAACAAATTTTTCAGCTCATTGAACATTTTGAACCTTTGTTCTATTTCTTCCCATTGGCCACCAGGTAAAATTATACTTTTAATTAACCAATTAGTCAAATAGTATTAATCCCAAACTGCTTATAGCTGTGTGAACAGGACAAAACTTACATTTTTGATCAGGTGATTTGAGTTTGTAATTAAAAATAAGAATAATTTTAGATTTGAAAGTAAAAACAACAACAACCGGGGTGGGGGGGGAAGCCAGAATAACTTTGTAAGGTGTTGGCATCACCCCAAAATGCATTTTTATTTAATGTTTTTGCCATGGAGTGTTTAGACCCAAAGCTGAACAGAATTTCAAGGAGGAATGCAAGCAGCAAGAAAGTGTTAGCCCTAAAAGTCAGATTTTTCTCAGCAGGATCGGTTGCTATTCTAAACAGTGTTTAGTCATCAAGTCAGTTTGAGGGGAGTATTCATGATGCTGCCAAATAACTAACACAGATTCAATGTGTGTATCTTGTGTGGCAAGTTAATAAGCACGTTTATTGTTCAGTTTTTAAACCAACTGCTAGGCCTGGGTTCTTTAAAAACTAGTGCTTATTTCCAAACTTCTTTAAAATTACATGAAATCAAAGTCAAATCACTGAATCCCAGATGACTTAGCTGGTTTGATTCCAAAGTTCAAACTGATTTCTGAGACAGAAACATGGCAAAGTAGTGGCCAGGGGTTTTCTGAACACAAGGGATTTTGACATCTTGCAATTGAAATCACTGAACAGGGACTCGAATTACCAGCTCCAAGCCCAAATCCTACCCTAATTCAGCCTCAGAAATGAACCTGAAGACCAACTGGGTCCTCAACATGAGACAAATTTTGAGGAAGGTCTCTCTGCATCAGCATTACTTTCACACTGATTTGCCATAAACTTCTATCTCTATGAAAAGTCAGGTTGGATTCAGAGGCTGAGCAGCCAGCAGTGCTAGCAGGACCCTGGAAAACCTTGGTTTTGATACATCTCTTAATTCCTGCATCAGGGGCCATGAGAAGTTTTTGTCCATGTGCTAAAAGCCAGTGTCATGTGTGGAAGCTTCATTATTAACCTTGGTATCTTCCTTATAGGAACAGAGGACACAAGAGGGCATATACTCACCTAAAGCAATTTTTTCATAGCTTACAAAAAGTTACTTCTAATTTCCTTTGCAGATTTTATCCCTTTACTTGTGGGTCCCAAGAGTGACTCTTGCTCAGTAGGTTGCTGGAGAGGAAATGTGGCTCCACAGCTGGAACACCAGGCTGCAGCTGTAGGAGCCTGTGCCCCACTGCTGTCGAGTCCATGGATGACTTCAGGCACTCCCTTAATCCCTTCTGTAACATGTGATGTTGGTGATAAACTCAGTTTCCTGCTTGGTTTTATTCCGGTCTGCAGGCAGGACCACGGTGTCCTACCACTGTTGGCAGGACAGGGAGGTTGCAGGGAGCCTGTCCTAGGGGAGAGGGAGCTGCCTAAAAATGCACATCTGAGCTGACATGGGACCGTCTGCTGAGCTGTGTGAAATGTGTCTCCAAAATGTCCTCTTCAATATCTGGAAAAAGAACATGCCAGATAATTTTTTGCTGAACAGAAAAGGGGAAAAAAAAAAAAAAGGAAAAAGAAAAAGGCTTTATGACTCAGTGCTTAATCTAGGAAAAAAGTGTTAACCCCCTTACGTCCCCCCCGTCCCCTGCAGTGCATGGCTCTGAGTCACAGTGACCCTCCCAATTACTGCAGGACTATCACCTTCAGGAAGCATCCGTCAGAGCTTTGGCGCTGGTTAGTCCCCCTCTTACATTACCTGATACTTTGTTGGATGAAACCCGATAATTTCCCTCTCAGCCTCTTCCTACAGGCTGGCTACTGTTGGTGCAATAGCTTCTGCAGCTCCTGCCATCTGGAACAGACTTCCCACCCTGCTGGTTTTGGCCTCTATTTCATTTAGATTCTGAGATGAAACAATATTCTCCTGCCTTGTCTATGACTCTTCATTTCTCTCTAGCCTTGCTAGTAAGTATTATTTATCCTAGTAACTGCTTGACAGTGGTCACTTGTTAGTATGGGCTAAAGAAAAGACAGCAAAATGTTTCCAGTCACAAGATGGTATTTATTTTTTGCCCTAAAGTGGTGGCTTTCCCTAAGCAGTCTTCTCTTCTTTGGCTGAAAATATTATTGCATGATCTCTCTCAAAATATGATTAACATTAGTTTGAATTCTTGAGAAAGCTTAATCAAAGTCGCTTTCAACCATTTTTAATTATGCATGCATGAAAAAATATACACATTTCTGTGGTGGAAAAAATATTGTCACACATCCTCATCCCACTATACGTTCACAAACATCAGATTGCTCAGATGTTGGTAAAGCTGGAAAATGGGATATCAAATTAGCAGAGAGGAACTTTTACGGACTAATTGGACATATAGATCAGGGAGGGAAATAGCACTGTGTCTCTTATAAAGCAGGGAGGATTTTTTTGCTTCTTAGTTTTTCCTCATCACAAACCTGAGAAATGGAACATGCTCACCATGCAAGCAAGGCTAAGTTTGCACTAATGCAAAAGCAAAACTCCAAGTATTTTGGAAAGGGTTTAAGCCCTCATTCTTCTAGGCACAAAAGAGGCTTCAGCCCTGGGGTCAGGGAGACTTTTGATGGACGGTTTGCTGCAGAGCCTTTAATAACATCCTCAGAAGGATGGGGTAACAGCCTCTGCTTGAGACACTCTTTTATCCTACTGTCTTCTTCTGCTCTTGCCATTCTTCTCCAGATACTAAACAAAGATGGGTCCTCATTGCATCAAAACTACATCTCCTGGATTAGAAGGAGTGGGCAATTAGTCTTTTTGAAGCCCATCAACAGCATTCTCCATTTACCACACCAACCTGGCAGTGTCCTGTTTTCTCTCCCCATTTAATAAGAATGATAGGAAAATACACCTAAAACCGAGTCATCAGTGACACTCATTGCCACATGGTACCAACAAGGCCAATTATTTAATAGGATTGTAAAATCCAGATTTGTACTTACTCATCTGTAAGGACACCAGACAGTGATACTGGATGAAACTGAGAAGAGGCAGGAGGCACAAAGGCCTCAGTAGAGCATCAACAGCTGTTGTATTAGAATTTAGGAGCCCTAACTGTGGATGAAAACCCCTTTGTAAAGGGAGCTATATGAACATGGAAGGAGATGACAGCAGTGCCCGAGATGGCGAGATGACAAGTGATAATGCACTGAGACTGGTCGTCTCCAGGTGGTGAGTACCAGCAGGGGCTGAGCAGCAGCAAGCGATGCTTGAAGAAGTATTTCTGGGGAAAAGAAGGGCCTGCCTGGAAAGGGTGCAAGTGGCTCCAGGCAAATGGGAATGATTGCAGCAGTAGAAGTGAGCATAGTGCACCACTGACAGAGCAGGGAGCCTGGGAGGTGGCACAGAAAGCAGCATAAAGAGGCGAGTATAGGGAAACTGAGCTGAGAAGAGCCTTGTGTTTGAAGAGAAGAAGCCTGAAGGGGAGATTTGGTACTTCAGGGCTCCTCTTGGCCTGGAAAGTACGAGACCTTATTGAGTAATTGAGCTGGGAACCGCAGGGTACCACAGGAATGAACCACCGGACCCTGATGGCTTTGCTTGATTTTTCGTCTTCCCATTTGCTGCTCCTCTGTGTTCCTCTCTCATTTGACTGTGGTCGATTTGTAGGGTTTGTTTTCCTTTACTTCATTCCACCTTTTCTCTTTCCTTTTATGTCCTAAATTGTTATTCGGCTGTCTTGATTTAAATTATGTTTATGTACAGTTACTCACAGCTCTGACTGTTGCCTCCTCCCTCCTGCGACTGTCTCTGATGCTCACACATTCGCTTTGGCTCCTTTACAGCAGATGCCTGGAGCAGTAAATGAAAGCAGCTCTTTTATCAGTGAGCCCTTTCACCTCCAATTTTTTTATTTCTTATTAAGGCTCCAACCAGTCCTGGCTTTCTCTTCAAACGTAGTACGTGCAACTCAAAACAACAACAACAACAACAACCACCGCTGCCACCAGAACCCAGATAAACTGCAAAATTATCAACTCTTCTAAACCAAACCTCATCCCTCTCCCTCGTTTTTCAGCAGTGCAACACCGGTACTTGTAGAAGGTGTTACAGGGACCCCACTGTGGCACTCTGAAAGCCACATGTGGCCAATCTAATTTAGCCTATGGCTAAACAAATCCTGAAACGTGGATAAACCTGCTTATATTATTAGCAAATGCTGTGAGAAAATGTTTCACTCTGTTTTTGTGAACCAGAAGCAGTAAAAAAATGGCTTATAATTTCTTCTAGGGCACAGAAAATTTGTTATGGTCAGGAATTCACTGAAAGGTGAATATTCAAATATGTATATAAATCAGTGTTTAAGAAAATTAAGCAGGGGGCATTTTCTTTTACTGGAAATTACCAACATCAACACTGAAAATCTGGAGACTCCTTGAAGATTTTCCAAGAAGAGTGGACAGAAGCAGTTCAGTTTTGAAATGAAAGCCTCTGTGCACCCCAAGGGATTTGTGGGTTTTTCATAAAATGAGATGTTTTCCATAATTTTGAAAAGAGATGCATCCCCCCATAAATCCACCCGCAAAAGTGCCCTTCCACAGATGAACTCTGCATACCAGTGTTTGAAGGTAAGATGAAAAGTACCATCAGTGTTAAGCATATTATTAATTCAGTGAAAGCTAGTTTGTTGTTTGGTTTTTGGTTGTTTTTTAATCCAGAAATTAGGCTACAATGCAAAGGGTGAGGGGAAAAAAAAAAAAAAAGAAAAGAAAAGAAAATAAACAAGGCAACCCGTATTAGCACAAAATTTTCTTTCAAAAGCTTGTTGAAAAGACAAATATAACCAGCTTTATAGCAAAGTATACTCAACAACCAAAGGAGTATTTGATTCAGGAATTGAACTCGCAAGTTACTCACGTGAATTGCCTTTCTCATCGTTTAAAACCACTGAAGGGAAGAATCCCCTGTAAGCCTATAACCAGCCTCACTAAAGTTATCCGTTGTCCTTCAAAGACCTTTGCTTCACCTTGCATGGATAGTTTTATCCTGTGTTTGGAGTGAGCTCTAACAGGTGTAGAGGTACAAGGACTGTATCCAGAAGCTCAAACTTGCAAGAGCAAGATAAAAGAGCATCACAGCTTGGTATGCTTGGAATGCTATCAAGACATAAGTAATAAAGAAAAGACATGTTCAAGGAAGCATAATAATAAATACAGCCAGTTAACATGGATGAATTTCAAAGAGGGAAGAAAGAAAACATCATGTAAAGAACTGCATAACAATGGATCTGAAAGATATCCAAGTAAGAACGAAATAGCAGTCCTGTCCCAAACATTAGAAGGCTTCTGCCTGTCATTATGGAAGATTATGCTATTATTCAGTTACATAATGGATACTTATATAATTCATCCAATTGTAAGCAGATACTTTAAAAATCCATTTTATCCCGCAAACAAGAACATAATTTTTAGGAAAGAACCACTTAAACCTTTCTTCCTCCTATCCCTGCCTGCACAGCTTATGTTTTTCACTCACCTGACTACATAGTTTTCTGCATTCTTTTGGATCAGCACCAGAGAAGGGATGTGAAGTGTTCTTTTCCCTTATGTCTTCATTGCAGTCCTAGGAGTAAGAACAAAGGCTTCCCTCATGAGGAGACTCCTGTCTACCCAGGAAGCCAGAAGCAATGCATATTCCAGAGCTTCACATCACAAGCAACCGAGTTCTCCCCAAACACCCAATGTTTATGCAGTTAAGCATAAAGGACATCAAGGAGTGGGAATGATTTCTCCACTACATAAATTGCACCCCACAAAACAAGATGCAGGTGACTTATAACCCTTCCTAGCTGGCCTGTCCAACTGCAGAGAGCCAAGTCAAGAGCACCAAAAATTTCTAGTGGTCATTGCACATGGGGCTGTGATTGATGAATCTGAGTTGATTTCTTCTTCCTGCAGCCTTCCTGAGTGAATATTTATAGTTTATTCCATATTTAATTCAGCCACCTGTGGCTTATCCCATATTTTGTCTTGTCTCCTTAGATCAGGCCTCTTGGGTGACTTTGCTGGGCTCCTTTTCCACAGTGTGGTCCCGCTCAGCTTGGTTTCCAGCTGTACAGGCGATGCTGCTTCTCTGATGCTCCAGTCTGTGATCTGGGGGGGGCACGGTGCAATGGAGTGGGCACTGCTGCACAAAGGAATCATAGATAAACTAGTCCTACAAAAAGGAGGAGACAGAGGTAACTGTCGTGGGCAAATTCCTGATCTGACCCAGCTGTGGTATAATTCTGCTCTAAAAGCAGGCTGTAAAATTACATATGAACGGCATAATACCCTTGTAACCTATACATAGTTATCATTACAACCTCTGAGAAAGGAAAGGTACTTTCCAGGTTTCCTACCCACTTCTGTCCTCAGCTTTTGTGTCTGTCCCATGCCTTGGCATGGACAGTGTTTGAAAAAAATAAGGATTCATTTTTTACCCCCCAAGGAAAGATTTCCAAGTAAAACTGGTCCTTGTGTGTTCCTGCTACATGGGGCCAGTTTCTTACTGAGCCTGCATGCCTAAAGCACCAAGTATTGATGCTGTGCCTAAGGAGAAAATGCCAAACCAGATTGATTGACCTCACAGTGGTTAAAGAATTAAAATGGCCTAAAGCACAGGTGGGATTCAGGGATTAGATTTGCTTGGAGAGACATTGGGGTGGTTTTTGAAGTACAGAGAAACTGTAGATTTCTTCCTGGTGAAGGAATAGACCTGGTGGGGTCTCAGCTAAAAGCAGGGGAAAAGCAAGGAAAAACTGTAGAAACTAAGGGTAAGAAAAGAGGTTATAATGAACACGCTCATTTTCTGACCCATAATAATGCATTAGTGTTTCAGGAGTTAAAACATCACTGCAGACAGTGACTTAGGAGCCCATCTTGTCACACCAAAATTCATACCATGTGGTGGTTTTCAAATGCAACTGCCCCAGTGCAGAGAACCTAAGGGTTAATATAAAAATAATTTTAAAGGCCTAAATATTACAGCACTGAACGCCTTTCCTTGGGTCCAAATGCAGGAAGAGTTAAAAGTTAGCAGCAATTAAACAAAATCTGTTTAGAGTACTCACCCACATGACCAAAAGAGTAAAAGAACGTGTTGCCAAATGGAAGTTGGTTTTTGATCACATGTCAAGCAAAGTTGTGTTGAGGAGCAGGGGGATGCTTCAAAGTGGTCCTTTCTGTAGGCTTTGCACATGCCCAAGCATTCAAACATGAACAGGACAGGAACCACTAGAGAAGAAAGACAGAGAGGCTTCTGAAGATGGAAAAGACTCAAGAGAAAAGAAGTTGACCCAGCTCAACTCTATTAACAAGGGATAGCTAAAGGATAAACAAGGGGGAAAACGTGACATTACCAAGATATAGAATTGTCATAAAGGCTGGATTATTAATTTCAAATTTTTAAAAACATTTAAGGCAGCAACCTTGTACATATGTGGCAATAGCCCATCCATACAGACTAATTCAGGTGAAATATGCTGATTATTTTGGGTAATCCTATTGCAGAAGCCACAGGATGAGACAAACTGTATTTATTGTGCCTTAGTTCTTTTGTGGCACATACCACTCATTCAAAGTCTTAAATATGGACTTGATTTTTTAATCAGCAAAGTAGAAAAACACTACGTTTTTTCTTTTCCACTGAAAAATAGGTAACTTTCCAAAGTCATACAAGAAGCATGTGGCAGGGAAAAGAATTCCTTTCACCTCTTCTGAGTCACATGCTGGTGCTGCCATTTCCCAGCTATTTTTCCTCTCTATCTGTGATCCATATTTCTCTTCTAGACTGTGGAAAGATAGGGACAAAATGAAATAGATATGTCCTCTACAGATGGTGGTTCCATTCAGTTTCACTGCTATAAAACTTAAAAAAAAAAAAAAAAAAAAGCATATAGAATTTTGTGGAAAGATCAGTTTAAAACAGAAGAAAAGATTGGATGCATTCATCATACTGTTTTTAAAGAGATGACTGGCAGAGAGCATAGGACAAAGAGGATCCTTTTGAAAAGGATTCCTCTCAGTCCTGTGTTTCTAAATGGTAATGGTCTCTAACTATATGTCAACTCTTTCCAACTTCATTCATCAAACAGAACCTCTAGAGAGACCATGTTGATCCCCATGGCTATAAAATTCCCTCTGTGCTGTAATGATCTGAAGGTACAAAAATTCCATGGAAATAAATCCCAATTAAATACCCATTAACAACGATGGAGAGATCACTGGGGCTATTAGAGTCAGCCCTAAGACACAGTAACCACACACACAAAATTGTCCGGCTTCCTATTTATCTGCTTTAATCACTGTAGTGCAAAAGAAAGCCTTCCTAATGCTTCGATAACTAGTACTAATTTATTGTAACTGAACTGAGTAGCAATTTCATAAGCCTTAAGTACTTATTATTTGTATCATGGCATCAGCTAGCAGTCTCAATCCAGATCATTCCCTTTTTCTCAGTGTTAAAAGAGACACTTCTTCCCATCCTCCAAAGCAAGAAACAATGGAAGATGTGAGACCCCAGTTTTACCCAAACATCACAAAGAGCTGGAACATCTTGTCTCATTTTACTTAGAAGGTTGTAGCAAAATCTGGAACTGAGACCACTTTTACAGGGTTTTAACTAGAGGAGGCTCCTCTTCAATAGCAGGATGCATTTGATCTCATTCCTGGTAATAGGCTTGGTTTACAAGTGTGCAATGCTGGCTGATTTCTGTCATGGTTCAGAGATTTAACACAGAATTGAGTAAGCAGATTATTCTTGAAATGCCTACTCCCATGTTGCCATTCCATCACAACTTTGTTCTTTGAGCTTTCAGACATGTCTGATCCCAAATCCAGCTATGTGGTGCGCTCCCACCGAAAATATGACAAGGAGATGGTTCTCAACCTCACTGGCAGTCAAGCACCATTTAGGGAGCAGAGCAGAGGGCAGCACCCACATGGCTTTGCCCTATTTATTTACTAATATTGCAAATGCAGTTTCCTCCTGCACCTTAAACCTTTCTGCCGTATATAAGCAAATGAATCCGCACCACCCCATGACAATTTGCACCAAACAAAAATCTTGTCTTTGTAACTTCTTCAAAAACTTATTGCAATTACAGCTGCAGACCCACAAAAGTCTAGAGCCTGAATATTCCTGATACTGAAATAGACTGTACCATCCTAACTGCACCATCACCTAACAACCGATGTGATCTGTGTGATACACTCTAGTCCAGGTTTTGATCTCAACACAGCACACAGAGAACATCGTTGAAAGTGACATGTGATATCTCACTGAATTCAGGCTCAGGGAAATTGCCAGTACTTATCTTGCTTGACCAGAGTGCAGCCTTCAAAGCAGTAATCATAAAATCTTATTACTGTACAAAGATTGGAATTATACACTGGTATCTGTGGTTCATACTTTTTGATTGGTTTAGTCCTTGCTTCACTGGGAGATACTGGTTTCTGTCACTAGGAAACTGTTCCCTGGTGCTCCCTTCTTTCTGCCAAGCACCTGCCTCCTCCAAAGGGGTGTGCATTACACATGGCTTCTACGAACTTTGTCCTAACAAGCAGAAGCACAATTTATTTGGTTTTTCTCAAAGGCCACTACAGTCTTTTATCCAAGTGCCATGAAATCAAAGTAAAAAATGGATGCTTAGCAAGCAAACACTGTTAAAAATTAGGAACCACTGGCTCTGTATTTTCATCCACTGCCTTAAAACATTTTCTTCCACTGCAAATAATTGACTAATCAAATTAAAACTTGCTCAGGAAAACAAGTGGTTCTGACCTGGCCCCTATACTTTCCACTTCACACTAATAAATCAATATTTTTCTACTGTTCTTTGCCTTTCTTTCTGCAGGTTACCAGTAGTCTCCATGCCCAGTTGCTGTTGCCTTTGTCAGCTGGATTCTGGCTTTTCCTTTATTTTTGCTGGCACCTGTTTTAAAGGTTGCACGTAGTTCCAGAACACACTGTCCATCAAGTGCCTTCAGCAGAGACTTCTTTTTGCAATGCATCACATGCATGTATTCCCTGGTGCAGGTTTGTGCCCTAATGTATATGTCTGGCAGACCTTGTGCATTGGTTTTGAAAGAATAAATCACTCTGTTTCCCACCTACCCACCACTAGCTTATTTCTGCCTACATTTTATTAAAAAATAAACCCTTAGACTTCATTCATAGCCATGTAATAGATCTGTAGAAACCTACAGCAATCAGCTCCAAGAAACAAGGTCTTAAGAAACTGTGTCACATATTTTTAGTGTTTTTCAATACATTTTGTCAGTTGGAAATGAGGACAAAACTAAGATTATATGACCAGTATGTTTCCTCACAGGTACCTCAGCAGCATCATGGGGCAAAGGCTCCTTCTCAAGCACCAATTTAGAAAACCAGCTTTGATCAAATTCTGGTTATTGAAAGAGACCAAGTTCTGGAGCTGGCCACAAATCCTTTACTTTTAGTTCCTACTGAGAATATTCTTGCACAGATATGGGGCTTTTTGGTTTTTTAGTAATATTTATCAGACTTTATAGAGCAAAGATTTTAATGAAATCTGTGAGAACCCAGATACAATGCTGCTGGTAGAGGTGGTTTAGCGTTTTCCCTGAATGGGCTTAGAAGAATATGCGTTGTTTTCCCTTGGTAGTAAGGGGCTTTCTGGATACTTCTCCTCCAGGATGCTCTGCTGGGATGTTCCCCATGAACAGATACACTCAGATGAGTTTATGAACTCGTAGCGCCATTCCTTTCCTTACTGGTGAAAACTGGGTAAGTTTATTTTTTTAATTGCAGATGGAAAGTCAAATTTCACACTGTCGAGGGTCTTTGAAAAGTTACAACCTCCAGAAATTTACATGGAGACTCACTAGATGCCGAAGTTTGATTCTCAACAATTCTGCTGGACCATGTGTTTTCCTCCTCACCTCAGTCCTGCCATCCTGACCAATCATAGAGATGCTGTCCTACAGAATAAAGAAGTGTCTCCCCACCTGAAGTCTTTGGCCACATTTCCCAGTCCTAGGAAACGGTTAGCATTGAAATTAATGTGGAGTACTGGAAAACCAAAGAGCAGGAAAGGATCTGCAGTGCTGGGCTGAAGTAGTGGCAATGCTGGTAGGTGGATCTGGGAGGTGGGATGGGGAAGGGCAGGTTCAGTAAACCAGGTGCAAATTCAAAGGATTGCATGAAAATGAGGAAAGGATGACTGGATATTTGGGAGGACATCGTAGGCAACAGGAGTCCTTAGCTTCTGTAGTTTGTATTGCCAGAAAGTAGTAATGAAAACATGCAGACAAAAGAGCTTGGCTGAATAAATACTAAATCAGGAGATGTTCTTGGGTCAAATTCTCTCTTGTGCGCTTCAAGCTCTGTCCAGCATCTGAAGAGACATGGGACTGTGGGGACAAATGACAGCACTGCCAGCACACTGAGCCAAGAAGCACCTCAGGCAGCCCCAGCATGAGCAGATTTAACAGGGGGAACAGGGCAAGTGTACCATTCCCATCGTACATGCCCCACTCACAATACTCACCACTGCAGACTCCTTCCCTGGAGACCCTCTCAGAGAACTGAGCAGAGCTCATTGCAGCAGTGACAGCTGTGATGCCACCTCCCACATAATCTGCAGCCACAGCCAGCAATGAAAGAAGCTGGACAAGAACTAGCACGCCCCAGCTGGGTTTCCTCGGCACCCTGCAGCATAGGGAATGCACGCTCACCGTGTAGGGGAGCGCCCCAACCCCGGCCACAGAGCAGGGATTCACTGGGTATGGGGGCCAAAAGAAAACACCAGAGGGGACAAAACTGCAGCCAGAAGGTTTGGGATCTCAGTGAGCCATAGGAGCCCTTGGCTTGACCCCGTGTCCGTTGATGTTCTTTACATGAAACAGTCGTTGAGCAAATTTCTTCAGTACCCCGGCCTCGTTTGATGAATAGCGAGTTATGCAGTATTTCATTGCAACACATAACTCCATTATTGCTAAGAGGCATGAGGTGAAACTATAGATATTCCTTGACTCCCATCCTATTACTAGTATGAGACGAAATGATACATGTGCTGATAAAAGGATTTGAAATGATGGTCTGTGTGTCAGAAGTGCCAGTACAGTCAGAATTATTTTTAAAAGATTATATTAAAGCATAAATTAAAAGGCTATCCAGAAAGAAAAGTAGATGACTTCCAATAGAGTATAACATCTATCAAGGTTTAGCATACACTGTGTAGTTACCCTTAATGGGCTCAGTCTTTCTCATAGATTATTCACATATTCTGTGGGAAGTCAGGCTGGATCCTCTTTCTATCCCCTGTAAACCACGGTTGATAATATCTTTCCATTATATTCCTAAGGTGTAGCTATTTCATTTTTACCCAAGGGATCCCAGAGCTATTGTGTAGTCCCTAGAATGCTTTAAAACAATTTGTCTGTGTAGCAATTCTTCTTTATTCCTCCCAGTTGCACAAAATCTCACATTTTCTTAATTTGATCACATGAAATGTTTGGGCTTTACGACTGAAAGAAGTCACAGTCTTTTAAAGGGATAAAAAAAAAAAAAGGAACTGTCTTGACAGGTTACATGTTGTCTGTGTAATGCATGGACAAACAGTGCTGGGACAATCAATCGCTTGATTAGATACTAATTCCCTGTGGTTTATTTTAAAGGTACATAGTTCAGCCTTTTAGCAAGTTCAGTCTTAAAAGCAGCACGTATACCTGGACAAGCCAATAAAAAAAAAGTAACAACTCTAATAGAATGAAGATGTCCAGTCTTCCAACAGAGGATTTTGCTTCACAAATACTTTTAATTTTTTAATTTATTTTTCTACTTGGATTTCTATGAATTACACTAATAGAGAGATTATCTGCTGGGCGAAGAGTATTCCAAATGACTGTTAACTGCCTAAAAATTGGCCATAAATACATTTTGGCTTTGTTATTCCTAAAAATGACCTATTGTTGAATTATCCATTTGTTTATTGGATATGAAGATAAATTAACAAAGCAAATGGAAGTGCTCTAGACTGAAATGCCTGTTATCTTAGGCCTGATCAATAGGTTATTTCCTCCTCACCCTGACTTCCAGAAAAAACTCTTTGCTTCACCATGGGAAACTGATTTCTTCATTCACGTGCTATTAGTCTTGAAGTTAATGGCGATAATTTTAAAATAACATTATCTAGACCGCATTTGGGCAGCCTGGGATGACAGACAGGAGTATATCAACACGACGGGAGCAGACCGAAGCACTCACAAACCCATGATTTCCAACAACATGGTTGGTTGCCATGGGAGCCGCTTGGGTGAGATGTGGCCAAAGCTATGAGGTGCTCCTTCTGAAGCTTTCTTATACATGAATATTGCTTGCTTTTTAGGACTTCAAGTGACAAGTCTCCCATTGTTGTTAAAACTGGCAATGGCAACCATGAGCCCCAGCCATAAAGACTCTGCCTGGATGCCTCAATTATTCATGGTGTGGGAGCCCAGCTTCCCTGTCTCTGCTGTGTGATGCTGGTGGCACTGGTGACCAGATGGTTCTGGCAGGGACATGGTGGCATGGCTTCCTGCATTTTCTCAGGAGCCAGCTTAGGCTCTCTGTCCCAGGCAAGGCTTTTGCTTGCTCACTTGGAGCTTCTGCATCCTGGGACTGCAGAGCCAGCAAGGATGGGTCTTCCTGTCAGGTCCAGGGTCTGAAAGTTGCATTGTTGCATCAGCAATCTCCAGTGCAGATGGTGGCTCAGAAAGTGTCTGACCAAGACAGCTGCAAGCTGAAAGGCTGAGTCCTGGTGTGCCAACAGGGCTTGGTGCTGCATCTTCTGTAGCTGATCCAATTCCCTTTGTCTTCTCCCAGAGAAGAGCTGATGTTCACACTTATGCCTTACAGAGTTTCTTGGTAAATCTAAAGACAGCAAAAGTCTTTACAGCCACCTTCAGCTTTAGAGCTACCACAGTCTACTATTACTCACTAAACATCAAGAAGTCTTCCTAGGTAGTGGCCTAGCAACCTTCAAGGCAACAGGTATTAGTTAATGTAATTATTATTATTTGTCTCCATGATTTTGTGCCTGTAACAAATAAGAAGATGGGAGAAAGAAATAAAGCAAAGTGAAACCTCATTTTCCCCCCTTTTAAAGCAGTGAAAAGGGCATGAACCGCTATAAATAATTCTTTAATAAAAAGAACAAAACCTCCATTATCCTCATCTTATATCTCTAGAGAATATATATTCACAGAATCAGAATCACAAAATATGTTGAGTTGGAAGGGACCCACAAGGATCATTGACTGACTGAGAAGAGTCTGCTGCGAGTTAAAAATAATAAAAAATGTGGCCAAGAGAGGAACACCTCCTATGAGAAGTAGAAATTGAAGCAATCAAAAGCTCAAATCAGAACTTCAACTTGTATAACCCAAACTTAAGAAAATCCCAAACCTGAATCTTCTCCAAAACCAAAACTTATAGCAAGAGACATGATATCCCCATCTAACACTCCTGGCTTTCAAAGCTTGTACCAAATCAGACAGGTCCGTTTTGTTTTGGCTGCATTAGTGGGACGTGCTAGTTCAGAACAATGAAACGTCTTTGATTAATAAAACTCGCACTGATGCTGTGGGCTAATGTTGGACCTGCTCACCACTTAATTCTCATCTAAACCCTTAGGCTTAATTGAAACCTATTTTGCCTTCTGCTGACTTTCTGCACAGGGGTGAATTTCAGTCTGTGTAAGATCTGTCCATGCAACACAACCCTAGACACAAAGAGGAATGAGGAATAACTCCCTCCATTCCCACAACATATCCCTGCTTTCCTCTTAAAATGTCTCTGATAATTGCTTTCAAATGCTGGCATGTAAGCACTCTTTGCAGGAGGCACTCATTCAAAGAAAATGTGCAAATCTCCAGGGCTGATTTTGGTTTTTGGAGAATGGAGTTCCCTAAAACAATTCCTTATAAAAATAAGAAGTTGCTATTTCTCTAATGAACGTATCTTTATTTTTCAGTCTGACAGAGTGAAATGTCAATCCTGAGGACCATTTGCATGTAATTACGCAGCTCATCTAGCTTTTCCTGATCGAGCGATATGGCATGCAAGCCAAGAACCAATGTACAATAAAACAGACTAAATCCTTATTGCCATGATTAAGTTCAACTGCTTTTGGGGTTTCTTGGTGAAAATACACTTTCAAGTCAGCTGATGACTACATATTATTGTCCCACTAAAAAGCATTGCAAGGGCTAAGCACTCTAAACTCCAGCTATTGCAATAATTAATTCCCTTTGTTGATCTAAAGACACAGAAGTCCTCATCTTCTCATCATAATCGACTTAACAAAAGTCTCTGGTGATGAATTAATTTTTCTCAACCTGCCAAGTTCCTGTAGTAGATTTAAAGTGAAACAATCTTTAATTTATTCTTAACATTTAATCTCAATAAAACACTCAAACAGCAGCTTCTGCTGGCATTTGGAATGCAGCAGTTCCAGTTTGTGGATGGATGCATTTCTCTTTGTCTCTTTACACAATAGACAATACCCATGGTTGATTGGGTAATCCCAGAACTGACTTTGCCATGGTTTGGATTATGATGCTCAAGCCCTCACGTACATAGAGTTCTCACTGAAGTCATGTTAGGCAGAAGTTTAAGAAATATTGAAGAAGTGTGTCCAGTTTGGTGTTGGCACTTCATCAGCCTTGAATCAATTTGTAGGAGAAACTTGCATGCAGAAGCAAAGCCAAACCCAATGAAGTTCAGTTTTCATCTCTCATTTCCATAGAATACCCTCCAGAAAACCCTCCAGAACTACCAGTAGAGATGTGTGAATCTGTTCCTGTAGCACATTGTTTCAGGATAGAAATCTACTGTTTCCCACAGAAATGTCATTTGAAATGCTATCAAACCAGACACACACAACACCAGCGAATACATTCGGACTCTCAGAGTCTATACTGGTTTTTCACATGGCTTATCCACATAGTAAGAAAGTTCATATTTTCCTGCTGTTCCAGTGTCCAATGCTGCCAGCAATACTGTCAGCATCAACTCTGTTGCTCTCCACAGAGTCTTTCAAAACTATAAAGAACCTTTCTTTTTCTTCCTTCATAAGCTTTTTTGTTCACTGTTGGCCAAATAGTGTTGATAATAATCCCTTCAAGGGAAAGAAATTTAGAAGCATAAAAATTACCTTTGTGCCTTGTAAGGCAACACAATCTCTAGCTCCCAGTGGTCATTTGTCATAGGAAAATAAAAGTGTTTAATGGTATTGACCAATGCTACATGCTCAATCTTCTTTGAGAGCCCAAAACTTTTGGTCATGGGTTAGATACTAGCCAGCCATGCATGCTGCAACTATACAAAGCACAGATCTTTAGTTTTAACTTTCCACTTTAAAAAAAAAAGTCCATTGTTCTGGCATTTTTCAAACATGCACTACTAATTACTGTACCTATATAATACTTTTTCTGACATAACCTCTCATATCTTGTAGAAAAGCCAAGTAGGAGGGGAAAAATTGCACATGGGGCCTCATATCTCTTATCGACCACTTCTAGCGTCACAGAGGTGAAGGCAAAATCCTACCCAGCACTGTTGGAAGACCTAGGTGAAAGGTGGACAATCCTTTCAAAAAGGTCAGATAAGAGCTTCTTTGGTCATGACACAAAAATGTTAAAAACAACATAAAGGAAGATGGGTCTGCAAGTTCAGAGTTTGAGCTGAAGAGGAAACCATTGAGACTGCTGCCATCAGACTGACTTGTGTCTCCTGGTTTCTTGGCAGTTCTCCCTCTGTCCATCTACTGACCCTTGCCCTCTACTTTAATTGCAAACTCTTGGGGCTTCTGGAGCTTCTGGGGATTTGGTACTTTTGGAGCCTGTACTACACTTGGAGCCAGTCCATATCTCCTAGTCATAAGTGAGGGTCCCTCATGTAATGATATGGATGATAGCGATGAACCAGAATTGCCTTCCTTTGGGAAACCCTGGTGTTGTGATTATTTTTTCTTTTAGGACCAAAAGCAGATATTTCTCACAGAAAGGAAATTCTTTAAAAAAAAATAATAATGAGGACTATTAAGATATTTAATCTGAATGATGCCAAACATAGGTCTGCTAAGTAGTACACGTAAAAACATCAGCATAGTATTATCAGTTGTTAATATGACCTAAGAGTCTTAATAAAATTAATTGAAATGCCAGTGACATAGCAAACATTTTTGACTTTGAAGGAAAGAAAGGTTTTGTCTTACCGTAACAAAACTTTTCAGAACTACTAAAATAGAATCATAGTGCTGCAACTGTTTGTTTCAACTTCTTATCCTTAAAAACATCATGAGTTGACACATTCCCACAAAATATTTCACAGTGATGAAGCCACACTTGTTGGATAGAAAGACGGTCTTTCAGAAAAGCACTGCCTGAGAGTAGCTTTGGCCAAATGCTAGAACTCTGCCTAATGAAATTACAAGAGGACCAGCATTTCATAGAATCAGAGAATGGTTTGGGTTGGAAGGGACCTTAAAGGCCACCTAGTTCTTCTGCCAGGGACAGGGACATCTTCCACTAGACCAGGTTGCTCAAAGACTCATCCAGCCTTGCTTTGAACACTTCCAGGGATGGACCATCCACAACTCATTCTCTTCAACCTGTTCCAGTGCCTCATCACCTTCACATTAAAGAATTTCTTCCATTCTCTCTTGTCCTGTCACTACAAGCTCTTGCAAAAATGTCTCTCTCCTTTTGCAACAGCTCTGGGTAGAAGCACATTTTTTAATGACTGAACAAAGAAACTCTCTCTGCATTTACATTCAAGATGGATTTAAGGAGACAGTGCTCTGCCCTTCAATTATTCTCTGCTAAGCCTCCAGACAGAACCAGGGCAACCTGGAAAAAGCCATGCACCCCTAGTGAAATACATACAACTAGATAAAGGAGCAATGTCAACTCTGTTGTGCCCAGACACGTATTCACTCTTCCTTCTTTTATTTTAACACCTGAAGATCTTTTAATAAAAACATTTTCATTGTGGTAGTATCAGATAAATTAGGCAGTTATGACCTTTGCACATGCAATCCACCATTCACAGGGTTTAATCACCCCAGCTATTCCCTTTGCCTGGTGGATAGTTTTGCAGGAGGAAGAGAAGTTGATGGTCTTGCCCATGCCTACTTCTGTAAATCAGGCCCAGCATTTCAGAGATATCAGAGATGAATGCATTGGGAAAATACCAACTTCATTTTTTCCATAAATGCATGGATACCAAAAACTTTCAAAAAGAATGAAGTGGGAGTGCTGAGAACTGGGAAGTGCTTTGCATTCATCATCCTTGGAGGGGCTTCATGAAAGCACTCGATGTCATTCTCCAAGCTCTCCAAGTTCTCCCCTTGCCTCAGTGCGTAAGTAATAAGTGGATAATTTTTCTTATCTTTTCTTATTAAAAGAAAGAAAGAAAGGAGCAGCAAACCCAAACTGATTGCAATCCAAGGACCTTTTTCATCTCCCAAAAAATGTTCACATTCTTTGGCCTTATAAATAAGTTTATGTTAACAGACCAACATCATAAATAACAGCCCAGTTTGAGGCTGGCCAAAAGACAAACTGCATCTGTGAAATGTGGCTCACCTCCATGAGTCTAAACTAGGCTGCGAAAATATAAGTGACCTGATTCCACAAGACAGCCATGAAAGACAATGCACTGGGCACCAAGCTTTGCCTCTCAGGGCACTGCTGCTGGAGGGCTGCATGAGAGCAAACACGTTTCCTTTAGGAAGTTGCTTTAGGTAAATTGCCAAAAGAAAAGGAGGCTCTAGATGGTAGATCCATCAACAGCTTCCTTCAGAGCTCTAGCTGTCCATATGGATAGCAAAGGGATGTCAACACATTCAGAAACTGGTCCCTTCCTACTTCTCACAGCCTCAGGGAACTGGAAATCTCATAACAGGCAGAGCTTCCTGCCACAGACCAGTGAGCACCTATGGCCAGTCTAGACCAAGCCACCCTCCCAACAACCCAAACTCTTCAGTCCATTTTGGAGCACTCAGCATCTGAGAGAAGAGATTACTGGACTCACCTTCTTGTTTTTAATTTAATGACTGGCAGAGCTGCTGCCCAATGCTGGCATGGTGGCAGCACCCTGGTTTAGTCCACTTTCAGCTCCCCTCCATACAAAGAGGCTCAATGCAGACCTCCTGCCAGGAGTGAGCCCAGCACAACCTGTGCTGGAGAAATGAAAAAATTATAGTGCCAGATGGAGCAGAGATCAGGGTTGGGGACCCAAGGTGTCGTCCTACCTCATAAGGCCTTATGATATCTGCACAGTAAAGGTGTTAGGAAAACAAGTGTAGTTACTCACGAAGATCCAGAAACCAGAGCCAATAACTGTTTCATGTGTCTTCAACCCTAAATCAGGTAAAATTACCCAGTTTTGGCAGAGTTTCACTGTCAGCTTTGGTTCAGATGACCTGAATCTCCTAGAAAGCAGGAATTCACAAGAAGAAACCCCATATATATGTGTGTGCATGTGTGTGTGTGAGCGAGCCACTGCGCTACTGAATTCCAGCAGCCCAGCTTTATCTCACTTGCTTTCTCCATGGGCTGAATCATATGAACTGCTCTCCACACGAAATCCTAAAGGTGCAAATAATGCAGCACATCAGCTGCTCCACGACAACTGTGTGAACTTGCAGCCCTTGCTCTTTGCCAGTTAAGCTCCTTCATATTTGATGCAAGGTCTTATCACAGCTGCCTCACAGGGCCATGTGCAAGCACAAGTTACCACAGACCAGCAGACGTGCTGTAAGCTTGCACCATATATCACAACTTGTTTTAGAAACAGATAGCTGCTGGGCATGGAGGCGATAAAGGCAGCAAGACCGGCTCTGAACTCCCCAGATCAGAAAACCCTGCAGGCACCCCTGGTTCTGCACAGTCTTGACAGCAAACTGCTACAACGCAGCAATACTGTGAATAACCAAACCTGGGGCCATGTGAGTGCCGTCTGGGGTGTCCAGACAAGTGAGGTTCAACAAGAGGCTCCCACAGAGCGTCCCTGCCTTAACAAGTGACTCACCAACCCCAGCCCCAAAGGTGCAGTGGTGCTGTCTGCACTGGGAGTCACCCACTCCAAAGACTGTACGAGTCTGCCTATAGTGTGTAGGTGTGCTCCTGGGCTCTGTGATGGGGGCTCTGGGTATCTCTGCAACTTTTGAGGTGTTTTCCTTGCTCTGTGAGTTCCAGGCATTGCATCTTCCATGAAGAACAGCAGCCACCAGAAGGTAGATCTCATTCTGGAGTTAAACTGGCAGATCAGGCTGAGCTCAGATGTGCCATGTTGTGGGGCAAGGGGGAGAGCTGATGTGAAAGAAAAGCAGATCTGCCCCCCACACACACTGTCCAGCTCCCTCAGCAGTGCTATGAACCTTTAAAATCCCTTTCCCTGCTCATGTGGTCCCACAGTCCCCACCCCAGCCCAGCTCCGCACTCCCAGGTCTGTATTACAATCTGCCATTGTCCCTCTGGGAACCCCGGGGGGAGCAGCACCTGAGAATTGCTGCTGTATGGTAGAATTTTGATTGCAGAGTTGAGAATCCTGCTTGGACTGCCCACTTGTTTCTGTGGGCACACTCCAGCTTAGTCATTCGGCTACCAGCCTTGTTGAGGGAACGCTCCAACACATGGCAGATAAGGATAACCATCCTGAGATGTGTTCCAAATATCCTCAAATTAAATGACAAGTGTAAAGAATTTACATACAGTCCCAAGTACAAGAAACCCCGTATCCTGAGTCTGCTATTTTTGGCCTTTCACAGTGAGATAAAGGAAAGCCAAATTTTTATAAGTGACTTCTAAACTGAAATTGACATCTCAGAGCTGTTGCCTCAGGTCCAGCTCTGATGAATTTTGAGCACAAACATTCCCTGACAGTGAAAAAGCCTTTTCAGGTGTCTCAAGCCAGGCATCCCAAATCAGTGACCACTTTTGAAAATAAAAACGTAGGTCTGTGAACCCATTCCCACTAAGTCTTGTTTATGTGAGTGCACAGCTACAATGGACTGCTTGTCTGTGTAATGGCCAGACTCTGAGTAAGGATTTGCAGACTTAGCCTGCTAATCACAGCCAGTGGAATCCTGGCACTAATGAAATCAAGGGAAATTTCCCTTTGACTTCAGCTGGATTTCACCTTCTGTGTTCCCACCTACAAAATGTGATTAACCAGGCTGCTTTTTTCCACTGTAGTGCTGGGAGGCTGTAGTCATTAGTGGCTACAAAGCATGATGTTATTTCTTAGAGTCGAAGCTGCTATTGAAATCTAAACCATCATTAATACAGCTTTTTAAATCACATTGCTTCTTGAGCATTTTGCAAACAAGCAAACAAAATGCCTGAAGCTCCCCCAAAATAAAATAACTTCACCTTTAGCACTTGAACTTGGAAGTAACCATATGTCAACCTGGGAGTGCAAAGTCTGCTTTTCATGAGCTGCAAAAACTCCCTGGGGGAGATCTAGGGACCGCCAAAAGTTCTTTGGGGGACTCTCTTTTGTACTGAAACTGGGGAATTCTCAGCGGGCTTACCCAGCTGCTGGAAATTCTTCCGCAGACACTGATGTGCAGCTCTGTTCCAAAACAAATATCTGCGAGTCCCACACTTCATCCATCTGTTTCACATTTCAAGGAGTTAGTGTTCCACACACAAGTGTGTTAAGAGACTGAGAGAGCAAGCTGGACCAACAAAGGCTCATTAAAGAAGGCGGGGGGGAGGGAAAGAGGAAAAAGAAAAAGGAAAGGAAGATAGAAAGCAAACTATTTTCCAAATATTTTATACAGAGCCACTGGGCAGGGTTAGCATGGAGCTGGCAAGGCCAGCGAGAAATCAAAGGATGTCTCCTCTAAACCCCCTCTGAAATGTAAAACGTTAAGTTCCAGTTCAGAACAATACAGAGACCTCAAGCAGAAGCACATTAATGTCAGGGACTAGTGCAAGTCAAATTTATCCCCGATGTCAAATCAACCAGAGAGCAGTTACACCAGGAATGAAGGAGGTTGCAGGTTCCTATCACTTGACTTGACTTCTGCTACATTTAAAGTCATAAAAGGTACCTGGTGCTCACCAATAAAAATTTAAAAAAACAAGTCGGGGCATTTTGTAGTTCCCTATGTCTGATCCAAACCCTTCAGACTCCTGGAAAACCTAAGTGAACTGCTCTGCAGCTTTTGTTTTCTGTAATTGTCCCTCACACAGTGCACTGTGGGGACTGCTGAATGCATTTCATACATTTTTTGGCAGCAGCATTCCGTGTTGTGTTAAGGGTTCATTAATCTGCTTGCCACTAGGCCCCTGTGAAAAGAGGAAATTGTTTCACACTTGCTGAAAGACAGAGAAAAGAGTTTAGAGAGGAAGGAGAAACAGACTAAATGGGAAATACAAGCGATGGAGAGACAGGTTTGGGGTAGTGCTTTGTCATGTCTCGGATCGTACAAAGGCTAACATGTGAACTCTGGGAATGCGACAGACTTTTGTTCAGGGAAACTGTGCTACTGTGTCATTAATTAGCCCAAGACAGGAGATTTGGCTGCAGCTCATCTCTGCTCAGAGTATGTGAGCTGAAACAATCAAGGCCCATTTCCAGGCTAAGATGGCAAAGGAAATGAAGGGGGCGTAAGAAAGATATTTGTAAAAGGTGTAAGATTTCAGTAAACTGAAATCATGAATCAAAGAAACAATCATCAGTGGAAAGAGGCCACTGGGCTGGAGAGCAGTGATTTTTCTGAGAAAGGCAGGGTGGCACCGGCCCATGCCATGTCTACCAAGTGATGCCCAGCAGCTCAAAAAGGTTGACCCAATTAACTCAGTCTGGACTCACTGTGTGGTACCCAGGGCATTCCTGCAGCCAAGGCTTGGAATTAAAACACCCTCAACATCTGCAGAAACATTTCATCTCCCAATATGCTTTCTAAACCTTCATCTAAACTCCCTGGCACACAAAACAGCTGGAAGGAGCACAGAGTCCCCAGGTTTTACACTGCTGTGTGGGTGTAGATGACTGGAAGGAAAGACATGGGGAAATGTTTTCTCAGCCTGACTTAAACTTTGTCATTACCTACCAAGACTGCAGAGACAAAAGCAAGATCTGTAATCACCAAATTTCACAGCAAACAGGTCTTGGGGAACAGCCTTCTGGGTGCCACTGATTTGGATTCCTTTCGTATAACACGTAAGAGTTGCAGGACCAGGGCCAACTCTGTGCTAAAACAATGGAGATCAGACATGGAGTAAGGATGACATATTGTGTTTTCACAAAAAACAAACAAACCACCATGGTTTGAGTTTACAGGGCTATCAAACATCCCTCTAAAGATGAGTGGAAATTCTGATAAATGGTTTCAGCATTGCCTAACACGAAAATGTGCTAACCAGGGTGGGCTTTAGTTTTTCTTAGTGACTGTGAACTGTTCAGGCAAAAAATTTGAAAATAATTTAGACTGGAATAATCTAATTTATCTGAACCATAAAAATACAAAACTGGAGCTGCTGAATAAGTTCTTGTTGTGAACCAGCTTTAATAAAGAGCTTCTTCCCTTGCTCCTCATGAGCTGTAATAGAAGAAAACTGTTGCACTGGCCAAATGGCAATAAGATTTGCAACATCAGGTTTGACGTGTTTAAACATTTCTGGCTGGTTCTGAGTGCAATCACCTCTTGCAGAGAGCCACTTGGACTCTACCCATCGCTCGGCTGCTCAAAAACAAGGTCATACATTGTTGACTGAGAAGTACCAGTGTTTAACATTTCACCTTGCACTTACATTACAAGGTAGTTTGGTTGGCACCTCTGCAGAAAGAAAGGATATTTTCTTCAAAACTCTGCCTTGCCTTTTTCATTCTGCAGTGCCTTGCCTGTTTGACAGTGTTTAACTTCTGCATGAAGGTAAAGGTGGGCAGATGTGCTTGTGCGTTGACATTACACGTAGCATTTGGCAAGACACACCTCACCATTGCTCATCCCAGGAGTGGCCCTTTTCACTTTCTTTTCCTTTTTTCTCCTCTTCTCCCTTGGTGTTTCATGGAAATTTGCAACAGGCCAAATGAACAGGAATAACCCATGACATTATGCCTCCCACCACTGAGTCACTGCTGGTAGAACTGGGATGGAGTCGTGTGCTCCTGTACCACAAAGGGCTCTATAGTTTCTCAGATACTTGATTGACTGTTAAATGAATGGCAAGCACTTCGTTCTCTGTAGTGTGTTGTGATTAATTCATCTCCCTCTCATACCATGCCGTACATGTTGTAGTGGGCTTCATTCATGAACTGAAAAAGACCTGAGTAATGCTCCCCTACTCACAATTTTGTTTCTCCATAGAAGGTCACAAAATATACCATGGCTGCAGGTGGTCTTATGTAAACAAAGCAATCTGGCCAGAATTCAAGGCTCAGCAACATAATATTGTCAAGTGATCATTTTGTTGAAATAGTTGGATGCCTATAAAACATCTGCAAATGCTAAATTTAAAATACAAATAAAGCCCAAAGTTGGAAACTCCTCAGACTTCTGGTGAAAACATTGTTTTGTAGAACACAGCTCCTCTTGTCCCATGTAAATCTAAAGCTGAATGTGGACAAACAGTTTAGTTCCTGATTGTGCCAAGAAAATGGGCTTTGCATGGGTGCAGAGCTCTTTTATTCCTGCAGAATCATAGCCCAGCTTCCCACAGAAAAAAAAAGTGATGGGAGAGCAATAAAAATCAGTTTGGGAACTGGGGGGAGAAGGCTCAGGGTGATATTCTTGCAGATTGTGAAACCTAAATTAAACAGAAGAATGAAATCATCTTTCTGTTACTGATTTAGCATTTGGCTGAGACATTAGACCCTGTCCTGAGAAAAGCCCATAAATGGTATCACCCCAGGAGAGAAACGGTGAAGGCATTGAGTCATGGACATGTTCAACTGAGATAGAGGTCCCTTCTGACTTTCTGATGGCCCACAAAGGGACCGTCCCTGTCTGCTGGAGCAGAGGAAGATGAAAATGCCACCTCAGTCTGTTCCATTCTTGTTTGTTTAACTGTGTGCTGAAAAGCAGACTAAGGGACAGAGCCAAAGCTCCTTCAGCTCAACCTGCTCCACACAAACTGAGGGCTTGCAGCAGCACAGCATCTACTGAGGGAGAAGTGGGAACTGAGGGAAGGAAAAGTCAGTAGCTTGGTGATTTAGGAGGGTACAAGAACTTCCACAGGAAAGGGCTTAAAAAGGGCAGCAGCTACCTCACCTAACCCCCGAGATGAAGGATAATATGTTTAAAGCCTCCCTCTAGGTAGCCAGCGGGAGCCCTTAGGTTTTGGTTTAGCACTTAACAAATCTGAACCAGGGGAGGGAAGAAGAAGGGAATTGAGAAAGGATTTTATACTTATTTTTCTGTGTTTGTTTTCCAGCCCTGACAACTGTTCAATTAACGCTCTTCCTCACATTTCCCAAGTAAGACCTGCCTCTGGATGCTGGGGGTTAGAGGACCAAGTGGTTTTGCTGCTCTCAGCATACCCGCAGCAATCTCTGCCGCTGAAGAGACACCGTGCATTGTAACAGCAGGTGGTGTTGCAGGTTAGGAGTGAGCCACAAAGCAGAGTTTTGCTCAGCTCCTGGCTGCACAATGCCTGGCTCCAGCCAGTGCTATTAGTCTCTGAGGCCCATCTAAGCTACAGCTTGAGCAGCGCTCACACTCGCAGCTGTGCTGTGTTCAGAACTGTCGGCAGAGGTTTCCTGGTATGGTTTTGCTATCCAGCTTTGCAGCCTGGGATTTCTCTAACAATTGTGTGAGCAGAAATTGTGCTCTTGACCATCCCTGTGGGTAATATGTCACTTAATTGGTTAATATGCTTATAATATCGCTTAAAGTCATAGCAGGCGTGGACACAAATGTCTTTGAAAAGCAGCTTCAAATGCAATTATGAGCCTTATTAGCTTTTAAAAGAAAGAGAGAAAAAGTCCCCCCTTCTGTTGCTGGCACAGGTGGGAGTGATCCCATAGTAAGGGCAAGAAAGGCCTTTGGCATTTTTACAGCAGGACCAGGTCATTGTTTCATGCAGTGTGTAACGAGCATTTTCTCCACTGGGCAGCCCTGAGCAAGGTTAGGTGATGCCAGGTTTCCAACACTCTCTGCTGCTGGAAACACCCTCCTCCCCATGGCTGCTGTGAGGGTCAGCCATGGGCTGTGAAAAGCAGGCAGTGTGTGAGGGCAGCAGACCTCTTGGAGCATCAGGACGGCCGCAGCTGTGATGCTGAGCCCTCCAGCAACCCGGGGACTGGGAAATAGTTTGTGCGCTGTTCCTGTGCCAGCATGGGCATCTCCCCCAGCTCCCGCTGGGGCTCCCTGAGGAGCAGTGGTGTTCCCCACAGGGGCAAGAAGGGCTGGGGTTGGACTCCTGCAGCCCACACATCCCTCCTGCTTTCAAGCAGGGCATCCCACAAGGCATAGCTCTCCTATGACAGTTTTCATAAATGGATAAATAACCAAATTCTTCATTCCCAGTTAGCAGACAAATGAGGATGGCTTACCTGAATTTTCTAGAAGTGTAAATGTCCCTCAAGTATTAAGCAAATGTTGCTCCCCAGCAGCCTGCCGACACTGCTGCCCTGCAGATGCATACAATTCACTTCTTGCATGAGAAAAACATACACATTAATGATATATTCAAACTGTAACAAAGCAGTTAATTCATTTGCTAATACATCTTTTCTGCTTTAGAGCCTATCAAGTAATGAACATTTAATGACCTATTCATTTTCCTAAGAACTGCTGCATGGCACGGTGGAATCAATACAAAAGATGACCATTTTCACGCATCAGATAATCTTATCTACAAGGTTAAGATAATATTATGTTAATGTTTCCTGCATTATCTGGCATGCTTTCCACTCCTTTGAGAGGTATTCATTTGGTTTTAGCAGCTTTTGCAAGCATTTTTGCTTCCTGGATGATTTCTGTTTCATTTTAGCTTTACAAATATTCCCTGCACTCAGTCAGACCCAGCACAGTAGTGAAAAAACAAACAATGAAAAAGCAAACAATAAAAAAACCCCAACCCCTCCCAAAACAAACAAACAAACAAACAAACAAACAATAGTGCAGGTAAATGTTATATTTGACCTGCTTTAACCTCCAGTTTACTCTGTAAAGCAGAACCAGAGCAGACAGTAAAGAAAGGCCAAGCTGCAGCTGAAGTATGGCTCTTAAACTGGCTTCCGAGTGCTTGCTATGAATAATAATTGGAACTAAATTAAAAACAAACAGAAGCAGAATAACAACCCTTCAGACTAATATCCCTCTCAGCCTTCAGTTTGTTCAAACCCAGGCTTGGAAGGCATGGAGGCAATGCCATCCACATATGGATCCTCTCATGGCAAGGAACATATACCCTTGGAAAACTCAACCTCCAGCTCCCACAGCACCAGCGATGGAGTCAGAGGGGCACCATGGCTTGGGGTGGCATCCCAGGGGGTGCTCTGCTGCATGGCTGCCCTAACATATGGCCACGGAGAGGTGTGCTGGGCCAACACGCCTCTTACACATGAGCAAGGCTGCAATACCTTCCCTGCCAACATTGCTAAAAGTATCTTGAGGTGGCACTTCTGTACCTCACATTGTAATCCAGAGCCTCATGTGCATTCATAGTAGCTACATAATATGCACATTTAGGAGCCCCTGAATACTCATTTGCTTCTCTAAACACAACCATGAGGCTCTTTATGGTCTGCTGGGTCAAAACATTTTTTTTAAAGTCCCTATGCATGGATTTTATCAGAAAGCCTCAACAGCACCAACCAACACCCCTCTACCACACCTGAAAAATACACTGAAATGCATTAAAATGCATTAAAACATCTCTGAGGAGCACTGTGAGGAAGCTGCAAGAAAGATGGCATACAATAGCTGGAGTCCACACAGCCCCAAGCTCTGACGTTGGCTGTGGAAACAAAGGGTGCTTGCACCACCACTACCTCCACTTTCCCTCAACTCCAGAAGAAACTGAGCCCACACAGAGCTCCAGCAGTCCTGCTACCAAAGCACAGGGCTGAGCTAAAATTCACCACTTCCATCTCACTGTGTATTTCTTTGTTTGGTTTCTTCTTCCTACAAGTAGCACCCAGGATTATATGACCTGACAGCAGGTCTGGGAACACAGACGTGCACACGGGAAGATCAGAAGAAGGGGACCTGGCACATCCACAGGGCTGCTGGTCATGTGGCCCTGCAGGAGCAGCCATCCAGGCAGCTCCCCTCCCCTCCCCTCTGTGCAGCTCTTTCATACAGTGACCCAGGAGAAAGAAATATTTGTAAAAACTGGAAAATGAGCTGGTAAAGCCAAAGAAACCTGGCAAGTGAGCTCACTTTGGTGTACTGACACAGCCTGTTTCTCAATTCTGTTCTTTCTGACCAGGTCTTTAGGTACTACTCCTCTAAAACAAATAAACAATTTTATTATGAAATGAGCACCAATATTGCTTTTTCAAGCTAAATTCCACATCAGTGTGCCACAACTTGCTGGCTTGGAAGACATGAACACATTCCCACCACCAGCCAGTGCTGCCAGCTCTCCAGTTTTCTACTGGGTCTTGCAGTCCTGGGTGTGCTTCTTTCATCCCCCAAAACCTTTGATCCCCTGAGCCCAGCTGTTGGTCTGACTGCGCCTTCAGTCTCTGAGATGGTACTGAAAACCCTGACAATAAGGGTTGGTCCAATCCTGCAGCTCCAAAAGCAGTGGACAAACATAAAGAATGGCAAACATTGCTGCTGTTCCACGTGGAGGAGGAATACTTGCACGCCATCGAGGAGACACAGATGTTACAGAAACAGTGGAAGAAAAAATTAGTTCATCATTTTGTCATGAAAGTTATTTTTCTTTCTTAAATTGTAAAACACAGGGATTTATTTTTTTTCAATCTGAAAATTGTGATTACATTTCAGAGTCTTGCTGTAGTGCTTAAAAGCAGTAGGTCAGAATAGCATTACTGTCTGTAGGTAAAATAAATAATTAAAATATAAAAACAAACAAACAAGAGAAAAACCCAAACAAACAAACAAAAACTGAAAAAAAATTTGCTTTCTTTTGTCTTTGCACAATACCAGTATTTTAACTGTGCTGAGAATCAAGTAATTCTGTAAGTATGATGACTCCTATCTGCAGGCAGCCCTAGGACAGAAGATGTAATCAAATGGGCATCTCTGGGGATGCTTCGCAGTATAAAGGATTTTATCCTGTCTGAGCACAAATACCACTCTCAGATTCTTATGTAAGAGAAAAAAGGAGAGAGGAGAGGAGAGGAGAGGAGAGGAGAGGAGAGGAGAGGAGAGGAGAGGAGAGGATAGGAGAGGATAGTTTAGGTGAGGTGAGGAGAG
>JAWWEW010000166.1:27053747-27139817 GCA_035583185.1 Anabacerthia variegaticeps | reverse complement strand
AGAGGAGAGGAGAGGAGAGGAGAGGAGAGGAGAGGAGAGGAGAGGAGAGGATTTTTTTATGCAGGATACTTTTTTACATTGGTCCTGCAGATGAGATGAGATGCACAACAGCTTTTGCAATGCACTCTAATAACAGAGATATGGAAAGTGAAGTGGGGGAGCCACTAATTGCAGACAACTGTCCAGCTTTGGGTGAATTATTGTTTATATAAACTTGTTAGGTGTTTTCATTGACTTCCTGTGAATTTGAATCCAGGTCCTTTGTCAGTGGCTAAAACTTACCTGATTGACTCAAGTTTGCAAGTTAGTAGAATGAAGGGTTCTGCTTGCCATGGAAGGGGAGAGAAGCACAAGCCATAAGCAAACCCTCAGTTGCAGCAGGAGGACCCAGAAGCAGCGTGAACCACCAAGATGAGCCACAATGATTCTATTAAGACAAATATGTCCCCCTCCTCTGGGGAGGAAATCATGTTAAAGCCAAAAAAGCCTTCCAGCAATAACCATGATTCTGTAGTGTTATTGCACAACCTCTGCTGCAAAGTAGGGGAGAACCAAAGAGAATACTGTAAAGAAGCTGCTTGAAATGAGAGCAGAAACCCCTTGACAATTGGATGATTGGTTAAAATTAGTCCCACTACACAAAAGCAACTGTTCTGATCAAATCCATGAGAATTAAGCTCTAACACTGAAGAGTAAAAACAGATAGAGAGACAGGTTGAGAACACAGTTTTTGCATAGCTGCACAGATCAAAACCATCTACTGTTGCTTAGGATAACAGTGGCAATTACTGGGAAGGGATTTTAAAGGAATAGATACTGGAGAGGCCCATAGGAAGAAAGTGGAAAACTTAAGTTCTCAACAGCAGGGATGAAGACAAAAAAAGAAAAAGGACAGAATGAACTTTTCTAGAACACACCAGAAAAACTCTGTAAGGTCGGGTCTTTGCAGCTAAAAGGCTTGTTAGGAAATGGAAGTTTGGTTGACTAATTAAAATTGATGAAAACAAAGTTAAAATTGATGAGTTCTGTTTCTGTTCTTTCAATAACTGACAAGATGAATGCCTCAGTTTTCCCCAAGTATAATAAAAGTGGCCTAATCAGTTCTCTGTCAACAGTGAGGCAGCCTAGTTAATAGAAATAGTTCGAAATTGCTGTGAGAGCCTTGTATGCTAAGTGTTGTATGGATTGCACTGGAGTTATTTCTGGGGCTGATGCTTCCAGAGCAGAATCCATGAACAAATGGGACAGTCCAACAAAGGGACCTTGCGACTGCTTCAGCCTCATACTCTTAATCTCACTTTTACAAGCAGTAGCTCCTAATTGTAAATGAATGTTTTCTTTCGCCCTTACTGACATTTCTAGAATTGCCTTCTCCACTGGCTCTTCTGTAGCAAAACACCAACTCCCTGCTTTTTCTGCCCTCCGTATATTCACTCTACTCCTTTTTCCACAGTCTGATCAGGAACTGGCCTATTGTCTTTCAAGCTTATGTGAATTGTTGTTTTTCCCCCTTACACAGTGGATTCTCATTGTTAATATGTGAGTTATATGATTACCCACAGCTGGAAATTCACTTCTGTAACCATATAGCTATTTCCTGTATTTTTAGAAATGGCTTTTTCCAGCCCCCCTTACATCTAGTCCCAGTAGTACTGGTTTTAAATAGAAACTTATATTTATCTACAAAGTACTGAGTCCTGGCATCCCTCAAGGGACCTAAGAGTCATTCCCAATTTCACACACATGACAGGTCTACAGAGATTAGTTTGTGATGGTGAGAGGGACCTACAGCTCGGCCATTGTTCTTCTATGAATGGGCATCACAAGCCACTTTGTTCTCTTGGGGAACAAAATCAACCTGTGACTTACAGCCTGTGATGAGACATTCCACTCGGTTGCTCTCTGAAGAGGACTGCAAAGTGGTTGCTTGTCAGAAGCATCTCAGGTGGTTTGAGTGCTGCACAAGATAGGAAGCTCATTCGTTTGGGTTATTTACAGCTATCAGCAGCTTTTAATTCTGAGTTTACTCAGAGGGGCTCTTGCAGGTGGCGTGCCATGAGTATATAGGACAGAAACAGATGGACTTGTGGAAGGTGAGAAAACAATGTTGCATTTGGTCTTAAAGACTAGAAGGAAGTAGTGACAATGAGTGCTAAGACAAAGGTAAGATCTAATGCAACAAAGGGCTGCAATGGGTGTTTGTCCCTTATTAGAAGTGCTGTGTGATGGAAAGTTGAACATAGGACCAGCATACAGTTTCCAACTGCTGCAGGCCACTGCAACCTCTCCTGGAGGAGAAACCAATCAGGCTGTGCTTTTTTAAAAATAGTGTGACTTTGAATAGTGTGCATTATTGATATAGAACATAATAACTGAAAGGTTCTTTTATTCTGCACATGGGCTATTCAAGAAGATCAGTGCATGGCACAGGATGTGCAAGAGTGGGCAGAAACACCTGGCAAGCCTGTAACTTTTTAACTTTTTTCCCTCCTTCATTTGCCCAAGGTAGTGGAGATGACAACATCCATCAGTGATTCTTATCTGTCCTTCCTCCTTTTCAATTAAAATTGGCTCCATAGGAACCTTAACAGCAAGTGGATAAAGTCCTGGCAAAATTGTCAGTACAAACAAAAGTATCTAATAGAAGGCCTTATGGTTTGTGAAAAAAAGTGTAATTGAAATGGAGCAGACTGAGGAAAGGACCCACTGGTCCTCTGACCAAAAGAGTAATGTCGTTTTTACTTCTGTTAATTTGATATCACACCATTGACTTGTCTCAAATCCATAACTCCAAAAACTTCCAATAACTGCAAAGGGAAGTGAAAGCTGTGAAGCAAACCCAAAATACCTCCTCACTGGACTGCAGAAGGCATGCTCCTTGATATCTATCACCTACCACTCAAGGAACTAACCAAAACACAGGGTCTAACCTCTCCTGAATTTAAGAAAATCTGAATATTCTGAGGTTGCATCTAAATACTACAGTTGCCCTTACAGAAAACTGAGGTACTGTCAGCCCAGCTAGTAGGTCTCCTGAATGCATTAGCTTGGGATCAGGCACATTAAAGTCACACTTGTGTGGAAACCCAGTTATGCTGCTCCTTGATTCATCTTGTGGGAGACATCTGCCTCTCTGCCCCGCACCCTGAGCTCCTCTCATGCCATGGGGATGCTGCACAGGACACCCTTTGTACAGAGGCAAGTTGTTATAAAGCTGAGAGATCACACCCTGATCATCTGACTTCTGCCGTGGGATCTTTTCTTTTAGACCCCTGTTACAAAGACACATAACATGAAAAGGCTCAATTTTCCACAAAGAAATATTTTGCTGTACAAGTGTTCCTATGAAGACATCATTTCATGACTGCCCTGGTTCAGTTTAGAGAATGCGTGCGGGGAGGAGGGGTTAAAAATACTTAAGAAGAAAGTTTCCCCAGAACTACTCCCTGTTGAGTACACAGGGGGGATAAGCTTTGACAGTTTGGTTTTAAACAAGAGATAACATCAAATAGGCCCATGGGACTGGTTCCAATTATCAACCCAAACAGAAAGAACAGCTGCACCCAAAAAGGCCTGTGCTTACAGTCGTATTTCATTTTAACCACATTACAAAGAAAAAGTCTCATGATATACAAGGCTTTTGGGTTTTCTTTTTACTTCCACAACGTATTTAGTAAGCCACCACATCATATGGTATAGAGATGCACAGTCAATTAAGCAGGCATTTCATTAACATTGCTTTTATACTCACATCAAAATGTCTTAGGTTAATCAAACCATTACATTAGAAGGGAATGCTACAAAAAGGAAATAACTGACAACTCTACCTACAAAACTCATGACTTGATGTGGATATTGTTCCTGGTTGCCTGTCAAGGTAAAGTATCTTGGGATTGTATTTCCTTGGAGTTTTCACAATGATAATGACAACAATTATATTTCCCCATCTGGAATCCATTAAATATGATTATGATTGCTGACTTTCCTATCCTTATTACTATCTGGATTAGCTAACCCCATTACAAAGACCATGCTCCCAAAGCTCACTTGCAAATATTGTTATATGATTTCCTGTCATCCAACCAGAGTGTCTTTCTCCTTCTCTCTTCCATCTTTCTGTTCATGTACCATTTTACAAACTATTTTGCCCTTGTCTCAATTATATGAACCTTAATAGGTTCAAACTCCCAGATGACCCGCTTTTGCAGGTGTTTAAGGGGGGGGGGGGAAGATCAGCTGCCCTATGTGGTAATGACTCTTGTGTTGCCTCAATCAAGCAAATGTGTCTGGCCTGTAACTTGCAGGTGCTACAGGGTGGAAACTTAAACATCCTGATCATTTATTTCTTCCAGAATATGTAGAGATTAAGCAAGAACTTTTAAGAAAGATGTTATTACAGAGAAGACAGACGTTTTGTACTAGAAATTAGTAAATGATCGTCTCAATTCAGAAAGCCAAATGATTGGCTTAAGGCTTCCCAAAGTCTCTGTTTTTCATTCTGTGTTCATTTGCACTGTTTGTAAATGCAGAGTAATTCCAATAGTTTCATTGAAGTGGCTCCAAATTTATACCAGTATAATAAGGATCAGAACGTATCCTTATCTATCTGGAGGGTCCCTAATTAATTTTCATTAAGGAGTCTGTTAAAAGCAGAAATGTTATTGGATAAGGGTCAATTCACAGTGTTTTGGTCCTCTACCAGATTTATCTCAATGTTTCTGTGTCTTCAACTGCAAAGTTCAGCATATCTATAACAGCAATGCAACACACCAGAACTGCATACTCATCTTTGCTCGCTGACACCAGGCACGTGTCTGGGTCAAAGCTGCAAGGGTTTACTCTACGTTTCTACACAAAGTTATTTCAGGAGTAGCTTTTCACCTATCCTCATGGTTCCACATTTTTGCTCAATTACCTCTTCTGCTGTACATCAGTGCTCATCTCCTGATTTAAGCATCAATTCAGAGGTTCGTTGATGCATTATAGCTTTGCACAGCCAGCTCAGAATTTTCAAACTGTTTGCTTTGTGCTTTGATTACGCATTCATTTTGACTTGAAAAAGGATTATATAATAATAAGCAGCGTTTCAACAGAAGCCAGTTGTAGCTGCTTCTATCTGTAATGATTGTGTAATGACTATTTAAGATGTGCTGCCTGGGGTTGTCTAATCAGCCAGCGTTTATTAGCTTTCAATGAATGAATAAAGTGATACCTAATCAGCAGTAAAACTTCTGTATTGAGCAAGGTGGGTTTTCACATAGGAAAAAGACAAAGGTCAGAAAAAATTATTAATTTCATAGACTCATAGAATGGTTTGGATTGAGAGGGATCTAAAAGTTCCTCTAGTTCCAGTCCCCCTGCTGTAGGCAGGTACACCTTCTACTACACCAGGTTACTCAAAGTCACTTCCATTCAGGCCTTGAACAGTTCCAGGGATGGGGCATTCCCAGCTTCTCTGGGCAACCTGTTCGAGCATCTCACCACCCTCACAGTGAACAATTTATTCCTAATATCTAATCTAAGCCTACCCTTTTTCAGATGAAAGCCATTACCCCTTGTGTGTTTCTATTACTAATTATTATAGTGGGCATCTACAAGGCAGCTATGTCCAGGAAAAATATACTTCCTAACAAATAATGTTTTCCTGGCTTACATTTTGTAACTAAACCGTGAGAAACGGGGTTTGATACCAAACTTCTGGAAGTCAATGGAGAAGACCACCTTGGTGAGTCCACTGCCTTTGTATCAGGTTCATGGTAAAAACAGTTGTTCACACCTTGCTACTTTTGAATCCATTTCAGCTCTGTTCACAGTCACTCTCACGTTTTTTTCTTACATCACCATTGTGGAAATAATGCCTTCATTAAATCCAGGAAAATACAACTGTGAAGTGAATTTGGGAACCACGTGCCTTGGGGAAGCATGCTTTGTGATCTAAAACAAAATGTACAAGTTTCCCCCATTTTTTCTCTAAGGAGTCAGGTGTATTTTAATTCCAATGAATCCTTTCTACTCATCATCTGAGCACCAGCAACTGGCTGTATGTATTATTTGTCCACTGCAAGTATGGGCTGTGTGGTGTTTGCTTAAAACTCACTGGAAGAGGTTTATACTGACTCACTATCTCATGTTTGTGACCGCCTAAGGGCCAGTTCCCACAGCTCAGCTGACATACAGTAGCTCATTAAGCCGCAGTAACATGATCATGTTTTAAGAATCCTAATTGTCATAACTGTGGCTATCACTAATTTTCTGTGGTTGCACTGAAATCTAGCAAGTACCACTAGTACGAAATCTACATGGAAAAGTAAAACTTTTTAATTAGACTTCCTTTACCACCCAAATTAAATAGCCACATTGCTCAGTGACTCGTTTCCAAGTGCTGGCAACTCAGATCTTCTTTGCCCCTTAAAACCTCCTTTTCTGTTTCCATCTTGTTTCTGTCCAGATCCTTCTGTTATTTCTTCCCTGTGCTTATCCTTGCTAATGATAAATTTGCAAGGCCACAGCAAGTTACACAGCACAAGAACTATCCACAATAATTGGAGCATTAATGTTGATGGACCAGCAGAATCAGAGTTGCAAAGCAGATATCTGACCTACGTGAAACTACCACTGAACCACTGGCTGTCCTTCATACTGTTTCCTACTGAAGGAAAAGCATCTTGCAGCAACATGGGCACCTCAAATCTGGCATTCACGAGGAATTTGCAATGTGAAGGACAGCTTTGTTCTCTCCTGTGAAGCAGCCTTGAAGCAATAAAGCATTTGGGCTGGTGCTTTTTGGGTGCTGAAATGCCTGGAAGAATTACAGCTTCCATTCTCATAACACTGGATCTAACAAGCCATGATCACATTTCACACTTTGCAATCATCATGTGACACACACAGAAGAGAAATCTTGTTCATGCCCTCATATGCAGATGAACTTGGAAAGGCCTCCTCTAGGAGTTGTCTACTGAAAGACAAACCCAAGCAGCAGAAACCTATCACAAGTTGCAAGTAAAGTTTTTATGAGATGAACTATGAACTTTAAAAAGTCTGGAATCTTTAGCAATTGCTTATTGCCTGCAGGATAGATGCAGTTAGTATAGTGCCTTGTGGGCATGCCCTTAGCTGCAATCCTCATTGATGTTCTTTTGCTACTGCTTTCAAAACTGTTAAAATTCCTTTGCTCAAGTGTTCTTAGCACTTATGTTGATAGGGAATACTTCAAAGGATACATCTTTACTTTATCAAATCTACTGTAATTTTGTAGACAGAATCAGAGAGGTTCATTTTAAGTCTAGTCAAGTTTGCCAACTGTCCTAAGCTCAAGAAATCAATTCCATGTTGCCATGTAATCAACTTAAATGAGAAGCCTGGAACACAACAGGGCAAACTTCTCCTTGATGAAACTACATTTGTTTCAGCACATCTACCACTGGAAATAATTTTGTCCCATTATTCTTACTCCCATGCTTTTTCTATTTCTCCCATTCTTCTTAAAGCTTCCCTGATGTATTCAGCTCCACGGCTGTATTGATAAGCAGCTGACACATCAGTCCCCAAACACAGCTCTCAGTGGTGTCTGTTGAAAGTACAGCATCATGTACTTGCTTCTCTTTCTCGCAGAAGCCTCCTCCAGCACAAAAATCCTTGCTGGGTGTTCTCATGCCGTTATTACAACAGCAAAGCATTTAACGAGGGTCCATGCACTTGGCAGGCTTTTATGAACAAATAGCAAAAGACAAAACAGTAGTTTTGCAGCTGAAGTCCTGGACATTATCCTGCACCTACTGTGGCAACAAAAACACTTTATTTCTCTTAACAACTTAAATACAATTGCAAACCTCATGTCAGTGCTACTGACTCATCCCTCATGTTGTGCTTGGTGCCACACATAACTGTGCTTCTAGTTGAAGCTTTAGTTCAAATTATTATGAATTCTATAGTCATGATACAAAAGGGATTTTTTTTTTTTTTTGTTTGGTGTTTTTTTCCATCTTGTAAAATATTTGTAGAGAGAATACAAGCCAAAGGAAGAGATCTGAACATACTAAACCATCTCTGCAGGAAAAAATGTGTGCAAAACTTTTTGAGCAAGGTGCTTATCCTCATCCAGAACCACATGAAATGTGCAGAGCAGAAGTTACATAGAAGGGTTCTCAACAGTCTTCATTCCAATCCCAGCTGCATGAACAGACCTTTAAAAACTATTTTTACCTCTGTGCAAGACCTGGCCTACTTCAGGCTTCAGGACAAGTTCAGTTTGGTTTTGTTCTTTCTGAAAGTCTTCTCCCAAGTGTACGCTCAGACAAGTTTAATCTCAAGTGAGATTCACAGCCTTCAGAACCATTATTAAGGTCCTCATAATATATCTTCCTCCACAGACAACAGACTTAAGATTATTGGCCTCTGGGGAAACATGTCTCTCACAAGCTATCCAAAATTAGTCTAGATTCAAAAATGCAAAATATGTGGCAGAACTGTTAGACTATTTCCAATAAAAAGTCCTACAGATGCAAGATTAACCCTGTCTCAGAAACAGCAATTCACTCTACAGACTATCTGGAGTTTCCAGAAGGAGAATGTTCTCTTTCCTTATGAATTTAACATCAGAGAGTTTTCCATGATCTTTGTGTTCAGTTTTTACTTTCAATAGTATTTTGATCAGACCACGAAACACTAAAAAAACGTGCCCTGCGTTAATGCTATATTCACCTTAAAACACAGTTCTTAACCTTGTTGGTGTTGAAATGAATGTCCAACACTGATGCAGGCAATGGTCACAGTCATGTTGACTTCAACTAGGTTTCCATATGAAAGAAGATACAAGATACACTCTATGAAGATTCTAATACCTGCTTTGTCTCATACTTACATTTTTTGACAAGGACCTGACCTTGAATGCATCCTGGGATCTAAAAGAGATGACAAAGCAAAGGCAAGGCATACACAGCCACATACATGGGTGCCAACACACTGCTTTTTGAGTGAATAAGGTTTGCATGTTCTCACCAGCTTTAAGCTGTGGTAAAGTATCTGCAGAAAGCCAAAAGTTGGTACAGAAATACATCAACATGTATTAATAAAAAAACAAGAGTTCCAGCATAGCTTAAATATCACTTTCTTTGTCTTGTTCTTCCAGTTGCCTGGCTCAAGGCCTTCAGTATATAAGAAATAGAACAATGTCCCATCTTCTGCCTGAGTATCAAGGGGTGGCCGCTGAAGTAAATAATCACAGATTTCCTTTGGCATCACATCCAAAGGCCAGCAGATAGGAGGCAAATAAATGTCCTAGAATGCAGTACACCAGTGTACAAGGTACACGAGTATCTGTGGATATCATCGAATCACCAAGGTCAGAAAAGACTATTAAGATCATCAAGTGTAACCATTAGCCTAATATCTGCTCATAAAGTATCTCTGTGCTTGTGTGGAGAACTTTACCTGAAAGGACACACTCATGCCTACCTACAACGTGTGTGTATGTGCATAAGCAGTCACTGACAACTAGAGGAGTGCATAAAGTGTGTGTGTACATGCCAATTAGGCTGACAACTCCCTTGCTGACAAGCCATGGCTCTGAATCCTTCAATTCCAAAGAGGTAGCAGAGTGGCTGGATCCACTGCCGTGTGGGAGACAGGCAGTCAGCAAAGAGGGAGCGGCAGTGTGACTGACATGTAAGCATTGTGCTACCCTGAGAGTCTTTGTAGTGTGACTATATGGTCTCTTTTTTTGTTTTCTCTTGGCACTCCCCACAATTCTTTTAGTAGCAGCACCACTTAAAGAGACTGTGGCATCTGCTGAGGAGGAAAGGAGGGGATCCACTAAAAATAACAGCATCTTTTAAAAAGAAAAGTTCTCCCAATATTTCAGTTGTCCAAATATTTCACAAATGCCTTTGTGTTTCCTACAAGCAATAAAGTGAGTGGATTTTCACCTCTGTCCATGTGTGAAGAAAGCAAGCAAACAGTGGCACTGCTGTTCAATGGGCCCAGTTCCAAAGTTTAGGTCTCTCACTTGAAATTCCCAACCAGGGATGTTCCTTGTTATTAACCTTTACATTAAGTTTCTGCAATTCCTGAGTGCTTTCCTCCAGGCAGATATTCCTTTATGACTGGTTTTTAACCTTTCTTCACTTTTGAAATGGGAGTGCAATAAACACGCAGACTGACCCTGGTGCCAATGCAGGCACAATGTACCCTACATCTCACGACTGACACAAAACTCCCTTCTCCTGGGACATGAAGAGCGAGGGTTGCCCTTCCAAAGGGTTAAGGCATTTTTGAATACAGATTTGTATCTTGGGCACAGAAAACAGCACGTGAGGATGAACAAGAAAAAAAAGATCCTGTTTAGTTTCAGTGTGTGACATTTGCCTGGGGGAAGAAAGTGCAGAGCTCATTGGAAATCCTATTGTTGAAACTCTGACCAGTCAGTTATAAAGTGTCATGATTTAATATGCCAGAGTTGTTTCCATTTTCAGGGTCGATCACTCCCTCTGTGTGTGTGTGTGTGTTTGTGGTGAGCTTGTGCATTTAAAGAAATACTTTCAGGTTTTATGTTGCTTAATTTCCTTTCCAGGAATTCTTTTTGTTTTCAGCAGAATAGATCTCCAGCAAGATTTTTGCCTTCACAGCACGTGGAGGCACATTTTCCAACATCAAATCCTCTGATCAAAGCAACAAAAGTTAGAGATTGAAGCAACAATTATGACCTTGATCAGGGTTTATTCTGTTACATGATTAATCATACACAGTGTTTAAAAATATCAGGTGCCTGCCTGCTGAAATATCAGCTGAAAACACCACTCGTAAAATAGGTAGAAGAAAGGTCAACAAATCTGAGCTTGTTACAGCAACCTGCAAGTCCTACACATTTCACTGTTTAGACATCAGTTTGCGATACCTGTTTTCTTTTATGACTCTGGGCTTTGTTACCAACTTACCATTAATAGGGTTCAGCCAATGCAGATCTTTTGACTCTTTTTCTCTCTCTGTCCTCACCTGTCAGCCTTCTCTTCATCAACTATATTTATTACAATCAAGCCCTGTCAACTGTCACAGCTTACATACAGTCTGCCAGTAAATATGTCTTTCCAGTCATTAGACATTCCTTCCAGTCACCTTGGGATTTCTACCTTGTCTATCTCACTCCAAAAAAACTTTTGTTCAGAAGTATTAGACTCCCACAGAGCAGTGTCAGCTTGGGGCCATTACTGTAGGAAGTGACAGAAAACACCAAACTGTCACTCATTAGGATCTAGTTTTTCCAGAGTTGATGTAAGTCAGATTTAGCCCCAAAACGAATCATGATTTATTTAATATATTTGCTTCTACAAGTGTCAGCTCATCAACTTAAAATGTTTCTCCTTTAACTCTATTGAGGCCTGTACAGAAAGTTTTCTTTGAAACCTAGTTTTTGCTCTAAGGCTTGATAATTAGAACAGAATCGAGAACAGTCAAGTTTCTGCTCTACAGGTGCACTTTATTGGCCCTCAGTTTTATAATTATATGTACAAAGCATTCATGTTAGAATTAAGGCTGGACACATGAGAAAATGCCACCTGGTGGGTAAGTGCTTTTTATGTCGCCTCCCGGGTCCAAGGTGAGATTATAAATCTAAGGATAAGCTTAAAGAAAGAAAAACAATTAGCTAGGGAAGCAAGGATGGAAAAAGAAAAAAATCCCATTATTTTCTGTTTATGCTAAAAATTGTATCTCCAAAGTCCATCCATCCAAAGCAAAACAATACTGAGGTATATTCACAGGTGCTTCTGCAACTGCACCTACAGCTGATGAGTGGCATAAACTCGAAATGGTCCCCTGCCTCCCTCAAAGTTTCTATGTCAAGCTAGTTGGTACAGGGATGCAAAATACTGTCTTATCCCATGTAGAGTCAGAGAGTCAGTGGGTTACAGAGAAATGTAAAAGTACTTAGTTGGCATTGCCATTAGAAAAAGTGAGAGGAAAGAAGGGAGGGACAAAGGTCCAGGATCATTAACCCAGAAGATTTGAATCACTTGTACCTCAGTCACTAGAATCAAGAAGCAGGTCTGCCACTGGTAGAAAACAACATAGCTCTAGTGAATTTACAGAGCACAGACTTACAGAGTTAAGTAACACAGAGAAAACGTCAGCAGCCAGATTTTACATTCCAGTAAGGATATCAACATTAGTGATTCACTTATGTAGCAGCTATTATAGACTGCAGGGGACTATGCAGTATTAGAAATAACATGTTTGTACTGATTACTTGGTTTCACTATTAAAATGCAAACATCTCTGAGGTAGAAAGGGTGTCTGTCAAGTCACAGGTTATACTGAACAGGAATATACACACAAGCAGTGGGGAGTAAATAAACTGTCCCATAAATCATAAATCACTTGGGATTTTTAATGGACACAATTACCAACTTCTCATTCCTTGTTTTCTCCATGTGGAAGTAATGATTTCTCCCACAAATTGCCATCTGAGATTAAATATGGAGCACAGATTATAACAGTCATCAAGGGGGTGAGCAGAGCTTATGAATCATCTACAGGATTCCCAACAACTGTGACTGAACAGGTTTGACCCTGACAACTGTGAGTGGGAAGAGGTTTCACCATCAGTGATACTGAAAATTGTAGGTCATTAGGGGTTTCCATCCTAAACCATGGGAACCATCCAGCGTAACTCCTGACCACTGTTACAGGGCTTCAGCAGTCTCAGGATGCCAGCACAGGGTCAGCAATGAATACTGGGACATTTAAAGCTACTTTCTTGGAAAAAAGTGCTGGGCAAAAAATAATTTGGAAACCAAATTTAAATGTTGTGCTGGATCAAAAAGGTGATCCTTCAATATTACTGTGTTAGCAAAAAAAAAGGATCAGCTATAAAGGCTAGTGACAAGGTTAAGCTCATTTTTTGTCTTTCATACAGAAGTTCTAGAAATGTCCTCTGCTTAAAAAACATATGCTTTTTAATGTTTTGGAGATACTAGGAAAAGAAGTTGGTACTTACATTTTTTAGCACTGAAACCCCAGGTTGCAGATGATGAAGGTTGTGCAAACTTCCCTCCTTTTGACCTGGTGAATGATGAGGCGATACTGCCTGCTGGTAGCTAAACATAACTCATCATAATTTGCAGCTTCTTTCTGAAAAGAAGCAGTGTTAATTATAAAATAAGGGAATAGAGGATAACAGGTAGAATAATACCATTTACCATGAGGTGGGAAAGCCTGCCAGCACCACAGTCCTAGTTCTGCACTCATTTTCTAGTTTTTAAACCTACATACATCAGTCTCCTAAACAAGGCAGGGATTGGTACTTATGCTTTTGAGTCCCTCACCTACCTTGCCAACCTAATTTCTAATTTCTTTTGTAAAAGTGCTTTTCCCCAGCTGGATTGCTCACAAACCCTCCTGCCTCACTTTTTTTTTTGTCTCTCCCAGGGAGGCTGAGGTGAACCTGCTGGAAGGATGAGCCACATCAAAGCCCGTCCTGAGTGCCACACAAACTGCACAGTGTCTCCTTTCATTGGCAGGGAAGATCTGTACCACATAGTTAAAACAATGACGAGTTTGTGCCAAGGTGGTGCCTATACCCAGACATGAAGAAAGCCCCATAGAGTCATAAAATGGTTTTGATTGGAGGGGAACTTAAAGCCCATCTGGTTCCAACCCCACTGTCATGGGCAAGGACACCTTCCACTAGACCACATTGTTTATACAAGCTGTCCTGGACTGAGATTGATGACATGTTATTATGCTCTTCTTTTGAGAAAAGGGAGAAGATCCAATCTGTGGGATGGCACTACTGCGGTGATAAGATCCAAATCCAAAAACATCAGCCCAAGAGCCACAGAAATATTGCTGACACACAAAGTAATGACAATATAATCTATTTTTTTCATTAGTAAGCCTTCTCTGAGAAGGCCTATCTCAAACAGATATACCAGCATTAACAAAGTTTTGCAACCCTTTTGGATGTGGATGTATATTTATACTACTGGAAAATGGAGATTAGAGGATTTAAGGGACCTTTCTGCAAGGAAAGACATGCTGGCTGATGGAGTCACCCTCAGGCTTCTTCCCCACAGTTTACCTCTCAGGTGATTTAGGAAACCAGCCTACAAAACCCTACCTCATTACAGCAGACAGACTCCAACAAAGTCAATTTGTTTTGGATTAGCCCTAGGATTTTAAGTTTATACACAAGATGGCAAATAAATTGTCACAAAGCAATTTGAAAAAGCAAGAAGTGACCACAGATATGCTAACCACACTGATAAACAAATGAAGGACCCAGCAGAGCCTGAAAAAGAGAAGAGATGGCTAGGACATGGCAAATGTATCCTCAGACTGTTCCTCAGTGAGACCCAAAGCAAGATCTGTAACAGGAACATCCTAAGGTGGGTGTCAATAACACAACATGACTTTCACCTGCCCTGTGGGAGCTGTAAGAGCTACCTTTTCATAGCAGGACAATAATTCCTGTCTCACTCAGTCTCCCACAGGGAATCTGTCCAGCACCCTCTCAAAGGACAACGTGACTCAACCGAAATCAGCTGCAGACAGTGCTGGAACTCCAGTGCTGCACTGTCAATCCCATCATACCTTTGATTTTTAAGCGCTTTTTCCCTCAAATACATCCTTTCATTACATCAAAAATGCTGAACCAACCTGAAGCCCTTCATCACTGGCCCTAAAGAGGATTTTCTAAAAATGAGACACTAGATTCTGTTTGACAAATCATCTTCAATGCTTACACCCACCTGACTGTTGCGCTCGGTCTCCTTGGTATGAAAAAAGGCTAAAGAAATGCTTGTGTGTTGACTGCAGCAACACAATTACAGAAACTGCTACCAACAAAGAAAATAATAACTGCTGGAGGTAGAGATGAGGGAAGTGGTGGGGGCAAGGAGGAATTGAAGGGAACCTCAAGGTTAAATGTGCAAGGGGCCAGGGCACACACAAACAAATGTAAACAAGAGAAATCTTTCAGCTTAATTTTGAAAGTAAAGGCAGACTGAATCATATTATGCAGGTGTACAGAAAGCACTTCGCTGCATTATGCCATCTCAAGTTCTTGCTCCTTTTTCCTTTTGTCAAGAGGTCTTTGATTGAAGACAAGATTGTCTTCCAAAGAAAGGATAAAATGTCATGTGAATTGCTCAAGTGATAGACTGCAGTATCTTGGATGCAGCAGGAAAAAGCAATGCTAATGGATTTGTACAGTAAAGAATATGGGGCAAGAGGGAGAAACAATCAGGCCTCGCACAAATATAGAGAAGCTTGCTTAAATCTCTATATTTTGCAGTGATTGCTGTGGGTTATTCAGCTCAATGTACTCCAGGCTGGGGACAGAAGGGCTTCCAATTTTCCCCCACAGAAGTCAGAGGGTCACACCAACTGTTATGTACCTTAAGCCCTGATCTTTTTTTCCCCTTTCTTTTCTGATTTGCTTGTTCCTCAAAATTGTTTGCTGCAACACATCTGTCTTCATTCCCGAGCAATGGTGCACTCCTAATGGACCACAGCAGCAGCCCTGCAAGCTGGGACAGAGAAGTCCAACTCTCTGACTAGTACCTGTAGCCAAAAAGTGTTTCCTCCGGCCCACAGATGAATGGCCCAAACCCCTTAAGCAGGCAGAGGTAAGGCTCTAAATGAATCCCAGGAATGGGGAGGAAAAATCACTAGCTGCACACATCCTGCTGAATAAAACCCATGTCACAAAAAGTTGCACAGAGAGGCAGGAAACTGAATGCACTCTGACTTTCAAGACGGGGTTTCTTTGCTGTTTCTGAGATTGAATGCATACGCCCTGCTGTGTAAGAATCACAGCACACATGACAGCAGTTCTGCTGCATGACTGGGAGGTTGCTGACACCACAGCTCGGCAGGTTGGAGGTGTCAGAGGACAAGCAGTCAGCACAGCCATGGCTTCACCCAGCCCAGACAAATGAGCCTTTGGGCATCACCCCCAGCTTAGCACTGTGAATGGCTGTGCTCTCACCAAATGGGCTGTAGTGGGAGGGATATGGAGGTGAGCTGTGGCTTAGCTCACACAGACCTGACTACAATTTCCTGTCCCTCTGCTTACCTTCACCCTGCCAGCTCGTGTGCTCTGCTCCTGTCTGCTCACTACACACACACATACCTGCCCCTCTCCTGATCCTTCTTCACTAATCTTTCTATAGTTACAGCCATAGCCAGGCTCCCTGGCTCCCACTCCAGCTTCCCCTTAGTTATCTTCTCCTCCCAGCTCCCATTTCTTGCTCACAGCCCTGTGAGGCTCTCATCCACTCTTCTCATACCAGCTAAGCCTTCACACATCTCCTCCTTTCCATTCCTTCCTCTGTTTAGCTCTGGGTCCAAATGCAGTTCCTTCAGAGGTTTGTCCTTGTCATCATGGCATTCATCAGCGTGTCATTCCCATTCCCCCACTGTATCCCAGGGTCTGGCAGAGGAGATGCCTAAAAAGGCAGCATAATTTGGGGGGGGGTTTGCCTCAAAACTATTAAAGTACTTGACTTTGATCACTGTGAATTTTGTGCCATGGGTTTCACAGTCCTTGGTATTGTGTCCTTTTCTCTAGCTGGTGTTGAGGATTGATTTCTGCCTGTACTATCTAAAGGCTGTCTCAAAAAAAAAAAAAAAAAAAAAAAAGCCTTTCTAGATGAGGAGAGAAAGCTCGCTTTATTAATTTCCAACATGACTGACTCTGAGCGAAAGGTGGAAAAAATGGGTTGCTTTGAGACACTTTCTCCCCTTTGGGAGCCAACCCAAAGGTGCCACCAGTCAGGACAGGACAGCAACAAGACTCAGTTGTTGGACTCAGCTTTCCATCCACTAGCACATAGCAAAAGACCTTTCTGAACAGTTGAGAATATTAAGTTTCAAATACCTAAAAAATATACAACAGCTCCCTTTGGCCCTTTAGCTGAGATCAGTTGTGGTATCTGTTTGAGATCTGACGTGCCGGAGCAGGGACGACAGCACTCACTGGCAGGGGCATGTGCTCTGTGATCTGACAGATCTTTCCTGTCTTTAACTCCTCTGATCCTGTGATTTGGCTGCCCTGTGGGTACACTGTGCACTTACCTGAAGATGCACAAGGAGCTGCAGGATGCCATCACACTGTCAAGCCACTTCACGAAATACCAGCAGCAGAAGACTTTCAGGAAATGACACCACATCATCATCCACTTCATGCTGCTGACTTTGTGGTGCTGTTTCCTGAAGCCATCTCATCCCATTCAGGAACAACAGAAGGGTAAAAGAGGCGAGATATGAACATTTAAAGCACTATTATATGGTTTTCTAGCTATCAAGAGTGTCGAGTGAACACCAGGACTTCAAGTGCCTCTTCAATCACCTAGCTGACTCAGAAAGCTCAGGAGGTGGCAGTGGTAGGAGACTTTGTAGACCACTAAATCAAACCAGAAAACAGGACTTGTTCCTCCTTAAGATCTGTCTGGAGCACATCAAGAAGAACCACACTGTTAGGGGGTCCTCAGTTTGGGAGGCATATGCCAGAGGTCTCATTCAGCTCATAAATAAAGTGTTACTTGCATTTCTCAACAAAATAAGACAGAGAAAGAAAAAGAAGTATAGAGGATAATTCCATTAGTGAGAAACGTACGGATTCAGTACATCATTCCTGACTGCCAGGAGTTAATTAGTTGCACTCATGAAAGACAGTGGTCACCAGACACCTAGAGTTGTACCAATGGTACAAACAGGAGAGTCCAAGCAAGGAACATATGTAGTCTGCTCAAAAGAGCCAATTAATCAAAATAAATTGAAAGGAATAAGAAAAAAGACCAAAAAATGCAAATGAAGATTAGAGGTACTTTATAATGAATTTCTTAAGCAAGATAATTACGGAATTGCTGTTAAGTTTAATTCACACACTGTTTCAATTGAAAAAATTGGTATTTGCATTACTGATAAGGCACAGGATGAATGGGTGAAGAGCTGGCTACTTGGCAGATCTCCAAATACACTTGTCAACAGAGAGTCATCACTAAATGGGATTTCTTCTTACCGAAATTTTGCAACGACTGGTACTGGTCTGCAACTAGCTGATGTTTTCTTGAGTGGATTCAGTTAGTAAACATCAATAGCCTCATGCATATGAATTAGTCTCAGTAAAAATTATGCCCACATCAGAACATCTCCACAAATTGTTTTTGGAAATTTTCCTCTCTGAAAACATTTCTGACCTGGTCTCTCAAAGACAGAGGGACAAAAGAGGATGCTGATGACGTGGGGCTGGCACGTGCAACACACAGGTCTCTTGGCAAGGTGGGAAGAATTCTAAGAGAAGGTGTTCTGATATACCCAGAGACAAAATTACATAAATGGGAAAGTATGCCCTTCAGAAGTGTCCATCTCTCTCTGCTCACTACAGAGGGAACTGAAATTTGCTGACTTTTAGATACCAGAACTTCTAGTTTGGTTAAACTTAGGTGGGATGATTGTCATCCTCATGGCAAAGAAAAGAAAAAGCAGGCTATAGAATACACCCCAGGCAAGCATATGCTAGACTGTGGGATCCAGTTGTCAAGTTAAAAAGGGCATTATAAAATTGGAGGTGGCTCAGGAAAGAGCCACAGAAATGATTTACTGACTGTATATAATGTTTGACAGTGAGAAACCTAAAGATCTCACACTGTTTAATTTATCAAAAAGAAGATTAAAAGGTTACTTCATTGCAAGCATTATCTCATAGGAATGCCACGCGCTGAAATGCTCTTTAATCTAGCAAGAATGGCACAAATATTTAACATTGAGGGTGATTAGCCACTAGAATGAACCACCAAGGGAAGAGGTGGAGTCTTTTTCTCCTGATGTCTTCAAATCAGGTCTGACCGCTTTTCTGGCAGATGTGCTTTAATCAAACAAAAGCTCTGCTCTAGTCAGATGCAAGTTACTCGGTTGAATGCAGGGGAAAATGGGTGAAAAAAGGATGCACTCCTGGCCTCAAAAATCTACAAATCTGTGAATGCCAAATGTAATTTGAATATACTTGCAGGAATCAAAGTGTTCAAACTGTGCTCCACTTTAAGGGAGAGGAATCCCAGGAGAGTAGGTGGAGACATGCTGCAACCACCTCTAAAAACTCAGTATCTCATCCAAAACCTGACACCGTCTCCTCTCGTGGCCCAGCTATGCCCACTGCTTCAGACAGGACTCAAACAGTCTGATTTTCATAGGTGGAGGGCAGGCACCTGTGGTCAGAAGGACTTGTCAGCACTTAGCACCCATGGATGTGAATTTAGACGAGGTAGTCATTTCAGGAGCATTTCAAAAATGCATAGGAAATCCACCTCTCACTTCCAGCGGTCACTGGAAAAAGACCTAGATCAGTCTTTTAAAATCCCTGCTTTTTGACATCACCTTTCTTTGTCTCTGTTCTCTCAGTTGCAAAATAATCACATTTCCTGGACTGGGCAGCTGAAAGGATTAACATTAGAGTGCCAGTTTTCAACCTGGGGGTCTGCAGACCCCTGGGGAGCTCTGTGGTCTACTTCTAAGGTGTCTGCGAGAGGTGGCTAAGAAAAACAAGTCCATTTATGCTGTACAGCGCTTTAAGAATGTGCATTTCAAAAGGGACATACTCCTCTGGAAAACACTTCATGGTTCACAAATCAAAAAAGGTGAAACACACAAAAACAGAAACTGGGAAACAGCCTGTGAGCGACCTGTGATTTACAGCCGCTTTCCGTGCGTGGCAGGTGGGGGTTGTTCAGCGTCATTTGGAAGGCAGGCCAGGAGCGCCTCAGGCTGCACCCCTGCCCACTCTGCCCAAGGAGCCCATCCACAGATGTGGGGAGAACACTGCCTCCTCTCTAGCCATGTGCAAACAATGGCAATGGGTGAGAAAGGCTGTAGAAAACCACTGAATCTAAAGCACTGCCTCTTCTCCCAGCTCTCGGGGTGACACCTCCCACACTGGGTGCCAGCTGCCAGGTGTTTGATATGAGTGAGCAGTGGGGCCCATAGCGATGCCAATCGCTCTCCCAGCAGCCTCCAACAACACGTGTTCAGGATCGCTTCTAATCTTTGTCTCCAGCCCCTGTCACTTTCACCTATTCCCGTGAGTTGCGAGCGCGCTTTTTTTGCCCCCTCTTCTTCTTTTTTTTTAAAGAAAAAGCTTTGCTTGTCAAGCAAGTTTTTGTCTCCCTGAACTCTTAGACTCCCAGCCTCCACACAGACACAGAAATACTATTCAAAAGGTGAAAGTTTACAGTATCGAATAACAATGGCAGCTGCTCTCTTGGTAACAAATTCCACTTCTGACAGAGGAGGGATGAGAGGGTGGGGAGGAGAAACCAGCAGCCTGATGCCTAATGCTGTGGGACTATTTTGGTACCCGAGAGCTGCGGTCTAAAGGTGTCTGTGTCTCCAGGTGGCCTGAGAAACAGCTCTGCATCGTGAGAGGGACGAGGAGACTGAGCCGGGGCATGGAGCATCTGCCTGGCCTTGGGGAAGAGCATCCACCTTCCTCGTGCCTCTTCTGTCTGAATTGTTACTGGGAATACAAACCCTCTGTAGCTTGCTCAGGCTATAATCAAATAAAAAGAACATAAGAGAATAGGGTATAATAAGGGAAAAACATTCAAACTACATCATCTGGGGCTTTGTTGCTCCTCTAATAATAACTTTTGTCTTGGGTATCAGAATGTGAGGTTCATTTACAGCCGGGGGAAGGCTTTTCTACTGTGCATTCTTTTTAAAGCATTTTGGACTATTTCTTTTAAAATGCTGATTTATTTTATTTTTTTAATCATTGCCAAAAAGCCTCTAAAATCAGACTAACAATACACATTTACAAGAGACATTCATCTCACTTTTTAATCTTGGAATCCTAGTTCTTCTTTAATCTTAATACTCCAGCTTTGTATTTGAGCTTTGTATTTGCATACAGAGTTTAAGCAAACAGCCAAGATATCAAAAAGCATAGACGCTCTAAGGACTGAAGTGGTAAATAAGAAACATATATCATAACACCTGGGCATGACACTGGACATTTTCAAATACCATTCTGCTGAAGGAGATTTCACAGCACTGTTTCATTGACGTCTGACTCCAAAATCTTTCATCATTTTGACATTATCAACTACATAATAAAACAGGCTTTTTTATTGTTTGTTTGTTTTGTTTAGATACATAATTTATGATTTTATCAATAGAGGGTTATTTTATTTTTTTTAACAAGCCATAGCTGCAGAAAGCTTTGGGCTGGCTTTTTTAAAGCATCAATGGCACTAAGATGTATATATCTAGTACAATCATGGACCCGCCTTTCATATTTATTGTATATGTATGTGAGTATAAATATACATATACAAATTTACTGTATTGATGTCTTTAAACAATCTGGAGTAAACATTTCTGGGGATACAAATGTATCGACACAACATAAATTGTATATCTGAACCAAATTGAAGAATTCACTTTCTTAAGGTAGCTCAGAGTAGTAGGAAAGAGAAAGGGTTGAGTGCTGGAGATGGGTGAATTTGTGGATATATGTGTGTGCAAGGAATGGCAGCACGTCCTGTGCGTGACAGGGGCGTGATGAGCAGGGGAGAGGCTTTGGCTGTACACCTCCCACCTCAACCACCCCCATCCTGACCCATCCATCAGCCTCCAGTGATCCCTGCCCTGGGACACTGGACAGCACCAGGGGATGTGGCAGTGCTCTGCACTGTCTCCCCTCATGTTTCTCCCCCACCTGCTAAGGGAAGGAAGAGTTAAATCCCGATAATTCCCCTCCCTTCCCTCGCCCCTACTTCCTATCACTGCTTGAATTGCTGGAGCTTTGTACATCTGGTTCAATTCATTCCCAACAATTCAGGTTCTCGTTTTTCCCCTCCCTTGGGGACGCTTTTCCTGAGTCTTGCTGTGGAGCCTGACCCCAGTGCCAGCAGGATAGAGCCCCAGGAAGTCCCAACAGCCTCATCCCGACTGCGAATACCCAGCTGGGTTTTAAATGCATTGCATCAGAGAGCAGTAGGTCACCACATTAATCAGGAACTCTCAAATCCTCCGAGACACCTTGTTGGGAACGGTTACCGGGTTCTGGCTAGTCTTAAACATAATTTAAAAGACTTCGGGGTTATTTTAAGGCTTTTCCTTTCCTTCAGCCCTATGTCTATGTAAATGCTCTCCTCCACTTCTCACTGCTGACTGTTTCTAACAGACATATTATTGTGCTTCTCTGGCCTACTTTGTTGCAGACAAAGTTTTGACTATCCGAGTTCTTTTTTATTCCATTTTACATTTTTAATGCTATGTTGTAAAACGTCCTTCCTCTTGAGCAGTAATAAAAACCTTTTTTTTCCCCCCTCCCCTCTTCAGATTTCTTTTATAACACATTCAGCATTTTCTGGGACATAATTAAAACATCAAACAGTTTTCCTGCTGGTTATGCTAAAATCTGAATGCTTGAGTCTGCTGGCATTATTGAAAATTAAAATGTACTATTCTTGAGTGTATTTAGGATGCCCTTAAATAACTATCAAAAATGATTTTGTTCTGCTTTACATACAGACTGGCACCATAATGCTAAAATACCTGCATTAAATAATGTCTCTAATTGGTAACATGAGGAAACTTTTTAAAAGTATAAAATATGTATTTTTGTTCACTGTTTTTCCTAGGCTAATGTGTCTAATTTTCCCATACAACTTTATCCCCAAGGAAAAATATAGATGGAAAGACCATTACCAATACATGAAGTTCAGTGGTTCTCTCTCTTTAGATGTAATTGCTATCAAGAAGGCTGGCAGCAGGGTAATTTTAGTTCAAATGAGTACATAGCCTGAAAAAGGATAAATCAACCTTTGTAGGTCTGAAATTAGATCCCAGTGTGGGATTGTTCTAGCTAAGTGTACATCAGGTTTATAAAATATATCTGCCAGAATGAAAAGCCCCGAAAATCCAAGGGCATCAGTGAGCATGGGGCTGGAGGGGGAAGGCTTCATGCCCTGCTAGAAGACCTCCTTCCTCCTACCTTTGCTAGTAATGGCCTCAAATTACCTTCCTAATCAGGCAATGAGGGCTCAATCCTGCTCCCATTCAAAGCAGTGGAAAGCCTCCCACAGTACCCAAAATCCCTTTCTCAGAATGATTAATACCTTTGGTTCACATTCACAAAGGAGCTGAGAAGGGAAGAACTGATTTCATTGGGAAGCTAGAAAGGGACGCATTTGCCAGAATTAGGCACCTAAATGTCACTGTGGCTCTGGATCCAAGGCCCCTGTAGCACTCACAGATTAGATAGCTGGGATCCCAACACACATATGTCACTTTAAAACAGGTATCCTTGCAGTGGAATTTACTCTCAATAAAGTTTTTGTTTATTGCAGAGATTTCTCTTTTCTGTGGCTGCCTTGGATATGGTGAGCAATATAAAAAAGGGGAATGGCTGGTGCACAGCACAGAATTTAGGTCACACCTCTGCTTTGCACTGTGTGATGCTTCTTGTACATTTTTTGAGCCCCAACGCACACATATGTTGGACCAAATGCTGAGAGATGTATCCCCTCTGTGTGTGTATGCAAGCCTGAGTCCCCTGCTGCTGCCACAGTTCTGGGAGTGCAATAGTTCCCACCTTGGAGCAGGGAAAATCCCCTGTCCTAAGACAAAAAGCAGTGCAAAAGATTTTATTGGAAGTGTAGGATAGCAACCTCTGTATCCCAGGTCTGCCCTACAGTGTGAGGTGTAAGATTACGTTCGTGCTTAAATTTGACCTGCCCTTTCTTTTTGCTAAGGGCTCTTTTTTGGTCAATAAAGTGACTCCAGCTTTATAACTGTAAATTTTCAGCAAGACAGAGTTCTGTTTTTTTCTACACTAAAGAGCATTCTATTAAAAGCATACATGTCCCAGCCAGCATCACTTATTCACCATGACTTGGAGAGCCAGGATGCCTGGGAGGCAGCAGGGCCTCTGCTGCTTGCAATGCCTTGCTGCTTCAGAGAAGATCCCTTGCCCTATGGTCCACGCCTCTTCATCAAAGAATGAGTGTTGAACGTGAAATGTCATAGAGGATCAAATTTTAAAAAATCTTTGTCGTTCAGCTGCTTCTAGAAAGAACCTGAGCTTTACAGAAACAAATAGAACTGTGGATAAGTGTTCTAGTTTATGATGCAATTTCTCAGACAACCTCTGAAAGCCATTCTGTGGACTGTGTTTCAAGTGCCTTTCTCCACCAGTTATTTGAATATAAAAATCTGGGTGCTGCATGTCAGAGTCCACAGGCTATGTACAATTCACTCGTATTGAGGTTCAAAATTTTAATTCATTGTAGATACTTTGGCAAATTCTAACCAATTCCCAAAAAGCCAACTGATAAAATCGTTCTTTGAAAAGGATGGCAGGTGACTGAAAGCCAAAGGATATACATGGCTCCTTTACCAAAAACCAGCCTAACAATTACAGCCACTTCTTATTTTGAGGAGGAGGATTTGTCTTGGACTTTTCCACTCCTGCTCTCAGCCTCCCAGTAAGCATGGACAAATAATTTCATTTCCATAACCTCATACGTACAATGTGTCTGCTCCTTGACCTCAGCTCTCACCGTTGTCCAAAGAGTTACTAGAGAGACAGAAATAATAATAAACACCCCCAAATGCAGAAGATTGCTGAACACATTTCTTAAGCCAAAGATTTCTGTCTCACTACAGTATGCTGAAGTAAAAACATATCCAGGAGTTGTCCCTGGAGTCTCAAATCATTCTCTCATCACACTGGGTTCAAAGACAATGTGAGTTGTGTAGCGTAGCTGAAAGTATCTGCATAAAGCAATTCCTCTATGATGTTGTTTTGTTTCTGGCTTGCTTTTACCTGGGCTATCTGAAGACATTGTTTGAGGCTAAGGAAAAAAAATGAATAATGTTTGGGCCTAGAGATCAAAAAATCAGGCTTATTTCCATAGTCGTTAGTAGCCAGTATCCCATGTGAATCTCTTCTTTTCTAAAGCTGCACTGAAATGCTGGGTGTATTAGGAAGGATTTCTTTTTATTTTCATTTTATTTTTCTAAGAGTTTGTTCTTCTTGATTTTTGAAGATGCTGAAAGCTTTTTGATGTCACAAAACCAATCATAAGAGGGAAAACACAAATTTAAATGTGAGATAAAAGTGGCTTTGCATGCATGCATAACAAGAAATCCATTGAACAAAACAAATTACTTACCACCTCCACAATAGCTCTCTGCCTCCAAGGGATGGGCTGGTTCACAATGAGGAGGTGATGGTGATAAAGTCACTGTGATACTGTGATCAGAAAAGCCGCAGCAAGAAAAAAAGTATATAGGGGAAAGCAAACTACAAAGAAGGGAGGGTGGAAAAAATGGATCACCATTCCCCTGGGACTGTGAGTGACTTTCAGTATTCCCCAAAAAGTTTCACTTCAAACATTACAAGGCCGAAGAGGTTTCTCGCTGCATGCCCGTTCAGGGAACTGATGGAGGAAGGCAGAGGAAGGAGCATGGCTGAATTTTTCATTCAAATAACTTTTTGTTCCCATTTGAATATGCCTTGTCCGGCATCTCCCTCCATGGCAATGAGGTGTGAATTTTCCTGCCTTGGAGGGCAAAAGCTGGATCTGAGTTTGTTTTCAAAAGGTTTGTTTTGGTTTGATTTTTTCTTCCGTTTACAACTCTCTCTTTCTTTTGCCATTTTAAAGCTATGAAAGATGAGCAGTAAGGGTTGGTGAAAGGCCAAGAGAGAGAGATCTAGTTACAAATTTCCTTTACTATTTTAGGTTTCAAGGTTTGGGAACCATTTCAGACTGGTTAGCAAAAACTACTTTTCCCTCCAGACCCGCACTGCCAGCCCTGGACAGGAGTAGGTCATACTGAACATAATCCTCTCATGTGTTTTTTAACATTTATTTGTTTTCCAGGGGAAAGCACCGATTTTTAGGAGCTGAAAGCCCGAGGATGCCTCAAAGGGTGCTGTATCTACTACAGAATAGGAGTACTAAAGATACTTGATTCCTAGGATAGAAGTTATATCTTCATTTGACCATCTGTCACATTAAAAGAAAAAAAAAAAAAGTGAAGAATTTTCTGAGTACAAATCCTTATCTATGCAGGTCTTATGCACTTTTTATGCCCAGGGTTGTTGTAACTGAAGCCCTTCCCACCTCCCAGCCAGTCCCACTCCACGTCTCACCTTTGGGATGTACCACCTTGTGCAAGGGTTTTCCATGTCCCATTTCTACTGGGGTTCAAAACCAGAGGGGAAAAAACCCACAAAGCACTCTGAAGTAATTTCTTTTACAAAAGACATGGGATGTGGTCAGACTGCCTGGGAATATTTAGCTTTTTTTTCCAGTTTGGATTTTTTTGGTTTTGTTTCTTCCTGTTACTCTCTTCTTCTGTCACTCCCTGTATTTCCTTGGTCACCAAAAAAGACAGAAGGTAGAGGAAGAAGAAGTGAAAGAAAAGAGAAGATGATCAAACAGAAAAATAAATGAAAGGTTGACTTGATTTTTGAGCAATGAACAAAATACTGAAACACTTCCCCGAAGAGTTGTTTGAAACTAGTTTGTTTGTTTGTTTGGGGTTTTTTTAACGATTGAGGATTTTTTGGGGGCACAATATTTTGAAATATGAGTTTCTTTTCTTTCTTTGCATACATTCTTTCACTGTTCAGTATCCTCTTTACATGGACAGGTACTTTTCCTGACTGCTATTGAGCCACTGGTCATACCAAGTTCCTCTTTCACTGTTCCATCACAGTAAATACTTTGGTCACATTTTGAGAGTCCACAACATTCAGTATTCATATATGTCAAATCTAGCTACCTGTGAAACTGGCTGTGGCCAAAAGGTTTGCTCAGGAATCCTCTGCTATCAGTAAAAACTTATCCGTGGCTTTCAGTGATGTTGGTGGACCACTGATGAGCTCTTCCTTGAGCATGCTTGCCATAGGGCCGTGCTTTGCATATGTTCACTGATTTATTTTATAGGAGTTATCCTTTGTTCTTGATATCAAAAAATTGATTCTAAAGTGTGTCTGTTTTAACATCAAATTGAAAATGTTGAATTTTAACTAAATTTTACTTCAGAGATTCTCACTGTATTTTTTGAGCTCTAGTTTCACTCTCACTCTGGAAAATATATCTGAAAGGTATACTTTGTGAGGAGGAAAATGTATCTCAGGTACACAGAAATGACACAGAATGGGTAACAGTGTGGGAAGAAGCCTGAAGGGGACTTAAGTAGCCTTTGGCTACTTTAACTAAGTATCTCTCTCATGAGCTATTGCTTTTACCTGTAGTATTATGTCATGAGGTCTGAAGAGCATTTCCATCACTGAGAGAAGGTGCAGAGAGTTATACAATAATCACCTGCAAATTTGACAAAGCAAAGTCAGGATCTTAATCCTGCAATTCATTTCCTTTGATATATTATCTGTCATATCCCCCTTCCCACACAACCTCTTTACACTGAGAGGGAGATGACACGTCACCTGTTCCCTTCACTGTTGAGACAGCTATTTCTTTCCCCTTTCTCCTCTCCCTCTCAGTCTCTTTTTCTCTTGTCTTTTTGCCTCTTTGTTTTCTTCTGGTTTTTCTTCTGTCTCTCCATGTCTCTTTTATGGCTCTTTCAAAGGAGAAGGGAGATTCCTGTTTGCTTCAGCTTGACAAAAAATACTGCAGCAGAGAGAGAGAGCCTGTGATGAGGACTTTGGTGTCCCAGTGTGCTCTTTTAAGGTATGGCTGGGCTATATTTTAAGCATAAGCCCAAACTCTGCTCATTTCACGTTCAAAGAGTCTGAACAGGCCCTTGGGGAGCTCCAAAGTCCAGGGGAAGAGAAAGCTGGCATTCATGCTTGCCCGCTGTGTGGAGAGGACAGGCTGGCTGTGCACATATCTACACACCTGATGCCCTGGGGAGAAAGCTGGGCACAAGATCTACACGGCACAGAAGAGCCCAGAGCTGAATGATAATATTCATACAACCAATCTTTTCATTACCAGGGACTACTCTGTCACTAGGTTTTGTTGGCTAGAAGAGGCTGTCGAAGCCTAGGTTACAATTCATGTAATATTTAAATATCTTCTCACACCTTACCACATAAAGATGACCTGTGTTTTCAAGTGTTTCACATGGCGTATCTGGCCCGTAATTTTAAGTTGACTTAAAAAATTTTGATAGAGACTCTGAAGGCTACAAACCCAAGGTTTATTTATATCTCACATAATCCCTGTGAAATCCTAGGAGTGGAGCCACACTGTTTGGGTTCTTGTCTAACCAAGGCTCATTGATTTTTAAGCACATAAATTCAGAAACTCTATAGACCTCGCCAAAGACAATACAGCAAGCAGCCCAGCTCAGAGATCCCCCTGGGGAGGAGATGTGGTTGTAAACACTTGAAAATGTTTAAATCCAGTGAATGCTCTAGTTATATTTGGTAGGTCTGACAGGACAAGCAGTCCTAACAATCTGAAATGCTGGACAGAATGGAAGGAACAGCTTGCCAAAGATAATGAAAGACTCACACAGCCCTTTTCATGTCACTTCTGCTCGGACATGGAGCTATCACAGCCTTGGTTCTCCTGGAGATGCTCTTCACTCCCAGCACCCCTCCCCCCAGGAAAGTGACAGATGTCCTTTGCATGGCAGGTTCACCTGATGGGAGGCTCACACACTCCATGAGGAGTGAGGAAGACTTTCACAGGGAGCAAAAGGACAGCACTTACATGGACAGCAAAGGCCCTCAAGTGGGCCTGACAGTTTCAGCCACTTCTAAAAGTCTCTTCACAGCCACATGTCAAAGACAGGTTTAAATCAGTGTTTGTACAGATGTGCTGAAGCAGAAAGAATAAACGACTTCCCTAGAACCCCAGGAGAAGCATGCAAGAGAATAAAGGCTTGGTCCAGGCTTATCCATGTCCCAGGCTGGTCCCCTGCCCCTGCATCCTCCCTCCTGGTAGTGACCAGTGCTGCGTTCCAGCCCAACTTCAGCTCTTACAGCAGCATTACGTGGGCTAGGAATGAAACCCTCTTAGGAGAGAAAACGGCAATCTATCTGTGCAGAAAAATGCATCAGACTTCTAAAAATACGTCAAATCAAGAAGCCTCAGAAAAAAAAAAAAAGGGTGTAGAACAAGGAGCAGATAATGTCCAAAGACACACTGCATATAAGGGGATTGTAGTTCAAAACCAGGACTCAGGTTTGTGAGCAACAGACATGAGTAGCTAAGAGACCAAAGAGGTTAGTGCTACATAGACGAGTAAGGAGAATAAGAGCTTTCAGAAAAATACCAGGGGAGATGAAGAACTAGCGAGAAGTTGAATCATTCCGTAAACTGAGAGACTGAACTCTTTTGAAATCTGCCTTTAAATAAATATACAAACACAAAGTTTGAACAACTAGAAAACACTGGAGAGAAATAAACCTGTAGAAATAAAGATAATGACAAAGAATGGGTAAGGGAATATAGAGAAAATATGAACATAAACAAATCAGCTTTCCACATTGCATAAAACGCAGAACACTTAGGGAATTGAACAACAAACTTATTGTACCACCAACAATTATTTTTTGACAAATCATGGGAGATTCCCAGGGCCTGAAGCAAAGCAAATATTGTTCAGATTTTTCAGAGAAGAACTGAAACACGATTCCAATAATTACCATCTCATACGTCAATTTTCCTTCGCTCATAGTATAATAGCAAAACTAATTTCCTGAGACCTATGGGGCTGGCTTGCTCATTACCCACAGACAATCCAGTATAGTCCTCCACGATGCTGGTGCAGGGTTGACAGACAGCTGTGGTTCCAGCCAGGGAGAAGAGGAATGATGCGCTCGGCTGCGATGATCCAGCAGCATGTCTGGATCCCACAGTGCAAACCTGCACAGAAAATACACAGTATGATGCCAAACAAACTCATCTCCAAACTATAAATTATGCTAGTGCTTTCTGTGAGCTAGTTAGTACCGGTGCTAACTTACCTTATCCTAAACTCAGAGGTGTTCTGGAAAGAGTTTAGACCTGTGAAGAACCCCAGCTCACCCAAGTGCTGTAGGGACAACCTGCACATCTGACTCGGATCTCACATTCCTAGAAATGCATGAGGAAGGAATTCAGAGAAAATTAAAAGGTTTACAGAGAGCCTGAAAAAAAAGTATAAATCACACATTGTTAATACAATGAAAAACAATAAGAGACAGCGAGGAAGTAGTGACGGCTGCCATCAGGGTAATGCCAGGAGCTGTTTGTCCACTGTCAGGGAAAGGGCTAAGGCAAAATTCCTCTCCTTAATTTCTTATTCCCACCCAAAGCTTGTTGGGTTTGACTTTGTGCAGGGCATATATATTTCATCTATAATCATTATTTGTAGATACTTTTTAGGGCCAGGAGGGACCATTAGATCATCAGTTCTGGCCTCCTGCATAACACATGCTGTAGAATTTCATCCAAAAAGGTAATGAACTATTCACCTCGGTTGTGGAAGTGAATGAGGGCTGAACCTCTGACTGTCTGATTCTGTGGCTTTTGGGGGGATCACAGATGCATTTTGACATTTCTTCATATAGATTCTGCAGAGCACTGTCACATGGAAAATCCCATATGATAAGCAATTCTCTTTTCAAAAAGCCCCACTAGAAGAGAAAGAGAAGTGGGGGGGAAGCCTACAGTATAAATGAAAAAAATTAGAGATTATCAGCTTTTTCCAAATTTCATATCAAGCTTTTTATTCTTGCCTTTTTCCTAGTTAGCTTTTGTCAAAATAACCAGACACAAGCATCAGGGAAACTAAATGATAGTTTAGTTTCCAAAAGAGTGGGAGAAAAAAAACTTACTGAAATGTGTTTCTACAGTAGACTTTATACAGCCATTCAGTGTGGTCTAATGTAAGTCAGGCTTTAACAAATATTTTTGCTCAACTTGGTTCCTGGATAAAATTGTAGAAGTTACTGAAAGGTGAAAAAAACCCTCAATCTATTCAACTTTAAAAAAAAAAAAAAAGGCATTTAAGGGGGGTCTAACAGAAGTATACAAAAATCTTAGCTGAATGGATAATATCAATGCATGTTACTACTTTTGATACTGCACAGATGACAGGATCGGGGGCATAAATGGAAGTTCAAAAAACAAATTCAGAGGAGACATAAGGAAGTGCTTTGTCACTCAAAGAATAATAAATGTTTGGAATGGCCTACTGGGCAAGGTTGTTGAGGCAAAGACAGTGGGCTCGTTCAAGAAGCAATTAGATGCTATCCTGGGGGAAACGCTGTATTACAAGAGACAAGCATCAATGTGTTGAATGGCCTTTTCTCATTCCTAACATTTTCTATGTTCTTTTCTCCAGCTTGTACTCTTAAGGGTCTGCAGCCTCGGTGTATGATATCAAAACTGAAATCAGGCCCAGCAGTGTTCTCCACTAAACTGGGCCAAGAAGCATAATAAAGATTTGGCCTTGCTATAAAAATGTGCCGCGCTGTACTGTTACCCTGCTTATTCCATGCTGGCTTCTGGGCTTCTAATAAAGGAACAGGAGTTGGGCAAAGCACCCAGGGTTCAAAGATTTGTTTCGCACCTTGTGTCGACTCCAGAGCGCACTTTCAAGAAACTAGGGCACCCTGCCCTTCGGGTGGGAGGACTTCAGAGGTGGGCCAGGACAATTCCGGCGCACGCAGGACTCTTTGGATCCATCACAACCTAAACTTGGTATTCAAATATGCCTTTATTAGTAGTTATTAATATTTTTTTGAGAACTGCTCTGTCTCTTTCAGCATACCCATCCCTTCTAACGCCGTTTCTTCTCCCTGCAGGCACAGTGCTGATCCTTTCCTTCCTCTTTTCTCCCTTGCAAACATCAAAAGGGAATAAAGTTCATATTTGTTCTTCAGTGCATGTGGGGGCACCCATAGGACAGGTGAGTCTTTAGAAGGTTAAATAACATAACCTGCAGAAATGGGTGCATAATCAGAGGAAATGGGACAATTCTGCCTCACCACCTCCTGGGAAACTCACAGCCCCCTCAATGCTGAGGTCCCCTCAGCTGTCTCAGCACATCTCCACCCTCCTGGGGCAGCACGGAGGGACCCACAGAGGGTCCAAATAGAGATGCACCCTTAGGGAGGTGTGAGGTTCAGTCGCTGAGCAGCAGAGTCTCCTGGCACCTGGCTGAGCAGGCTGAACTCCGCTCAGAAGAGAGGGGTGATTCAAGACACATCTTAGATTAACTGAGGTATTGGATAGATCTGAGTGTGTCTAAAGGGCAAAGGAGCTGGTGAAGGGTCTGGAGCACAAGTGTGGTGAGGAGTGGCTGACAGAACTGGGGGTCTTTGGTCTGCAGAAAAGAAGACTCAGGGGAGACCTTATTGCTCTCTACAGCTACCTGAAAGGACGGCGTAATGAGGTAGGGATTGGTCTCTTCTCCCAGGTAAGAAGGGACAGGATGAGGGAAAATAGGCTCAGGTTGTGCCAGTGGAGATTTAGGTTGGCTATTAGGAAAAATTTCTTTGCCAAAATAGTTGTTAAGCTTTGGAACAGGCCAGGCTGCCCAAGGAAGTGGTGGAGTCATCATCCCCCGAGGTATTACTTAAAAGACACATAGATGTGGCACTTGGGGACGTGGTTTAGGGGTGGACCTTGCAGTGCTGGGTTAATGGTTGGACTTGATGATCTTAGACGTCTTTTCCAGTCTAAATTAATCTATGATTCACAACAATAAATGGTTCATACAGTAATAAATTTATGGGTTATGAAGGAATCCTCAAGGGCGCTCTGTAGCAGGCTGCATTGAGGCACCACAGTACAGACAGCCTCTCCTTCCCTAAGCTTACTGGGTGTCCCATAACAAGGGGCTATGGGAAGGCACAACTAGACAGTGAGCAAGTCCTCGAGGACATGAATTTTACTACACACACAGGACTGTGTAGCTCTCATCAAGTATTTCACAGGCAACTCAGCAAGGAGGCATTTTAGGGAAATATTTAAAGAATGCTGCATTTGTAGCTGTGCTTTTTGTACGGGAAATCTCCACCACGTATAAAGCTCTGCAAACAGGGAAGTATTAGACTGCTTTGGGGGTAGGGGAAGAAAAAAGTATGGATGTGCAAGAAATGCTCAGCTAAGAAAGCAGCTGAACAACTGGAGGAGAGGGACGGAGGTCTCTCCCCCTCCAGCCAGGGTGAAGAAGGAAAAAGGAACATTGAACACTCACCCCCACCCAGAAGCTAATGCAGCACCTAATTCGGGGACATGCAAATAGAAGTTAAAATATTGTGAGTTCCTGAAAGACTCACAGTTTCTTCTTTCTTCACTTAAATCTTCTGCAAGTTGCCTTTTTTTTTTTTTTAATATTATTATATTTTACTTGTGCAGGATTCTTATTCTTATTGTTCTAACCTTCATTAGAGTGGCTTTGTGCCCCAGCACTCTGGAGAAAACACATATTCAGAATAGCTTTGCAAATGCTGCTGAAACCATTTGATGTCTGCACTACTAGCTAAATTATTTGCTAACAAACTTTGAGACTTTTTGCCCTTCCAGAGGAACCATTTCACATGTGGTTTTTTGGCTTCCTCTGCAGTGGCTCAGCAATATTATTTTATCCCAGCAAAGAGCATATTATTGTTTAATATCACTGCTATATTCCAGTATGTTCCCAAGATGATAAATGTTGGCACAGAAAAGAGGCAACTTTTTCAAACAATAAGTAATAAATTGTGGAAGGCTGAGGTAAATATTTTTCCATGTCCCCAAACAACTCTTGAGTACATTCCTGAGGAGTGTATTGACAGTAAAATGTTTGAGAACAAGAGAATTTGTTGGATCAGGTTGTGGTTGTTGTCCAACCCATAAAATATCAAGAAAATTCCTAGCTCTTTCTCCCATCTGTTTCAGTGAGTACTTCTGGGTACAGCTTTAACTAAAGCATTCAAAATGCCTACAGTAGAAAATGGGAATATGAATGAATCAGTGTGAGAAGATAAACTGCACTGTCTCAAGAAAATTAGAAATAAAACAACCTGAAACATAAAGTTTGTCAGCTAAGCCCAAATGCCTTGGCAAGAGCTATTCAAACACATGGATTCCCTTGTGCCAGTGAGACCTGCAGTGTAATGGGCACCCACTCCTACCTGGTGGCAAGCAATCCACACAAGCAAGGACAAGAGATGTCACACGCAGGTTACTGAGCACTGAACGTGTGCAACAAGCTGTTTGTGATCAAATCACAGGTTACAAATGTCAGAAATTAACTACTAAAAAAACGTCACCTCCATATTATATTTGAAAACTACTCCTGCTAGCGGGCAAGCTACAGAGAGAAAAAGATTACCAAAATCAAAATATTGTTATCCAGTGTAACATTTAGCTGCAGGTAATGCCACTGCAGCCATCCTTGTGTGCATCGCCTCCAACTCCACACAGGTAACTGTCCATCTCTACTCCTGCACATCCCTTTGAACCCCATCCTTACAGCTCCTGCCCTCAGGCTGGCACGCTCACCCAGGAAGAGTGCTCACTTAACCCACCAGGAGCCAGAGGGAAAAGGACTAGTGACTGGGAGCAAAGCTGCAGGTGCTGACCCCAGTTGCATGAAAATGAGCACCTCAGTATACATAGCAAGGGCTATGTCATTTATAATTATTTTTTTTTTTTGCACTGATTTCAAAGGATTTTTTTCAATTTTTAAATATTGAATATGGACATGTTCAACATCCTTCTGGGCCAATATCTGCCTGTTTAAATGGAAACTACTAATCCTCCAGCACCAAAAGACATATTCAGTATACATACTCTGTACTTGAGACATAAATAATAAATGCAATTTAAACTGAAATTTGAGCAGACTTTCCATTAAGTAACAGATCACTGTTGGATGGGCATGGTTTTTTATATCTGGCAGAGGGCTGTATCTCAGATATGTAGACATCATGTAGAGATGGGATATTTTGTACGAACATTAATAATGATGTTCCTACATTGCTCATGCTGTGGAAATGCTTCCTATTCATCTCATTATCTTCTGGTCCCACAATGGCAGCATGATGAGTGCAGAGAAATAAGTGAGAAGCCTTCTATGTCTTTGTGTGGTGGGCATAAAATGGTTGCAAACTAGATGAATGTTTAAATACATTATCTCTTTGACATTTCGCACTACCCTTCTGGAAAGACCCCATATATTTAATATCAAAAGGGCAGAGACCACTTACCACGGGAGAAAAAGAGAATGACTGCTTTGTCCTGCTATCTGTATCCCAGGGAGCAGATCACAGAGGAACAAGATGGTTTCCCTTTACGCCTTGAAAGGGGCTGATGAGAACCCAGAAGCACCTAGATAGAAGTCAGATCCGTTCACTCATATCAGTCCCACAGATCTGCTCTAAATCTCTCTTCCCAGTCGCCTCCTCCAGGGTTAAAAAGATGGCACAGCAGAGTGTGCCAGAGAGGTTGTTCTGAGTTATTGTTGTGTACATTTCAGTGGTCATTGCTGTCTTCAAAACCCTCATTTCAATATAAATCACTTCTGTTTTCACAGTTTCTCCTGGACTAGTTCCACATCCCAAGGACCATTCCCATGAGTACCAGTTGAATTTGGCCCCCCCAGCTCTTCTCTAACGACCTTTCACAACATTGGTAAAGGCTTCAGCACTCACTGAAAGCATCAAAGGGCCTATTCTCATCTTTCATGGAGTCTAATAAGAATGGTGGGGCTATATATTCACAAAGCTGGCACTGCTTCTCTGCATGTCCTTTAAAAGCTGCAGGAGTCTCCATGTGGGAGAATGGGAATAACAGCACTGGCTTGCCAAACCATGGAGGCTACAACACAGACTCCCTTAAAAGACTTGTGGAAGCCAAAAACAGTTGGTGCAGACAAAACACTTTGCAGGAAAGTAAGAGGTACACATGTTCATGGAGAGGAGAGTAATGTGCCTAGAGATAGCTCAGCTGCCACACCAGCCTGCAGCCCCAAAATACAAACCATGACAAGACTGCAAAGATGAATATCCCAAACTTCACCAATCTCATTTACATCAGTGGCCAACTTCTTGTACAGACTAATCTCTGCAATAGGCCTCCTTTCTGCATTCTATTAACCAAACTATAAATATTTCATTTGAAATGTAAGATACTAATAAGCATCTTAAATAAAAGAAGATTGTGATAGATTGGCAGACTGCCACATTCATCTCCACTTTATACAGTGCCTCCTTCTTGTCTTCATCTGCTCAATGACATCCTTCTGATGGAATTAATTGGCCTCTTCCTTGCCCCATGCTATTTCTGGTTTAATTATAGTGCAGTTTGGTCAGTGGATGATGTTCTTCCTGCCGCTGCTCTTTCGCTCTCAATGTTCTCTGTTGGTGCAGGATGTCTCCTGAATTCAGTTCCATTTTCCTCTTACAAGTTCCTGACCAGTACTTCACAACATTTTCTGCAGAAAGAGCAATTTAGATCCCAACGCAAAGTAAGCTGTGATGAAAATCCATTGGCTTCAACAGTTGATAGATCAGATTTTCACACCTGCCATGTACCTCAGTGACCATAAGACAGAAATGTGCATTGGAAAATTAGGTTGCACATGTGAGGAAGAAGAGATGACAAGACTGATTGGAAGAAAAGAAACTGAGTTCCTGTTTTCTCAGGAAATTACAGCTTGACCTCAGGTTACTGAAATATTTCCATTGACTTCATGGCTTTTCCTTTCAGATATATCAGATATGAGACCTATCCAGTGAAGTACATTCCCTTGTAATTACCAAGCTACCAAAGTGCAAAAAGTTACAAAAGGGATGAAATGCATTTTAGAATTGGCCAATGGATTTCAGATAATTTTTGCATTTCTCCATGTACTTTTTTCTTTTGTGTATTTTAAATTGTTAAGAAGAAGATTAAAAATTAAGGCAGAGGAACATTTCTGGATAGAAAAGGGGAAGAAAAGGGAAAGTTCATCTTACAAGCAGGCACTCTTTCCTGGTAGACAGAAAGGTTAAAAGGATGATGCCTTTAGAAAATATGAAAGGCATTCCTGAGAAGTTCCATAGCCATGAAAGAGCATAATGTCAGGCTAAAGTAAACCCAAACCCATCCCAAAACCTTAATTTCCATCTTTTTTTGTTCCTGCAGAGCTTTCAGATTTCATTCTTTGTGACAGCTGGTACATAATTTTTTTCCCATGCCATGACATATTGCCCAGTTCACATGCCCAGCCAGTGCCTTCTATATGGCCTGTCAGAGCTGGTTTAATCTGTTTTGGGGAGCCAAGTATTAGTAAAGCCGGGGAGCATGCTCCTGGATGAACAGAACACTCCTGTGCCATAAGCCAGGCTCTGCAGCTGTGCTTGAGACCAGCCATGGACACACACTGCACTCGGCAGTGGTATTTATAGGATTGTTAACTGTCGGAGAGATGTGAGGCTCACCCCTGTAGCAGCATTTCCTTTGCTTCAAAAAGCACTTCTCTGAAGTGCCCGGAGACATCCTGTCTTAGGGGTTATTCCCAGTTAAGATAAACCAAGCAAAAATGTGTGGCTGCTGTCAAAAGAAGAATAATGTTAGTGCTTACAAAAGCTCCCCTTCACACAGGAACACCGCACCGTTATCCATAACCTCTGTGTTTGATTTCTCTGTCATATTTTCTCATACTGGAGATGGTCCCAAAGCAAACGTCTGAATTCAAGCACAGAACATGATTAAGAATCAAAGACTAGAACACTAGAACATATGTTTGGCTTCTTGCTTGCATCTTTAGAGAGGTCCAGCCAAAAGCCTCAGTACAAACACCCTTGAATATTTGTATGTTTTGCACAACAGGCCAAAATATTTGTGCTTAATACTGTTAACCTTTTGTTGACTAAAACTTTGATGCAAATCTAGTAATTGCCATTGATTCTGCAGGGGAGAGGAGCCCCATTTGACCTGAATGCAAGTCTAGCTAAGCCTTGTTTGTCCCCCAGATATTCTGACTGCTCCTTCGAGTCAAAAGAAGATTACTTCACACTACTGAATCCCTGAGATGAGTTCCAGTAGTGTTCAGGCCCTTAGACAAAACTCTGGGAGGGCAATACTTCATGGTATGGACACACCATGCTTACTTCCAGAGGACCAGATGCACTGGTTTCCATTGGAAGCTCTTTGCCTCTGGTTAGGGCAGAAGTAAAGGACAACTTTGTCATATTAAGCTGGTTTACTCCCGGCAGTAATAAAATTGGTTATCCTGTGAGATAATCACCTTAGCAAAGAGAAAAGGCCTTCAGTATGACCGAAGACCTATGCATATATCCCTCAAGCCTAGAACGAGAGGAAAGTCAAACTTACACAACAGCTGGAGATGTGACATCATCAGATAACCTCAGACAACCTGGACTTTTCCTCCACGCATCTTATGTGCGTGACTCTTCAGGTTGCACTGAAGGTTTCTGCTCCTCCAATCCTCCAGCTGTTTTAGACACATCTCAGCAGCCTGTCAACATCCCACACAGGTCAAGACAAGGTGTCAAACAAGTGCTTTTTGGCATAAATCAAACTTCTTCTCAGGTTTAGGTGTTCAATTTCTTTTCCTCCTTGAGGTTGTTTCTGACAATGTCACTAAAAGAAATAATGAATATCACCCTTCTAGAGCCGTTTTTCCACCAGCCATTTGACCACCAGCCATGGCACCCCAAATTAAGAAAGATATAAAGCTATTAGAGATGGAGGAAGGACTATGAAGATGGTGAAGGGTCTACAGGGGAAGCCATACAAGAAGCAGCTGAGGTCACTTGGTTTGTTCACCCTGGAGAGGAGGAGGCTGAGGGGAGACCTCATAGCACCCTACAGCTTCCTCACAAGGGGAAGAGGAGGGGCAGGCACTGATCTCTTCTCTCTGGTGACCAGTGCCAGGACCTGAGGGAATGGTCTGAAGTGTCAGAGGAGGTTTAGGCTGCATGTGAGGAAAAGTTTCTTCACTCAGAGGGTACATGGGCACTGGAACCTCCCCAGAGAAGTGGTCACTGTACCAAGCCTGACAGAGTGTAAGAAGTGTCTGGACAATGGTCTCAGGTACATGGGACTCTTGGGGTAGTCCTGTTCATGGTCAGGAGTTGGACTTTAACAATCCTTGCAGGTCCCTTCCAACTCAGAATATTCTATGATTCTATGTAAGACTAAAAAGTACCCAAACTACTACAAAGTAAATGAAACTCATTTTGGATATTGTGTATGTATGATACAGAGGGTACCTTAGCACATTTTCCTTGTACACCCAAAATCCCAATGACAATAAAATGATTTAAGAAAGAAAAGGTGAAACAAAAAATTCTTTTAAACGTTACTCGAGAAAATTTCAGCATGGAACATCTTCATCATGCTCATTAATCAAATCCCAAATAAAATCAGCTGTCTTCTAAAGTGAGAACAGAGGAAAATTAGGACAACATCCCTCTGAAAAAAAAAGTTAGACTTTTTTTATTCCAGGAGAACTCAACTAAAAGCTCCCTCCATTCAGGCACCTGGGTTTCGTTTCATAATAGCTTCGGTCCATTGTTCCTTATTATCAGAGCTGACTATGTTCAAGCTAAGGCAGATCTTGTTCCTAAATTTATGTCTCTGTGTGTGACCACTACAATATGTGTTTTGTATGGTTTTTCCTGAAAGCCTAATATAGTGATACCTGTGACACGGCTTGGACTCCCCCTTTCATGTATATTACCAACTCGAACTGCAACCTGCTGGTAGATTTTTCTTAAACTCTAAAATGAGGGTCTAACCTTCTCTTCTTTTTCTTTTTCTTCTCTGTTACCTATAATCTTGATTTGACTCACACAAAAGTGACACAGTGGGAAATCCACTCAAGAAGACTTTGACAACTAACAATGGAAACCTACCTACACGAAAGTTGACTGGTGGCGTTTATAGTGAAAAAATGTATTCAAGTTTAAAGATGTCATCTGTGTTAACTGATCCGTGTTGGTTTTGTGTGTTTTTGTCAAAAGAAATGTGCTGCGGAGTCACCTCTGTTAGGGTAAAGAAAACTAGCCAGAACAACATCATCACTAAAAATAGATAGGTATATTCAAGGAAAAAAATTTAAAAAAAAAAATCCCCCCAAAATATCTAAGTTTGGGTAAATACGATTTTGAGGTTGGACCAAATCCAAAGGACTTACATGAATTAGTAAAACTTGTGCAAATTTAAATGCAACTAACATATAGAATTATTTATTCTCCCATTCCTTTTTCATTCTCTAACACAAAAAATATTGTTATTTCATGCAGAACCAAAACTGCTTCAATGATTAAATTAAAGTAAGATCACAGTAAATTTTTCAGTAGTAGCTACTGATTGTTTTGGCTTCAGTTTTAGAGTTGAAGCTGAGACATTCTACACAGATTCCTGTCCTCCTGGAATGAATTCTTGCTGCAAAACAGCTTTCCTCATCAAAAGGGATGTGAATTGCCATTGGAAATCTGGGCATTTAATCCCAGAAAACAGAAGAGATGCAAGTTAGTACAAAGTTGAAACATGTTAATACCCAAATAAAAGGCCCTGACTGAACCTATGAGGATATTAAAGTCAGTGATTGTACAACCAGTCCTCATGTCCTCTTCCACATTCTAGGTCTGCTCTGCTAGGCTAGATCTTGTTACTGGCCACAGCTGCCTTGAAGCAGTTTGTCTCAGTATTATATTCACTGCTAATAGATGTTTCTGATGAAAAACATATCAAATACTCCACATATGTGAAGCTCAACCCAAAAATGGTCCTTTGGGTCAGGTTACAAACATGTGAAGGGAAGATGACACTACCATGCCGTCCCCATGAAATGCAGGACAACAGGGAAACCCAGTGGCTCCTGGAAGAAACCTGAGGTGCTGAGATGCAACAGAGATGGTCACTGTGTAAAGTGTGAATGGTAAAGAAAGGATCTGAAGGCAGAAGGAGGCAGAGAGGCAGTTGCATCACTCAGTTCATTTACCCAGGTCAGACTAGCTTGAAGAAAGGACAGAGTTCAGAGGAATCTGTGCTGTTGCTGTCCGTGCTGCAGGTGTTTCTAGCTAAACAGGAGGCTTTAAGGAGTGAATAGATTCATAGATGGCAAATCTTTCCAATCTGTGTATTGCCTACACCATAGAGATGTCTGTGAATTTAAATTCACTTAAAAAATTAGAGGGAAAGGAAAGAAAAAGATCATCTCTTAAAATGAAACAATTTGAAGTGAATCCCCTTTGTTCAGTGGTTTTTCACTAATCCAAGTTGTCATCCCTCATGATGCAGAGAAGTTCATTAAAGCAAGACCCTTGGCTGCTTTAGCAAAATTCATGCAGTAAAGAGGGAACTAAACTATATTGTCAGTGCAACAAGGAGTACCCCAGAAAATCCACTGAGAAGCAAATATTTTAGGATAAGTGGCTGAAGAAGGAATTTTGTCTCTGGTCATTGTGGCAACCCTGATTTTGCTGTGACTGTTCTGAACATGTTTGTTACAGAGAACATGAGTTGTGCCAGACAGTCTGCCTTGTGACTGCATGTCTTTTACAGTCATTTTAGAGCCAGGTAAACTGAGGGACTCGGTTAATGCATACTCCAGGCTGCTAGGAATGCAATTTGTGCATCTTGTTTCGTTGCAGACATTAACAGGCATTTTCTGGTGTGCTCCCTCACACACAGTACGTCTTCCCCACATGGACCCTCCAGCTCAGCCCAGACAAGGGCTATCGCAGCTCCCATGGCACCCTCCTGATTTCCACTGCAGCATCATTGCCAGACAAGGCTCAGCATCAGACCTCCATGAGACGAAAGCTGGCTAAATTCTCCAACAAGAAAACCCCCAAAAGTCGTGTGATTAAAAAAAACCAAACCAAAACCCCTTTAAATTCTACTTTAGAGAGGATGCGTTCAAGTGCAGATTGGGGTTATTGTGTCTCAGTCTGCCATCTCATACTCAGGGTATTTGACCCAGCAACACCTGCCTGGAGGAAGAGACAATGTTTGAAATTCCTGTTAGAAACAATTATCTACTTGACTTTAAAGTATGGGTCTTTCTGCTTTTATTATTTATTTTTTTTTTTATAGGAGGGCATAAAAAAATCAAACCAAAACAAAGCAGAAACGTTCCCAACACTTTGAAGGTCCTGTTTGTGCTGAAACAGACTCCGTGAGTCGGTAATTGGCCTCTCAGAGCCCAGGGGATGTGAGGCTGAGGCAGTTGGGCAGGCAGGCACTGATGCCACGCTCAGCACTTCTGCAGCCCCTCGCTGTCCCTGCCTGGCCGCGGGCTCTTCACTGCAGCAGGACGTGCCACGGTCCCCATCCCACAGGCTGCGCTCAGCACCCTCCTTGCTCAATATCCCCCACCTCTACCAACCCTTCTGTAATGCTCCCATCCCTTTGCTCCACTGCAAAGGGCTGGAGAAGGGGTCACAGGGAGATGTGGCTGATACAAGGGTGTCGGTGTGCGGGCAAAGTCCCCGTGCTGCTGGAGAACGTGGCCTGTTTCACAAGGGCAAACAGAGCAGGCACCCACCTCTGTGGACAGCTGAAAACAGAAGCAAGAGCGCAGCCACAAACATGAAACTTTTATTCAGTGTCGTTAACTATTTCCTGCTAAACCAGTAGCTGGAAGGTCTCTGTGGGGTTTGCTTGCTCCAGGACACCTATGGGGGATGCAAAGGGGGTGCCTAGAAGTGAGGTCAGAGATGGCTCCACAAGCACCCGTCTCATGCCCAAGACAGGTCAGGAAACAGCCCTGATTCCCTGCCTGGTGTGTAGGGTGGCCCAGGGTACCCCAAGGCATCCCAGCCCAGCCCAGAGGATTGGGAGGCATCAGAGAGGTGCCTCAGAAAGCACAAAGTCATCCACACTCAAAGAAACTTCCCTGCAGGACACGGGAGCTGGATAGTGCAGGGAATGGGCGACTTCAACCCTGCCTGTCCCAGGGAATCCAAACTGTTAGTAAAAATAATTAAGCCTCATCAATGTCCTTGCTTTAAAAATCCAAACAACAATAACAAAAAGACCAGTCAGGTTAATTACACTAGAGCAGGGAGGAATCTCTAAGATATAAATACATTTCCATGAACATTAAAAGCAAACCCCTCTCTAAAGTGTTTTTCTTTCACAAGCAAGCAAGAAAACGCATTGGATAAAACAAACTTTGCTTATTTTAGTTTCGACTCAATTACCTGTTAATGGAAAAAATCTGGCACCACTAATAATAAGGCAGGAATGAGATCACTGTTCTGGAGGCCTGGCTTGTCAGGGAAGCTTGCAACAAGAAGTGCATTTATCTGCCTTTCTATAACCCTTTTCAAGCACTCTGTCAGGGAGCCCAAACTGAACAGCCAGTTTAGGAGGAACTTGGAACCTGCTCCAGGCCCCCTTGGCCCTCTGGGAAAAGGAAAATTATTGTTGGCAAGTCTGCCTGGCTCCAGAAGTTGATCCAGTGCCCCCCACTTGCCCATGCAGCAGCAGACAGAGCTAAGAATTTTGTTATAATTAAATAACAGTGTGCTGATTGGTTGCTGGAGGTGGTCTTGAAACTGGTGTTTAAGGCAGTGGAGAACAACGGTTACTATTCATAGAAAAAGCAGAGTCTTAAAATCCATCTGTTTCGTTCCAAATTTAGGCCAAAAAAATGCTCACTCACTGTCTTTAAAAATACCACCTGCTTAGCTATTTTGTATAATGTGCCATTATATAAGTTTGAAGAAGGAGCAGGCAGGGAGGCAGTGGGGGCTGAAGAAGGGGCGGGTGGAACAGATTAAAAAGATATAGTTAGATCCAAAAATACCCCAGCAGCATATTTAAAAGGGAACACAAAATAAGGGAGCAAAGGAGACAATTTCTGATGAAGATTAAAACCAGAGTGTTTGCTAATGCCTGGGAACCAGCTACTACAAGTGGGCTTGTTTGCAAATAAGGTAATAATTTTTTCTCTCTCTCTTTTTTGAAAAGAACGCCCGCCCTTCTTGCTTCACACACCCAACCCCAGTCTTCACCATGCTACAGAGCTGTGGAGACACCCTGAGCCTTTCCCACCCTGTAGACCTTTTAGGTGAGGTCTCCCCCAGGGCATGGCAAGCCTGACTGGCCACAGCCCCTGCCAGCAGGTGCCTCCCAAACAGGGCTGTGCGTCCCATGGGTGAGCTGGTGCCAGCAGCTAAGCTGAAGGAATGAGACAAGGAGCTGGTAACACCAGGGCTTCCCCAGAGCAGCTCTGCTCTGCAAGCAGTGACATCAGCAAGGCCTGGTGTCCTGCAGATGTGTCTCCTATCTCCCCACTGTCCTTCCCCTCCCCTCCCTTCCCCACTGCACTCTTACATAATATTACATATTGCAGCTGCAGCATTTCCAGTTTGCCCTATACCCCTGACTCTTGTTCCCTCCAATATCCCAATGCTCTCCATGTCTCCTACCTAATCTTCTTGGCCTGCCAGCTGGGCAGGAGAGTGCAGATGCTGGTCCAGAAGTAGACGTGTGATAATTGGCCATCTGGATGCTGCCAGAGAGAATGGATAACAGCTGAGCTGTCCTTGCCTTTTCTTCAGCAGTGGATCTGGAAAGCCTCTCTTCTCAGTGCCGGCAGAGATTTCCCTGGAACTCAGAGGGACTTTATCATCTCAGAGAGTTTGACTGCTGCTGTCAAATCTGGTTCAAAATGTCAGAGCATCCAAGAATTATCAGGAAAGGGTCAAACAGATGGACAGAGAGTATGACTTCATGTTCTCCACTGCCTTAGAGGTCCAGACTAACACTCCCCCACCCCAAATTTAGAAGCATTTCCAACTTCAGAAAAGGAGCAACTCCTAGCCCTTGGATGAAAGTCATGCATTAATATTTTTGATTGATCCCAGCAGAAAATCAGTCCAGGGATTGGAAGACTACACTCTTCAAAGGCTCCTGAAACGGGTTGGTGACATTACTGACAATGATGGGTGCTTGGGATGTATTCACTTGTAGCTGATCTGCCTTAAAAGTCTCATCTTAAAATGAATGCCAAAATAACTGTCTACCCTTTTTTTATAATGTAGCTATTGCTACAATCTCTAAGCAAATTTGCATATTCACAGCTTTAAGGCTCAAAGAGCTTTAGACTTCCTGTCCAATGAAGATGACTGAAGATCAGTCTTGGTCCTGCACTGAATTTAGGCTTCAGCTGGAGTTTCTCTGGCTAAACAGCACTGAAAACCTTTACCCAGAATCTTAGGTGGTAAAATGCTCCTATGTGTACGCCAGACACAGCTGGGCAGCACTGCCACACACGTTGCATTATTACTAATTATTATTACTGCTACTACTGTTATTTTGCTTTCATGATTGTTGCAATGGCCTATGCAACTATTTTACTGTAAATTCTCTTTACATCTTTTTATGGTCTAATGACATGAATAGGACTCTAACAACTGTTCATTTTTTCCCTGCCTTTCCCTTCCTTATTCTAAGCAAAGCTTAAAACCATGTGGCACTGCTTTATTGAGTCAGCAATTGCTTAAACTTTTTAAAATTCCATACACTAAGTGAAAAATGAGATTTACAAAACTAATGGAAAATGTCTCCCGAACATGCAATACACTGACTTGCTTCCTGGCCTTAGCCCATAAAACCAGATGGAAGCAACAGCTACAGTGAATTACCTGCTGTACACAGGGCCCCATCCTGTCCTGTGGCAGCCCTATATGAGGACAGAACCTGCCAGTTTGTCACCACCCCACTTGAGAAGTTGTCCTCACTCGTGTGGGTCTCGGGCTGAACACGGTGATCAGGTCGTACCCCTGTGGTCTGTTGCTCAAACTATTTTACACCTACAGTGTATGGGGAGGGCTGTCTCTCCACCATGTTTCCAAGTGTACCTGGACTGATGAGGTCCTTGGCTGCAACTCCTGGACACAAAGGGAATACATATAAATAATGGCAATTTTCTCCCAGGAGCCTTGACCTAGCTCAGTTCCTCAAAGCACGGCAAATCTGGAGGCAAATTTGAAGGCATAAACCCTCTAAGGGATAGAGCCAAGGCACAACCTATAGAAAACACAAGCAGTTGCTTTCCCAGGAATATACAATTGTTTTCCACAGCAAACAAGTTCCCAGCACGAGTCATTCACCACTTGCAAGCTCTGTTCAACATATCTTTCAAACACATGCCTCTCTCACCACACACACAGAAGGAAAACCAATTTGTGCAGGAACGGTGCTTTTGGACTCTGCTTTCCAAAGTTTGCTAATAAAGCAGCGAGCAAAGAGCACAGTGTTTTGCTGAATATATGAATCATACCTTGATGGTGTCTTTTGAATCATGGCATTCAAAGATCTCCCTGGAGCACTATGCCTTACTTTAGAAGAGAGCAGCTATCCCCAGCAGAGATGTAGCACGTGTGTCTGGCTGATGGATGGCCATGCTCTAGCAAGAGTCAAAACATTTAGGAACAAGAAAAAAAAAAAAAATTCCCTAGAAACCTTAACTAGCAGGAGAGTTATTTGAGCATTGCATTCAGTTTGCTGGCTACCAACAACAGCAAAATTTGGCACCTACCATAAAGGCTTTTGCAGCAACGTCCTTTTCCCCATCCCACCCACACGCCCGTCATGGGTGACGGGGGGACATGTTCTGCTGAAGTCAAGGGGAGTGTCGTGTTAAACCACAACAGAAACACCATCAGGCCTTGGATCAAGGGAGATAAATGGAGCCTGGTAAAAAATTCACCATGACTTAATCCTTCTAATACGACATAAGAAGCAATACTCAGATATCTGCCCTTCATTAACACATTTGAAACAAAACAAGTGTGGCTTCTGGCTTGTAAACTAGTAATTAAATATTAGCAATTTAACACACTATATGTTGTTTAAACATTATTTAGTACTTCACCTAGTGCCTCCCAGCCCCTCATAAAGCAGATTCCTTCTGCAGCCAACACACACTTTGCAGCCAGTTTTGGTTTTACTGGACCCCACAGCAAGGGACAGCACTGTCCCACAGCTGGGGCTGGGCATACCAGAATGGCCCTGTTCCCACATCTCTGCAGAATACTTACCCTTCCTGCAGGGCCTGTCAAGACCACTTGAAGGGAAGTGCACTCCCTTAGCAATGCACCTGCAAAATGGCAGGGTACAGAGCTGCCTTGAGACCTTTACATTCCATTACCCTCAACTCCCATTTTAAGGATTACTGTGCCTGAGATGACTGGAACTATGGTGGCATCCACTCATGACAGATTCCTGGAAACTATGTCTAAATCCCCAGTAAGTTTAAAAAAACCAAGCAAATCAACCATGTAACAAGAATCCTTGCATGTAAATTCACTCCCATCCTGCAGCACCAGCAGGCACTGCTGTGTCGGGTGGATGCTGGATGCTCACCACTGAGGACAGGCTGTGCTGCAAGGGCTCACTGCATTTTTAAAAAAACCCCAACCAAATAATCCCCCCCAAAAGTGCTAAACTGGGCTTAAATCTGTCCAGGAGATAAACCCTAGGGCCAGCAGAAGGACTTTGACTAATTAGGGCTACCTGGGCTCTCCTGTGTGACCTTTACAGCCCTGTGTTGCAGGATCACCAGATTGAACAGAAATATATTAAAGGTACGATCAGCCCTGATCTCCTGTCCCCCAACCAGGCTCACTTCACGCAGGACGACATTCCTCAAGCTCACATGCTGTTTGTCTTTTGCCAAATCATGTGCCATTTGCTTTAAATAAAAAGGATTTTCAACCACTGCTCCTCACGCAAAGGCGTGCTGAGCAGGGAGAGGGCCAGTGCAAATGCATTTCACGGCAGTTCCCTGGGAACCCACAGGAAACCGGGGATTTCTCACAACCAGAGCGAGCTGCAACTTGCCACGATTTTCACTAATTTTTTTCCAGGAGGTTTTCCACGGCCTGTAAATCTTTCTAGCAAGATAAAATGCAGTCAACGCATAAATGAGTTGACAAGTCATTCTCTGCACATACTAAGTTGCTTTTATTAATCCAGAACTGCATGCTACAGATACTGTACAGCATGAACATTTATTCATTACAAAAAATGGCTTCCAAACCATTAAAAATGAAAATTGGAATAAGAGCATAAAACGGAACAGTAACATCACAACTGTTAGGAAACATTCAAAGTATTCACAAAAAATGTTATAGTTAGCATCTTAATAAACCAGAGAAAAATCTGAGACAGTTTTACAATCGCTTCATGTCAACTACAATGGCACTGAATGAACAGATGAACAATTTTTCAGCTTTATACAGCGTTTTTTGCAACATCAACATGCCTAGGTTTTTTTTTTTTGTTTTAAGTTTGCTACCTACCTGTATGTAGTAAGTGTACATAAAAGTGGCAGTCTGATTTTCCTTTTATGAATAATCTAATATACAGAATTTGGCCCTTAAGGGTTTATACCTCTTCATTTTAAATGCTTTCCGGACAATCTGCTACCAAACACGTCTGTTATAGGTGACATTAAAACTACATACATATCTACCTATGTAACATCACAGCAAAACATGATGAACAAAAAAATTACAGCATTAAAAAAAATAATAAAGTTGTCGGGAGAAAGTTAAAAGTCACTGAGAATTTTGGCACATAAAAATTTTGCACACAGCCTACAGTCCTAATGTCGCAGGGGATTCAGCTGCAGTTCTGAACGGGAGACACTTGGACCTTGCTATTTTTCAAACAGCGTTGCTAAAAATTCCCTTGCTAATTTTCAAGTCTTTTCGTGTGTAATGGCTTTTAAAGCAATTTTATTTTTTTACACTATTGATCCTTGAAAAAATGCATCTGCGAATGTCCATTTGGTGGCAAATTTATTTAATATAGAAAAAAAAAAAAAAAAAAAAAAAAAAATCACGAAAAGAAATCAAAAACAAAATCCCGGAAAAAAATATATATATACACATTTATATATAAACTTAAAAACCTTGTACAAATGAGTTGTTATATATAAGATGCTTACACTAAAGGAAAAAAAAAACCCTTTATACAATGTTTCAAGTAAAAAAAAAGAAGAAAAAAAACATTTAAAAAGGGACAACATACAGATACAACAAGCAATTTCTAAAGCAATAAATACTACTGGTCCAATAGCGTTGTGATACTTTTAATTGTTGAGTAGCGTCCCCTCCCCCAAAAAGAACAACACCATGGAACAAGGTATATTAACACATTTTTTTAACCCTTTGTTTCTGTACATTTAAACAATAACAAGTAACATCACAATAAAGGTTGTTTCACACAAGGAAGAAAAAAAAAAGAAGTAGTAGCGGCACCGCATTCGTTGTGCCCTTAAAGGTTTAAAAACCAGATGTAAAATGATTGGTTCGCAAGCTCGTATTTAATACAAATAATAAAGAACCAATGCCTCCGGCAAGGGCTGCTTCAAAATTGCTTCTTTTTTTTTTTTTTAATTTTTAAAATCAGTCTTTAAAACTAAGCTATTGGAACTACATAACAATTATGTATATATATATATTTTTTAAACGCTACAAAGACTTTAAACAGCTGTTGATAAAAATTTTGGCAGAATCATGAGGCTTTTCTCATCTACATATTTAAAAAGGAGAAATTGAAATAAGAATGGGTCAAATATTGACCAATGAACTCGATAAAACATCAACTAATGTAGCCACATGGCACGAATTAAAAACGAAACCGAGAAACGACGACAAACAGCGGACGACGACGAGGAGGAGAAGGAAAAAAAAAAGAAAAGAAAAAAAAACCCAACAGAACCCCAAATACCAACAGAATTCAATCCCCCCGAAAGGAAACCGAAAGGACTAACGAGGCTAAAGCTATTCTAAGGACTTGGTTACGAGGGAGAGCGGCTGGGGCTGTGTCCCCGCCAGCGAGCTGTGGGAATGCAAGGAGGACGTCGAGGGCTGTGCGAGGGATGCGGCGGCGGCCGGCGGGAGGGCGGCCGGCGGGTGGTCCAGGGCCCCGTTGGGGCAGCTGGCGGCAGGCAGGGCGCCGGGCTTGCTCGCAGCGCTCTCAGCGAGGACGAGCGAGGATGGCGGCGGCATCATCACCAGGTGCGCCAGCGGGTCGGGCTTCAATGAGAGCGAGAGGGGTTGCGTTTGTTCAGTCTGTGGTTTCGAGTCTCTGGAGGGGGAGGCGAGCATGGCAGGGGAGGACGGAGGAGAGTCTAGTAAGCTTCCATCTGAAGAGGGTGGGCTGACGCAGCTGCCTTCACCTTGTATGTAGCGAACGCACTTTTTTTTTCTCCTAGAAACAGGGAGAGAGTTATCTGTGAATAAAGGGCAAAGATGCTGATGGTGACAGTCATCTAAAGCAAAGAGCCGTCCATTTGCTACTCTGGGCTCTGCACAGGTGGCACCCTGGCCCCATGCGCCATCCTGGGGGTCTGGCGGGGTGTCCTCGGCACCAAGCCCGCTTGGGAACCTACCCTTGGCTAACAGATTTGGAAAGGATTCACCAATTGTCTCTTCATCCCCCTCCTCTTCAGGCTGCCTCCTTTCCTTATTGTAATAATCAGGAAATCAGGTAAGTAGTTTTTTAAGCCCACTGTGCTAATCTACAAACTTTCCTCCATGGGCAAAAAAAAAAAACGAGAAAGAAATTTAATCCTTCTAAAATAAAACCTCTGGATAGTTGATGGTATCTCAAGATGTCCCATAAGGCTGTCCAACTCAACAGGACTATCTCTACATCTGTATCACCTGTCTACATCACCTGTAGTCTCTTACGAAGCCCTGCCCTTGGAAGGCAAGAACAGCTGCAAACTACTGCTCATTGCTTTCTCCTCTGTTAAGAACCACACCAAATCCAAAAATGTCCAGAGTCAGACAGGAGGGATATAAAATAGAGAGAACAAGAGAGAGGGGAAATAAAAACAAAACGAACAAACAAAGCAAACAGAAGAAAAAAACAGGAAAAGAACAGGATAAACAGAGTATGATCCAAAATAACAAGAATAACTGGTTGTATGGCCTGCAGGTTGTGGCTTTAAATAGACTCAGTTTTACTTTTTGTTTTAGGGGAGAGTGATAGATTTGGGAAGCTGCTCATCTGTGTTTTGGGGAATTTTCCTCTGAGAGGCCATCCATGTAACTCCAGAGTGGGATCCAATTTCAGTAGGTGAAGAACATGACGACAGGTACAAAGGTGAGGAGCAACATGAAGCTTATTTCACGCCAGGGAATACGAGAGTCTCACAAGAGCTGCTCACCTTCAAATAAGTAAGTGACCCGACAGAGATCTTTTCTCCTCCCTCTGTCCACTTAACAATGTAAAGGAGCAATGAAAACAGATGACAGTTTCACACCATCTTTCTTGCCAAGTATATATGCAAGACAATTCTAGCAGCAGGACAGAACTAATGAGGCAAACAATCACAGCATCTGGCAGAACGATGTTCAGTGGCCACCTTGACCCTAAGAATGCTGGCTCTCCAGCCCTCCTATTCACAAGCACACTTTCCATGGGAAGTGCTGAAGCACTGTCATGCAGCCCAAGGCACGTGACAAGGTCTGTCTAGAGCAGCTCTGCCACAAAAACTTTGGATGCTCATCTTAGCTGCACAAAGCCACCAACGTGAAGGAGTAGGGTTGCTCTCCTACTCCTGTGGATACCTCATTCCAGCTCAGCTGCTCCATCAGAGGAAGTGCCTGAGTGTGGCACAGCAGCTGAGTGCCACTGGGTGACATTCCCCACTTGCAGAGGTGCCCCCAGTCCACTGCTGGTTGCCAATGTTCTCCTCTATGTATGGCAACTCTGTCTGGGTTCAACCAAGGTCTGCCATCTAGGCAATGGGGATGATGCTTCTCAGCTACAAGGGAGATCAAACCAACCTGATCCTGGAGATAAAAAATATCCATCTCCCATAGTCAGATGGGGAACAACAACCCCAGCACTCCACCTTTTACCATCTGCAGTGAGGGACCAGTGCTGTGATATCCCTTCCTCCAGAGACTCATGTTCTGCTCCACTTTCCACATGGCAAGGTAAGGGGTTAGGGCTATTAGAGTTTTAACCACGTTAGCCTGCAGATAAATACATGCTAAAAAACTAAAGACAACCATGCAACTTAAATGTTAAGAAGAAAGAAAGAAAGAAAGATAGAAGACAGCAAGTGAAGGCTGTAAACCATGCTTTATTAGAGCAACGTTAAAAGACAGAAAAAATTAATTTGGTGGGCTCAAAACAGAACCTGTTAATTCTTCTATCATCAACAAACAACATGGGTAGTCCCTGGCTCTTGACTAAAGACAGTTCTGCTGCTCTTTCTCTCCTCTCCTCTCTCACCACTTTCTTACTTCAGTTCTGCAGCACTACCCGGGGCACAGTTCATGTTTGGACCATCTCTACAGCTCCAGTGGCAAGGCAGAACAGTTAAGCTTCATAAAGCTCATCAACATTACTCGTGTGCAAAGGTGTGTTCTTACATTCTGGAGACTGCAGGACTCCCTTTCCATCCTTAAATTAAAATTATTTGCAAGCAGAGACTCAGGCCCTGCCTGCCTTATTGATGGGGGTCCAGGAGTCATTCAACTGGATTGCTCTCAACCCACAATGCAACTAATTGTTTAACTGGAGGCAGTTTGAATCTAGTACGCCAGCATTTCAAATTATTTTTATTTTTTTTAGTATTATTTAAGTTCTGTGGCCTGAAAGGAAGAGCTCCCATAGCAAAGCAGCCTTAAACCAGGTCTACTTGACTTTCTGACTCTGCAGAGTTAACAATCTTATTGAAACTAAACTCATTGCTTTGCTACCTGAAGTAATTTTCCTTTGACTAGTATTAAGGGAGCAGATTGCTTCCTCTGCTTCTGCTGTATATTAAACTCCTTAACAGTGTGGCCACTTTTAGTATGAAAAGCCATTTACTTAAATTACAATGGCTCAAGGGGGGAGACATTTCTCCCGTCTGTGTCAATCCCACCATGTGCTACCTGTGGTCACGTACTTTTCAAGGTTAGCTGGGACAAAAGGCACAGATGGCAAAACCCCAAACCATGCAAGCCTAATTTTGGCAGAAGTGAACAATGGCAGGCAACTTTGGTAAAGGGGCATAAGTAAAAATTTAAGGAACTACTTGTGCCTCAGTTCTGCTCTCCTAAAAGCAGAACCAAAAATAATACATACCCCCCTCAGAAACACTAAAGAGGATTATTCACTTGTGTGTCGCTCTGAAAGCATCAACAGCTCCATTGGTCTGGTAAACACCAATAGACCTGATCCCACTCATGCTGCCCTTGAAACTAGTCCCAGGACAGCACCAGGAAACCTGTAATGCTGCAATTGCCATGAGTGAAAGCCACAGAGAAAGACAAGGGTTTATTCAGTTGCTGTGAGCAAAGATGTCTCAGTTTTTATCACAGTAGCAAACTGCACATCTTTAGCACCTAAGATGCACTAAAGTGCTACCATGCAAGCAAATGCAATGTTATGATGGTTAGGACCAGAACTAGGAGAGAAATATCTATCACTAATACCTAGTGATAAAATGCCTCCATGCATTAAAAAAACCAAACAAAAAAGGAAAAGCAGCTGACTCTGTATCAGTGAGTCTAAAGCTATCGGCTATACATTGAAGTTGTCCCTGATGTGCTGCAAGGACTTCTGACCAAAACCTGGTGTAAGTTAAGACAGGGTTTGTGCTTCACATGTAACCTAAGCACTGTACAGACCAAATAAAAAGTCCCCTTGCTGATAAAATGTAGTTTTAAAAGTATCTTGTTTACTTAAGCAGTCAGGGAAAGATAACACAAACATGATGTGCCCTCAGTTCTGGTACTTGGCACACAGAGCCTGACATGCTTCAAATATTTTATCTCTAGACTACACAAATATCTGCTGATAGTGCGCAGCAAACTAACCACAGACTAGAGCCTAACTAAACACAGCACTGGAGTCTTTGGGTAGAATGAGACTCCAGCCTCCTGACACAATGAACTAGCTACCCAGCTCTTCTGGACTGAACCCTTCTCTGCTTAAGCTTTAAGAAACTGCTGCTTTCCAAGCTTGTTTAACATGTGTACTGGCCTCTAAGAGCCCAACACCCAATACTAGCATGTCTCAAATGGGACAGTATGCAACCTGCTGAAGACATTTCTGGTGCCTTATCTGGTACATTGACACACACCGCCACCCTCAATCCGGGTTTTCCTCGGCACTAAGCACAGACAAGACTGCGTGCATACACAAAATACGATGGACATCTGATCTACATTCTAAATGAGATGGAGCACATGGGACTGGCATGAGTAAGAGGGGAAAATGTGGGAGAGGAATCACTACACAAAGAGTGTGGTTTGGGTTGAAATACCTACCATCATAATATTCCAAATTCAAAGACTGCTTGTATCAGAATAAAGAAACAACAAATTTAACCAAATGCGATCATATAAGGAAAAAGGAATGAGAAAAGAACTACTCGGTATCCCTCCACCAAGAAAGAAGTACGTATTGAGTTACACATGGAATTAAACTTCAGTAGAACATGGGCTGCCGAAATTTGGGCTCTCTAATATCTTTCATCTCCTTTTAATGCTGGAAACTGTGTTACTAAAGTTGTAATTAGTTTTGTTTAGAGCACAGATGTTTACAGCTCACTTGCCGGGATAAAATTTAGGGAAAAATGTATTTTTGGAATCAGAAAAATAAGGTATCAGATAATTTTTAAATGGCATCTATGTAAACTTTACTGAGGCATAGGAGCCTACAGGCAGATACTTAATTTTGCAGATAATACCAAAAAATGAATACAATATAAGCTGTAAACACTGGCTTTTACATCTCTGATCATGAGAAAAACACTAGTGCTGCAGATCCCAGAACCTTTTTAAAAAGCATTTGGAAGCAGCGGACATAGACCCGAATGAAAGACAAAATATAAATGTCCAGCTAAACATTAATTTTGCTGGCAATCTTAAAAAAAAAAAAAAAAAAAAGGCAAAAAATAGCAAAAAAATTTGCCAGCTTTAAGGACTTTTCTTGTTCCCAGTTCTACCACCAGGGAGAGGTTATTGGTAAAGAAAGAGAGAAAATGGCATTAAATTAGCAAGAAATTCCAAAGATCAAAGATTATTAGCAATTGATGCTGTGGGAAAGAGAAAGGTGGGGAGTGGGGAAAAAAGATTAAAAAAATAAAATCACACAAATGCACTAAGAAGACAGATTGCTTTTATTTCCCCAAAGGCCTAATGGGTAGTATTATACCTGCATGGTTTGCACCATAAACTCTGTCGGTCAAGCCCGAACAATGCCCGACACTTCTTTGGAGTATTTGCATCTGTTAGCATAAGGTAAACACAAAAAATACAACACAATGGTGGATAGAGCTCATTTGGTCTGCGTCATCTTAGCTACAGCTACGTTAGCTTTCAATCACCTCCGTTTTATTTGGTAATCTCCCCTCGTACCAAGGGCAGGAAAGAAAACGAGACTTTCACAATGAGTCAAAGGAAAACCAAAAAAATCTCCGACACAGCCATGCGCCTGTCTGGTGTCGGTACCGCACTCAAGGGCTTTGGGAGAGACTTTCCTTGGGTGGAGGCTTGGAAGGCAGGAGTGTGGTTGAGCCACGGATCAGATGGGCTTAAGGTTGATGCTGTTTTACAGTGGGTTTTTGGCTAGCAGCAGCAAAGAGGAAGGCAAAAACAAAAAAAAAAAAAAACCAAAACAACCAACAAAGAAAAAAAAGCAAAACCCTTTCAGAGAGACGATAACTGATGGCAGTGTCCCACTCCCTTGTGTCTTCTAGATCACAACACAGAGCTACAAAGCAACAAGGCAGGAAAAAAAAGGGGAAAGTACCAAATAAACCAGCTGCAAATCAGCCATAGCGAGTCTGGGAAAACTATACACACCTGCAGGGGCCGCACCAGTTATTCTGTTGATCAAGGCCAAAGCGCGCTCGGCATTTCTTAGGAGCGCTCAGGTCTGAATGAGTTCAAGAAAAGCGAGCAGAAAAGGGAGAGAGGAAAAAAAAGAAAAGGGGAGAGGGGAGAGAGAGAGAGAGAGAAAGAGAGAAAAGGGGAGGAAAAAGAGAAAGATAAAAATAAGGAAAAAATAAAAATAAAAAAGGGAATAAAAATCAATGTCCTCGTTATTAATTGCAAATATTGACTTTTGATTTAAAAGTTAAAAAAAAAAAGTGATAATCACATTTTTATTCAACTCTTGAGATTAGCTGTTGCAATTAAAGCTGCAGTATCCCTTTATAAAGGACTGTTTATTTCCCTTTCAAGAGAGCAGGTAGAGGAACGTCATTGTGGCTGGTCTAGCAGGATGTTTCAGGCAAGATTTATTTGGGCTGGGTTTTTTTATTCTCTTTTTTTTTTTTTTTTTAAGAGGTGGGGGAAAAAGGAAGAAAAGAAGCTGAGTATGGAAGTTAGATCCTGAACATGCTTTTTTCTACAACTCAGATAAAAAAAAACAGACAAAAAAAAAAAGAAATACAAAAAAAAAAAAAAAAGGAAATCATATCTCCTGGGATAATGCAGCTTTTGGAATAACATTCAATTTATTTGTTTTTATTAATTTGTATTTAAAAGAATGGATAAGAGTAAGCAGATTGCGGAATGAGTATGTTAGTATCAGCCAGAAAATAAAACATGAAGCATGGCAAGGTGCTGAGTTAGTACAGCAAGTGAATTGCAATGAAAAGGCTTGAGCAGAAAGAAAGAAAAAAAATCCAAAACTAAAATAATAATAAAAAAGTGCGTATGCATGCTAATGTGAGAAGACTTAGTGGGAGCCATGAAAAATGCCATTAGATTAAGGAGGTTCATTACTGACTTGCTTCCATTCTTTATCAGTCTCTTTAAAGAAATACTGCATATTCAATTTGCACAGTTAGTACAACTCTTGCGTTATTTTTACTGTATTACTGTTTTAATAGCAATTGTTACAAAAACAAAAAAAAACAAAATTAAAAAATACTATCAAACATAATGAAGATATATAGATCATAAATACTATCAAAACGTGTGGATGGTACTTTTTTCTTAATGTCATAAGTGTTTAATGTTAAAATCTATAATGGCAGGAAAAAAAATTAAAAAGCAGTTTATAAACTATTTTAAATGACTCAAAATGACGTTAGCACCTGTAATCGGAGGAAGTGAAAGGCAAGGATTTAGGAAACATTCGCTGTGTTCTGAAAAAAAAGAACAAATTATACAAAGGCTTCAAAAAAACTAAGTTAGGGCTTCTTCAAAGTTGACTATGAGATTGCCTATGCAGTATTTCTAAGTTCCTATATATAGAATGGCAAACCTCCTTAATTTAAAATGGGTGCGATTTACCACTGTAAGGCATGCATCGGAACATACAGGTACAGCCCAAATTAATACCAAACACGCACACACACACACACACACATGTGCAAAATAAGCGGACAACTTTAAAAACGATGGCATAGGCATTACAGCTACGGCTCTGCAGTTAAAGGCTTGGCAACTACCACGTACAAATTCAGCTAATGTCACACGAGGCTCTCACATGCAATGGCTTGGGTTACTAGTTTTAGACGGGCAGTAATGCGTAAATAATTGGAGTGCATTTAAAAAAAAACAGCTGTCTAGTATAGGGACTGGCTCCCCTGAGGCCAGGAAACCTGTACCCACCTCCCCCGTACCTAGAAGGGTCACACCAGGATTGCCACACTTCCACTAAGAAAGAGATTTAGGGTTTCTTTTACTTACCATTGGTCTCTCCTGGCTGCTTATCCCTTTTCCTCTTCTTCTTCTTTCCCTGCAGAAAACAGACACAAAGGAGAAGGATTAAAACAAACCAAAAAAAAACCAAAGCAAGCGTCCTTGAAAGTCTGCATCGAGCAGTGAGGCTGCAGCTGGTGTGGGAAGCTCCCCAGGGAGGACACTGAAGTGTGGCATGGGCTCACCCTTGGTGGAGGAAAGTTTGGGGGGGGCCCAAGGAGATGCTGCACCCTGGGATTGGCTCTGCCTGCCTCCCCCGTGACTTTTTGGACAGCCTCACTGCAGCCTCCTCAACCCACCAAAGCCAAGAGCAGCTGGGGCCGGTGCAGAACAACTTGCAAGATGCTACTTTTAAGCTAAGACCATCACGAAGACAAAAGCAGTTGACATGTGTGTACACTCCTGCATCCCAAGTCTTGGAAATCATTTATGCGCATGTTTTGGTGAGGCAGGGAGGGAAAGAAGAGGGCATTGAGGTAGGGAGAGTGCATGAGTGAGGTCAGATTGAGCCCCTGGAGTTCCTCAGCACCAAAACCCAACTATTAAAGCAGACAAGGAAGCCACAATAGTGAGCAAATCCTAACCTGCAGTTTTGTAAGTGCACTGACAACCTAGAAAGCAATGCCTGGGCAAGAAAAAAAATCCACACATAGCCAAGAACCTTCCCACATTTTCCTCTATCACAAGGAAAATAAGCAGTAATATTTCGCTAAACCATGTCTTTTTCCCAAACACTGTACCACAAGATAATGCAATTTGCTGTGGTTTTTGACTGCAGGGAGAAAACCCCTTTCTCAGTTTCCCTCCAACAGTGTGGGAGAGGACAACTGAGAGCCCAACTCTGTGGAAACCCAGTGATTGCTTTCCAATAGGAAAATTATAAAGTAATAAGCGTAGCTCAAAAGAGAAAAGCTGTTTTTTTCTAAGAAAACTCTTCTAACACAGGAATGGAGTTTGCAGAGCAGTACAACAAGGCCAGTGTAGGCAACACAGTAATTTCATTTTCACAGCTCCCCAAATGCTAAAAACAATGACTTTTGGGCCAGCGATGTCAACTGTGAACAGCACAAGAGATCCTGACTTTTGAAGACATGGCAGTAAGAAGAGTTGGTGAGAAGACCCCAGGACAGCGGTCCCTTGTGGTCAAGAGACAACAAACATGTCTTGGAAGAGGTAATCCCACAGCCCTTTTGAAGGGGTAGATGTATCTGTGGAAAAGTCCAAAGGTTCTGCTGTATGGTGGGCACCCTTCTCAAAAGGTTGGCTGGGCTCCCAGCTACATGGTCAAGATGGGCTTCAGCGTGGCACATCCACTACTACATTTGGGACACTCACTATGACAGCCTTCCTGGAACATATTAGTGAAAAATTCTCCCAGCATGACTGTAGGATATTGATTTATTGTCACCCTGTTTTTGCTCCCCAAGGCCGGTGTTGTTGCATGGGACTTCTATACTCATTCCTTCTTGCTTTCTCAGGGCTGCTAACGCCCATTCTGGTGTCCAGGCTGCTCCAGGTTTATGAGATCCTTCTGGAGATGCAAAAAGTTGTTTGCACTGTCCCTTTTCAAAGGCATTTTGAACAACACGCACATAATCCTGTAGCCTGGATGCTGCTGACAAATCATCTCCAATACCTCTGAGGTAATTTTTTGGGATATGGAAAGTTGCTACAGCAGCCATCAGTCTAACAAGACAGGCAGACCAGACAGACAAGTATTGCTCCTTAAGCTCCCTGAGAACAGAACAGGGAAAAATATGGTATCTTGAAATCCATGTATCACATGAAGATACAAGAGGCTCAGACTCTGCTCCATCTATATTGATCTAGATCGACAGTAACTCTCTGAAAGTCAGTGAATTTTTTCCAGCTTTCAACAATGTAATCAAAACCAGACAATTGCCTCAGGATCATAAGCCTGATTTTTATTTAATCTCAAGGAGGCCACTTCCATAATTAACAGACTGCATCCGTGGCAAATTTGCTTAATTTTAGCAGTATATTTGGAAATTCAAGGGCTATTTCAATTTGAGACCTTATAACTTCTTCACACAAGGGCCAACCAGACAAGATGTGAGGAGTCATCTGCCCTTCACAAGCTCTTCAAGCCAGGTATTAAAGTCTTGTAATGCCTTTAGGGAGCAATCTGTTAAAAACAGCTGATATACAGGAATACCAGCCAGGGATCAGGAATTTCTGGTTCTTTTTCAACACAAGCTTTGAAAACTGTTCCTAACAAAGAACTGACAGAGGTCCCACTAACTTCTTTTATATCCTTTTCAAAGGGAACAGGGAGAAGAATCACCTGGCTTGCTTGTTCAATTTCTGTGATACAAAAAGATATTTGACTATGTAGCTAAATTAATATAAGGACTTAAGGAAAGAACTATGGCAGCAGTTTTTCAAGTGCTTTGCAGAAGACACCATTTCGCCTTTGCCACAGATTGCCCTCCTAAGACTTGAGCAGATTATAATATTTTTTGTCATTGTACAACAGAAATTTTTAGGATGCAAGTAAATATGGATGCAAATACTTGTTAACCATTTTGGAGCTCCCCCTACAGAACCAAACCAACATGGGTTTTGACAGGACTGCAGAGCATTTTGGTACTGATTTTCGAGACAAGCAGCGGGTGAGGTGACTAGACCCTTACATACTTCTGAATCCAACACTCAGCACCACTTAGATCTCAGGAAGGCAAATGTGCCTTGTGACACCAACAAGCCACGAGGGATTCCCTGAATCCTCTCCTCTTATTTAAGTGCAGGCTGAAAGCTGCATTTCCTGAATGTAACTGCTCCTGTTTCTGAAGACTTGGGCTACAACTGGCCTCATCCTTGAGCCTGATGTGAGGTGCCTAACAATTTAACCACTTCAAGCAGCCCAAAGATGCTCCTTTGCTCAATAAGTAAAGGGCTCAAGACTCTACAAACCGCTGAGGGAGAAAGGGAACTCAGAAAGCCATGAGAGGAGACATAAATAAATTCTGCAGATGATGCAAAGGTACCATGCTCTCTCCTCAGACAGGAAGGTTCCCCCTGAAGGTCACTTGGGGGTACAGCATCAAGCCGCTGGGAAAGCACCAGCCTTCTCATCCTCTCCTTTTTAGCTTGAGAAGAAAGGGTTTCTCAGTGCTCACACGGTGAGGACAAAAGTAAAAGGTCCTAAACACTGAGGCTTTGTACGTGCCCATCTGTTGGCGGCACAGTCACTGCACAGAATGAGCATTCCTGAAACCTCAGTCGAGCCTTTAGTCCCTTTTGAACACCCAAGACGATACTGCACAGTGCAGAGGAACTACCTCAAGCCTGTGGTCTGACAGCCTCAGGCCAGACTAGGCTGAGGAGGAAGGGAAATTGTGCTAAGCAGGAGTTGTGCCTCATGGGGCTTAATGAAATCTCCTCTGAGCAGCACAGAATCAAGAATATTCTGAATTGAGAGGGACCCACCAGGACAATGGAGCATGCACAGCTACACCTGCAATGGCCAAGTAGGGAGCGAGGCTGAGACCAAGAGAAAGATTTGAAAAAATGTCCTTAAGCATATATTGCTAAATTAGTGAGTATGTGTACTCCCCACCACCGAAATGTCAGAAGGGTTCAGAGAGCTGCTGCTGCTCTGGGCTTTGCTGCAGACTCTGAACTGGCTTCTTCCCACCCATGCATGCAAAACTGCAGATTCTCAGAGGCAAATATTGCCATACACAGCAACACAGGATATTTGTGGCAGAACAGACAGTGAATGAGGATGGGGATGGAAGAGAGAGACTTCAACAAAACCAAAATGTGTAACACTGCACGTAACTGACATCGATCATAGAGTTGTTGGTCCCCAAACCCACAGGGAAGTCTGCCTAGAAGGCGGGGAGCAGGGTTTATTCCAGAGTTAGAGACCTTGGAAGTTTAAGGTGATTTTTATTTAACTTCAGGAAAAAAATCAAGATGCTGCTATAATCCTATTAAAAGGGGTTTAGAGCTCCCACCAATCCACAAATCTGTCAAGAATTTCTGGGCTTAGGCTTGCAAACACTTATTACCATCTGCACCACATACCCTTCATGGAAGCAGCTATACAGTACTAGTAAGTGGTTACAAAGCTGGCTTTAGGTTTTTTAACAGACAGAAAATTCTACCCCTTTTAGCTACAAAACTGGCTTTCTGAAAGACAGAGGGAGGAAACAATCTTAAAAACAATCCATGGACTGACCACAAATTCAAATATACGTTTTAAAAAATGAGGAGGGGAGGAAAAAAAGAGAAGGTAATACGGGCACTGAAAAGTGAAACATAATCAAAATATACAACAGTAGAGCATGGAATAATTCATTTAACCCCACACGGCAGGCAGACTCAAACAAGGCATGCTTGTGGATTTGCCAGTCCTTCTCTGAAGCTAGGACAAGTCATTCTTCCACTTTCCACTATACTCTCACACAGATAAGCACAAGACACTAATTATTTATCTCTTTTGGTGGAAAGGAGAGGAGCCATACTAGGGGAATTTTTAATTCTTTTTTTTTTTTTTTTAAATGAAATTTAAAATGACCAGCAAACCAAACAGCATTTCCAGATGCTGGTAAAAGTGAAAGCAAGACCTCTAGTGTCATGTCTCAATTCTAATCCTTTAGTAGTCCCAGCCAGGAAACCTCTTCCAAGAGGAGAGGGAAGCATCCGTTGTTGTTACCAGACTGGGATCCCGAGGCACGCTTTCCAAGTAGTGCTTGTGTGCAATGTGTGCTCGTAGTTCAGCAGGTCACATACACATTTCTACAAACTCTACTACTAAAAAAACCTCCACCTGCATAGGAACCTACATAGTTATCCCGTGCAGACCAGCCTGGGTACAGCTGCATATGAAGCTGTCGCTCCTTTCTTGCTAGTTCATAGTATTTCGCTTGTTCTTCTCTGGATAGCGCGTGCCACTGAGGTGAAGAAAAGAGAAAAAGACAAAATAAAAAGCACTAGTGGTTGTGTGTTTTCTTAAGCACGTTTAACAGCAAAGTATATTACTTTTACATATAAGTACAGTTAGAATTGATTTCCATAAAAAAGAGATAAAAACAATTGATCTGGCATGCTGACATTCGTATTTTATTTATAACTCCAGATTATAACTACAGTTAACTCAACTGAGCCACAACTAATCATTTACATTTACTCAGTCTCCTGTTGAGAGAAGAGAATTAGAAAACTAAACAAAAACAGCAGGGGAGAGGGTCAAGAAGCTGAACCACTTGTCCTGAGCCAGCTTTAGAGGTGGTCTCCCTTTCCCTTTCCCACTGACATTCCCTCTCTTCTAGCTCTCACACGTACTGATACTCATACTGTACTCAAAGGCTTCTTCATTTCCCCTTTAGTCTTCTGCCCATCTTAGGACAAAATAAAAATCAAAGATTTTTTCATCTACAGGTCATGGAAATAACACTGAAATAACACTGCTATTAATTAACTCCTCTTCTTCCCTATGAATGACCCCACTGGCAAGAAGTGTCTGCAAAAACTAGACACCAAACCAAGGCCTTTGGTTTAGTAATTTCCCTACACATTATCAAAATAGTAGGAAAACACAGGGATTCAGAAGGTGAAAATCCTACCGAGTTTCAGTCCCTGCCTGTGCTTCTCCCTTGTTACCTACCCTTCGACCGAGGATTTGGTTGATGGCTGCGCTCTCTTTCAATGTGCATTCTGCTACAACTTTTGCTCTCATTTCCTTCATATACAACATAAATGCATTAAGAGGTTTCTTTATGTGTGGCTTCTTTTTCTCTTCTTCTTTTTTGGAGTCCTGATGTTTTCTGAAGGGTAAAAATACAACAGACAGAGACCTCACAGTGAGAACCTTTGTGAATTTATTAATCTCCTCAATCTCTCCAGCATTAATCCTCAGAAATCTCTAGGAAGAGGACCAGAAGGTTCTCTAGAGACTTTGCCCTGGCTGCTGTATGAGAATAGTTTTAAGAGCATTATAAGAAAGCTCATCTCATATTTATGCAACATCACCAAGTACCCTCTCAGCCCCTACAAGAACCTTGGAAAAACATGGACATCCAGAAAAATGGGTTCAGAGGGAGGGCTTGTGAGCATGATGGTAGAGGAAATAATTAAATCCCATCATCAATGGGAACCAAAACACTGTCTTTGTGCATCACCTGTAAAATGAAAGGCATGAAGCACCAGAAGCACCAGGGACAGAGATAGACCAAGGTTCTCCTTGGTTCAAACCTTAACTTGATACCATCTCTCTGTAGCTTTGAACAAGCTATTTGTGCCCTAATTTATTGTCTCCTGTGGTATATCTGATGTCTTAAGGCTACAAACTGGGAGTAAGAGAGAAACTGGTGAAGAAACTTGAATCTTGATCAAGAAAATGCCACTTCCTTTTTAAAACAGGTGAAATTAATAACTGCTTGACTTCTGTCACAGAATGACTATGAAATTACACACTTTGGCAGCTAAGCCACTTTCAAATCAACTATAACACAAGACAAAAAGCAATTAAAAGCATTTTACAGCAAAAACATTATCAAAACCCCAACCCTTTTAATAAGCCACACATGCAGAGGTGATGCTTTGAGTATTCTAAAAAGAAGACATAGGAAGCAACAACTTACGAGCTGTGGAGTGAGCCGACATCGCTCTGGGAAGATTCCTGTTTGACTGTTGGTGTGACTATGGCCGGATGAGGAATTCCAGTTGTATGTAAACTATGGTGTGGCGGGACCATGTGTGGAGGAAACCTAGAGGAGAGAAAGCTGTGTAAATCGTCAGAATAAAAATGAATGAATGGGGAGGGATGTGTACACACATTAAAAAAAAACCCGGCATATAACAAGCACATGACAGCTAGACAAAGCATATGAAAGCTGGCAGCATTAATTAGCAATAAATTAAACATAATGACTCTTCTAATGTCATTAAAGCCAATCTTCCCCTTCATTATCATTACTGACATGAGACATCATGATTTTTAACATCTTTAACAAAAGGCGAATTCAACTGGATGAACATGTATGAAGGTGGAATTTAAGCTACCTGCAACAAAATCCACCAGTCCATTTCTTTGCAAAGAAATGATCTGTGGTAACCAAGGAATCAATTTTTATAGTTCTGAATCATGTTGTGAATTTAGGATGACATCTTTTATTGTATATTGACAGCAAAATAAAATATTAATGCCAACACATTTGAGATGCATTTTTGGTAATACTTACAGATGCCTCATTAGCCACATTTTGTTGAGGGAGCAAAAGAAAGTATTTATTTGTGTCTAATAAATCTGTGAGCCACATTGCTTTAACAGAAGGTGGGAAGATTGTGGAATTAAGTCAATTTTGACCTATTAAAGTAACACAGAAAGGCTTAAATTCATGCAAAGTAACAGTCTAGCCTTTCTAAAGAAAAGAAAATGTTGTCAGCCTTATGGTTTATGGTCATATAAATGGACAGGCCCTGATCCTGCAACTGGATTCAGAGGGATATGCAATCCTTCTGCATGAATCTAATTGCTGGGTCAGGATCACAGCACAGACATGGCACAATCATTCAGAGTTTTTACATTTTAACCACAATGAACAAACTTCTCAAAAGCAGGATTTACTTATATCATTATTTCTCAACAGTCTCAGAAAGTTTTTGCAGCGAATAAGGAATGCACAGTATGACTGACTGCCTTTCCCTTAGAAAGCTCCCTCTCAAGTCAATGGGTTTCCAGGGAATGGGATCTAGCCTAAAATTATGTTTCAGAAATAACGTCCCCCCACATGCCAAAGCTAAAGTGATCTGGCAAATGGCAAGGGGTTTTCTTACTGCAAATCCCTACTCTCATCTCAGATTTTGAACCATCTGATCCAAGCAAAATAACCTAAGAATATGGAACACTCCATTTCTATCATCAATATACAATGATTTTTTTCTATCCAATAGAATTTAAAGTGGGGTGATACACCATGGGTAAGTAGCCCGTGTATAAAGATCACAAATATAAAGGCATTTCTTTTTTTTCCCCCTCTCATAAATTCAAATACTGAGCTTAACAATCTCAATCCCCCTGCAACTGCCTAGACATTCCCTACATTCACCAGATGACACAGAAGTACTTTCATGAACAAAAGGTACTGTCCACTATAAGCTCTGAGGATCTTTGTCTATCAGTTGGTAGCTCTCAGAGTGATTAAACAGAAGTATTTTGTCTTTGAAGGCAGTGGTGGGAAGAGTAAAGACTGATGGGGAGAATGGGAAATTGTTCAAGTTGTAGAGAATTGCAGTTCCTTACAAACAAAGGCATGGAGAGAAGAAAAGGAGGAGGATGGGATGGCAAGGGAAGCAGAGAATGGGCAGCAAAATGGTCAGTCCTACTTCTGCTAAAGACTCACGGACACAAATCTCCAAGTGGATTGTCCAAGTGCCTTCCCACCCTCTGACAAAAGTAGCTGGGAGAGAAGCACATATTTGAGGATACACTTGGGTTCATGGTAGGTCAGATCAGAAGACAATGTGGAAGCTGCAAAGGAGACTGACATCCTTGTCCCAGTTCTGACACAGAACTGCCTCACCATCAGCAATATATAAACTGGGCCTTTGTATAATTTTTTTCTGTTCTTTCTTTATTTTTGCCTGTATGTGTTTTGATTGGACATAATTTGTTCACACAGTGCCTGGGGCCTTCGGCCACAGCACAGTGCAAACAGTAGAAACTAGCAGTAAGAGATTTTTTTAAAAAAAAACAACTTATAAACATGGGCAAAAAACCTGACCTCACTGAAAGTGGTGTAAGTATAGTGACAAAAAGGTGACACACATGCTATTAAATGCCTGCCTGTCCTAGGCAAGACCCAGTGCTCAAGAGAGGACTATGCTGCTGGGCTGAGCTAGGCCAGTGACAAGGGGACAATGAAGGATGGGGATGGAGATGAAAAGCCTTCCTCCAGAGAGCAGGCAAGAAGAGCTGCATTTGTCTGACATGAGGGCTCAGTAGTGCACTGGGAATACACCAGTGAGGAAAAAGATCTGAGTGCAGTGGTAGCACAAGGGTATGACAATGGACCCGAGTAAGATCAGACTCACCGGAGAAGGGCTTCCAAGTATCACAAAATGCTGATTATAGGTACAGTTAATGGGGACAAAAGATGGTGCTTGTTAAGCTTCCGGAGAGGATCCTGTGATGTGGCCATGATAGCTACATCACAGACTTGCTTCTCAAATGAGGAACTGATCAAAAACTAAAACACATGGCAAAATTAACTCTGCCTACATGGTGGATTGTTGTATGATCAAGATGTTCAAATGAAACAAATTCAGCAAAAGATAGGGGGCTATTTTATTTGTTTATTTTTGATGAAGTATCTGGATCCAGTTAGTGAAAAATAGAGGAGGGTGAAGAAAATCTGCAAAAAAATGTGACTTCCCATCTAATTATGGGAAAATGTACTCCCAGTTACTGCTTAGGAGTAAGAGAGTAAGTATTTACACATTGGAAAGTGACCAGATGGGGAGGAAGGGTGGTGGAGGAGAAGAAACCTATAGGGTGAAAGCCTGAAGGATGGTGAAGCTCCACTGACGTCAGCTGGGTTATTTTACTCACTGAGCTCTAAACTCCAAGGACAGCAAGCAGCCCTCCTCAACAGGCAGCTGCAGTTCAGTAGTTACTTTCGGGCTTGCAGTTTCCACAAGGAAGTGTTGTGGTCATTACCAATGCCCATTCATTTTTTCATACCGAACCTCTCCAAGATACAAGGCTGCATACTGGACTTACACACTCTTCCTATGTTTAGGGCCGTAAAAACATGCTCCAAAACCCAAAGCTGCTCCCGTGGACTTCAATGGGCTGGGCGAGTTTCAGCCCAAAAGGTATCCACTCATGTGGCAATATAAGCAGGGGAAGAGTGCTAATTTTTAAGTTTCTGGCTACACTCCAACTTCAGTAATTACATTCAGCAAAAGTGAATTTCCTCTGAAATTTCAATTACAGAAGGTATTTTCCATTGCCACCACTTAACTGCTGTGTAGTGTTTGTCTGGTGTAATTCTGCTAAATTATTTCCTGATTTCCTCTCACAGCAGTTGTTTTTTCATAGAGGGTCCACTGTTTGCCCATCAGTCAGTTAACCCTGCCTCATTTTACCTTAAAGGCGTATTACAGAGGGGCAATGAAGGATCAAGAGGTGTTGCAAGAATGCCGCATGCATACAAAGTGAGTGGGGTGATGCTACAAGCAACAACAAAGAGCTGTAAATGGTTAAAACAACCTGAAGACACCACCTTAATAGTCTAAACCATTTACGAAAAATCACTATTAGTCACCCATTAACCTTTTTATAAACTATTCATAAGCACACTCTAACTAATGAACTGCAATTACTATGCTTAGGGAACATTCAGGGTTGGGAAACATTATATGCTCTGAAGACCTATACCATAATGCAGGCAAAGATGGGTACTACTTTTCAAGGAAGGGTCTGGAAAATGGTGGATGGAAGGGTGAGGCTGGGGTCTGCCCTGGCTTCAGTGTTTGGGCAGAGCCACCTCAGCAAAGCCAAGGTTTGTACCAGGGCCCTGCAGGGCTGTTGCCCAGAGGCCACAAGCAACCTGTCTGCAGGCAAGCATGGGCATCCCTGGGCATGTCAGCCCCATCTCCAACTCCGCTGGCTACTCGAGGCCAGGGCTGTCCCAGGGCTGAGCTCAGGCACTCCCGCTGATACGGCATGAGGAAACATGCCCCGAACCACCGATCGGAGCACGGCCTGCCCAGAGGGTTTTCCCAACTATGGGAAACCAACGGAGAAGTTTCTGGGCTGAAACAAAGGGTAAACATCTTAAATCTATTCATCACTCTGCATGTGTGCCTGAGCATGTGTGTGTGTACGGGCTCATGTCAGAGACAAAAAGAAAGGCTCTGTGTGTATATGCACGCCCCTCACCTTCGCCTAAGACATTCACCATATATTTTTCTCTAGACAAGTATTCCATGAATTGCAATAAACACCCTAAAAATTCTAAGCAGCTCATTATACACCACTGTCTCCTTTTATGGCTCCAAGCCAGAATATAATGATGAGTCTTAACTTGTTAAGGACAACTAATTTTTTGTTCCTGGCTGTCTCAGGGGCTTCTCTCTTACTCACTCTCACTTTACTTCACTGTTGACATGTTTCTGTTAACTGGATGTCATCTGCCTGCCTTGATTTTATGCACAAGCAGTGGGATGCATTTTTCTGTGCAACAATTCTGCTTTGAGTTGCATTAGATTTGTCATTATTCTCTCATTTTCCCCTTGCACTTGTAACATTTCATCTATTCCTGCCTTATTTTTTGAGCCACGGTGCACCCACATTATGGTTTATACATGATCTTGCTCCCTTTGAAGCCGGCAGATTTCAGAGCCAGCCCTCGTCAGGAGAAGTGCCTGCTACCAATTTAGCAGGCTGAGGGCCCCGAGCTCCAACAACTCAATCTAAAGGGGGTCACAGGGTGGCACAAGCGAGTGTCAGCAAGTGCTGTTTAATTGCCAATCTAGGCTTCTCCATGGTGTTTAAAGTATAATGACCCATCACTTAATTCTGAGAAGTCCTGGCCCTGCTGCTGAATGGAATGAATATCAAAGGATGTGCTAGAACAGGGCAAGGAGCCTACATTTCCTATAACTGCCATAAGTATAATAGACCTCTACTTCTGTCGTCCCATTACCACAATAATGTATTTAATTTGCTGTGTACTCTTTTTAACTAGATACCTTTCATAAAGTCTATCTTGGGAATATAGCCCCCCCCATATCTCCCCCCTCCCTCAAATGACTAGCCTCTGTAATAATAATTAAACTAAATCAAGCTCTACTTTGCCTCACACCATGCCTGCAAGCCTCTTAAAGATATTAAAAAAGATTAAATAGAGCAAGGGAACCATTGTTTAAATTTGCAGCTCTCTCCCCAGCCCAGTAATTTTTCTCCCTTGTGTTGGGTCTACTGAATTTTTTTTAAAGTTGATTTTCCAGTTGTATCTCTATTTGCTGGACCAACATGGGCAGCTTTTAATTTTTTTTTGCTTTACTAAAGCACACAACACACTATTTCCCTACCCATTCACTCAGGAGCTCTAGGTATAGGTTTCCATTTCTCAATAAGGTGTGCTTCCCCCCAGCCACTTTTCCTCCTTAAATCATCTGTACACCAACCTTCACATATTAAACTGCAGAAATGGAGAGGAAGGGACAGAGCAGGGAAGAGACGTGGAACCTTGCTATGTAATGCATGCTAATTTAATTATGTGCCATCATCAAAATGGATTAGCTGTTTCAGCCCATCAGGAAAGTCTAAACTTCCACCGATTTAATTAACCAGACTGAAAATCAGATGAACAGAAAATAAAACTATCATTAGGAGCAATTAGTGATTACTTAAACATAGTGCTGCCAACCAGTTTGTAAATAAAACTAGCAGCCCCTGGAAAATTAGATGGAATTAATTGGAGGTAGGGAGGGGGAGAAATATGTACTTCTAAAGCTTTAGAGGGTCAGGCAGGCCCTTTTATGTTGACTATCAGTGTTTGGAGCTTTGGTAGGGGAAAACAGAGCACAATAACCTTCCTCCCAACACTGCTTGAAGAGCAGTCCTCCTCCCTCCCGAGACTTCCCTCTCGCACACCCAGCGCTGCTCTGGCTGATAGCCACTGAGAAAGCAAAAGGTAGCATGACTTCTCCTCCTTGCTTTTTCAACATTACGTTCTCCCAGCTCTTTCATTTAGTTTGGCTTTTAAAGATGACTTCTCACTCCTCCACCTCTACCTCAAAAACAAATCTCTGAAGCCCAATGACAGCATCAGGATACCTTCTCCTCACATGGGAAGGTACCCCTCGCCCTCTCCTCCTCCACCCCACTGATAAACTAAGGATGAGTGTTTAAATGATGCTGCTTTCAGAAAAATGCTGCCTGGATGAAATGCACTCCAGGGAGAGCAGTAGGAGGAGTTACATTTGCTCTCAATTTAGGACCTCAGTATTTGAACTCACCTTGACATGGAAGCATTGACGGTCAGAGCTGTTGGGTAAGGGTGGCGGAAACCCCCTGTTGTGATTGGGTACACTGGCTGACCTTGCCTGGCAAAAAAGAAGGGAAAGAGAGAATGAGAGAAGGAAAAAAAGGGTTTAAAAAAAAAATAAAACAACAAAAAACTTCTCTCTGCACAGTAAGCTTTATTCTCATTTGATCAGAACAAAAATCTTGGGGATTGTACAGCAAGGATCAAAGGAAAGAAACACAGAACAATTTGAATGCCATAAATCTGATAGGAATGGCTAATTAAATTTTATAACCTCTGCTTATGTCAATAGAGACCCTCTCCCCAAGCTGAAACTAGGTGTTTTGTTGTAATAATTAAAGGCGAAGTCTCGCTTGCTTTAATGGAGCCATCACACTAATTGAGGGCTACACATCCAAAGGAAAACAATAATGAATGTAAATTTATACCAAAATAAAGTACAGTGAATCAAAGGACTTCAGTTGCGCTTTGGGCCTCTTTCGGTATTTAGATCTCGGTGAGAAAACATTAAATTAACAGAGCTTAATTTGTAGCCTTTTGTCAGATTAACAAGTGTTGACAAGAGTTACCGGGGGAGAGTCCCCAAGAAGTATTGTGGGTAACCAATAGACAATCACACCTCATTACAATAATTAAAAAATACAGCAACATGCAAAACAGCATCCTCATGAAAGACACACAACTTTTTCTGATGGAGGTTTGTCTGTGCTGGCTAGCTTGTTTCATCTGTCCTTCAAATATATCATCTGACTGGGCCGGATGCTTTTGGGATGGGTTCTATGCCAGAAACATGCAGGCCAGTTGAGGATGGTTGGGTTGGGAAGTTGATGGTGAAGCACAAGTGGCAACGAGAGGGGAAATGAAAACCTTGGGTTACTTCTGTGAAGTTGGCCATGCTACTTTCCCAGAGCAAAAGCGAACGTGATGGTATCAAACCTCAACAAAAACCAGCCAGAGAAGCTGTAAGAGCTGTGGGTAGGTAAGTACGCCATGAGTGCTGACTTGTTTAAACCAGCAGTGATGACAAGAGTCTTCCAGTGGCAGAGGTGGCCATTAGCACCTGCCTGGTGAAACTGGCCACATGTGGCAACATTCACGTGCTTTGGCAGCCTTGGCATGAGGCTCAAGGAGGGGCAAATCTGTCTGGTACACATATACAGATGTAAGGTCCGAGCCACAGATGAGCAAGGAGGCACAGGTCAATGACTGTGAAGAGTTTATTCCCTGTGCTCTCACGTCTTTCACCTTCCTGAGTTTTGGCTCTAGCTGAGTATGTTTGTTTTAAATGCTGAGGCTGTTGCTGTGCAAACTTGAGCTAAGCAGCTGCAACAGAGGAACTGTACTGCAGCTAGGCCCTGCAAACAAGAAAGAAGAAGAAAAGGAGCTGACATGAATTCTACCAGTGTTCAGGGTGTCCTACGTGAAAAGAGAATCACCACAAATGAGGAGGTATTTCAGAGAGCAGTGCTCTGGGGTTTTATTCTGCTCATGATGTGCTCTTCTCAAGAAGCAGCCTTCTGCAGAGAGCTGAGCAGCAGAGCCTCTACCCAAACAAACTGCTTGACCATCCCACAAGGAAGGGCAGCCCACAAAACAGCCAGAAGTGGGCTGCTGTGGCCAACATCTGAGCTCAACTCTCTGCATCAACACTGCTGTGTTTGAGAAAGGCCCCCAAAGTATCTGATGCCACCACCTCTCCCTGCCCTAGACCTGGGAGTATGTGGGGACCCCCTGCTCTACTACATGATGTCAACTCCAATTCCTCATGGATAGCAAGCCTTTGGAAAGGTATTTTAGCACACCTGGCCAAACAACCTCAAGCAGGAGCAAACTATTTTGAGCTTTGGGCAATTCCAAGCATCCCAATTTGTGAGAAAAATCAGGCAACAGTCTTCATTTATAATGCAGAGAATTGTTGTATCCAGCAATACAAATGGATTTTATAACTATTTAAATCAAATACACTACACAAAAGGCTTAGGCAGTGATTAAATGTATTATAAACTCATTGCAGAGATGGTAACTTAAGGGGAAAAAAAAAGAAAATAAGGACTCATTTACTGGAGAGAGCCTCATACCCAACAACATTCTTCAAGTGGGATATGAGAAGTTGAAAAAAAACCCAAAACCCCAAACTAACTTTCCACGGCTTTTTTTCTTAGCTGGTTTTAAAGTAAACTAATTCTTCTTTCTTGTTTGCAAGAAAATTCCATTCCTCAAATGCCAACTGCCCAGCCACATCTCCACTAGGAATGCTGCTCGCTGGCCGATGTAAAGCTCTACTGTTTCACAAGAAAAACGAAAGGATTTTCAACACAGAAGTCAAATGAAATTTAAAATTGCATATTTGTAGTGAAGATGGCCCTGGTGAAAAAAGAGCCCATGAGAACCACTCTGAGCTCCCAGAGAATGAAATCTGAGAAAAACGCACATGGTGCAGTGTAAGGGCAATAACAAGAAACATTTCTTCAGAAGGGTTTAAAAATTCATGCTTCACAAGCCATCAGCTGGTTGGGATGACATGCAAAGCTGTGTCCAACTGTTCATGTTTGTTTAAGACCACATGACCTGGCATAAGTTTTAATTAACCTTCAAGAGGTGGTTAAATTCACAACACTCAGTGAAGTGGCAGTTGGCAAACAAGCTTGGCAGAACTCAATACACATACACACACACACATTTTTACATAAATTTCACACATCAGAAAAAGAAAAAAGGAAATGAAAAAAATGGAACTCCTTACTGTGGTACTAACCATCCTAGCGGATGGGGGATTTGTCCTACAGTGCCCGGTGATAATGGATAATAAGGAGATATATCTGGAGGATGTGGAGGCCTTGGAATTCCTAGAGAAGAGGGACATAAAGCAGCGTCAGTACTGAGACGTACCAAAAATAGAAAGAAAAAACATGTTTGTTTCTAAATTTCTATCAATTTATTTATTACAATACTTGTGCATTCGCTTTGGGTTTCCAAAGTCTGTTTCACATTCTCATTTTTTCAAGTGAGCCTTCCTGGCATTTTGTTAAATGATATTCAACCAGAAAAAAAATGTTATTATTTGCTCTCTCAGTCACCTCTCCAATCAGATAATTATTTTGTTATTTAGAATTTAGCAGTCTCACATGTAACTTTGGTGTGATGGTAAGTACTAGATACTGTTTTAAATGGTCAACAGAAAGATGGGCCCTGTAACAACTTCATGGTTATTTTAATCTCAAAGTCAGCCAAAAGACCACAGGCCCTATCCAGATGCTGGCTATAACATGGCATTATTCCAAAGTAATCTACAAAACAAGTTTAAAAGTCATTAAAATTGCAAATGATGTTTGCTTTTGAGCAAAACCTAGGAAACCTTTCCTGAAACCTGGGAGTGGAGGTGAGAGCCCCTGGAAATGCTTGGTAAAACCAGGGGCAGATGTTGAAGGTGGGCAGCGGAGGACAGAGAGCCCAACCATCCCCTCTGAATCCAGTGCAGTTCCTAGTCAGAAAGCAGAAACCAGCTGCAGACACAAGCCTTAAATATTAATGCTCCTTACCTTAAGAGCAAGCAGGAATTACTCAGAGGAGTAAGGGTTACAAGGCTGGGTCTTTCAATTAACAACCAAGAGCACAATTGCACAGCAGAAGCAAAATTAAAACAGAGAGCATTAAAAGGAAGAGGTACTGTATTCATGGCTAAAAACTATTTTTTTAAGTCACTTGGGAAGCTTTTAATCTCTAAATTAAATCTCCTTGTGTGACATTTTCATGCAGACATTGCTTTCTCTCCATTACAAAACCCAAACAGATTAACTGGGCTTTAACCATCCAGTGAGCTATTTGCACACTTGAAAGAATGTTCACAGAAGAAAAGTAAACAGTCTACAGACGTTAATCATATGTTTTACGATAACCATTTAAAAGCTATTCCCTGTACTGCCATTATTTAAATGAGAGGTTGACTATGCCATTCACTTGCAATACCCAGGGATGGCGAGATGGATTCCTTTCAAGCCACGTGAAGTTAGCATTAAGCACAATTAAAAGGGGGCCCCAGTTGAGGCGTAGGGAGTGAAAACCAGCTAATGCACAGCCTCATTCAAGGGCTGGAGTTTAGATAAATTATCTGCATAAGTTAGAGCTGACACAGAGTGATTCATTTGACAGGAATTCTGTTTCTGATGAACTTTCCAATTAACTATATGGGATTTGGATTAACAAAACCAAAACCACTGTCACTAGGAACTCAATGCAGCTTCAAGAAAGAAGATTGACATTGTTTGACTTCTTTGGGACCTCAGGTTAAACAAGGACTTTTTAAAAGTTAGAATAACATGTAAATTCTACTCTGTAACACCAATAAATCTAGTCAGGGTTTTACGCGGTGCTCTATATTCAAGAACACTGCCCTTCAGGCTGAACTTAGAGTTGGGTAGACTTACATTGGGGAAAAGAGTTGCAAGTGTAAAGCTGGAGCTAAGTAGTTACAGTGGATGAAAATTCAACATTATAGAAGAAAAATGGCTGAACTCCTGACACAGAAACAATGGGATTTGGGGAATTAAAAGAGATTCATTTTGAAACCGGTCATGACCCACCACCTTTAGAATTCCAGCTGCAATTCTGTAAGTGCAGATCACAGAATGTACATGTTTAATTCTCAGGGTCGTGCATGCAAACCAAGCACTTGGTAGATGGAACTACTAGGTGGGATATCATGCTTGCAAAGAAATACACCTGCAAACGACCACACACATGCAACTCCGGTGTCACCCTGCAGAAGATTTATGAAAATTCACCCAGTAGGTTTCCTTCTGAAGCCTAATTGGCTTTAAAAGAAACTATTTTGTCTAGGTTTGACATCTTACATGCCCCCTTTGGTGCTCCAGCATGGGAAATCCATTCTCCCACACTACTCTCCCCTAATATGCAAAACACAAAGATCCACCCACGTCCTCTCAAAAAAAACCCCAAACTATTTCCCACCTACCTGTTTTGGGATCTACGTCGGCTGGTAAGTGTGGAGGAGGGTTTCCTGGTGTGAAGTGCTCATTGCTGTATGTGATAAGCGGCGTAAGAGGGTGTACATGGTGTGGGTGCTGCACAACTGGCACTTTGTTAGACTGTCAAGAGAAAAAAAAGGTGGATGGCATTAGAGCAGGGATGATGGTATCCCCCCCACTTGCAGCACAAGGCACATACAGAAATCTGAGTAGCCAGGATTTCAACGCGATCCTCAGACTTTTCCAGGTCCCTTCTCTGCGTCACCCTTGCAGTTTTCCCACCCTCTTGCTTAAAACCTCCTCACACACCTTCCCTGCTGTTGAGGTTCTTTAATCTTTTTGACCTGTCGAGCCTCTGTACGGAGCAACAGCAATTCTTTAAAATTTTTCTTTTTTCTTTTATAATCTTGTGCTTCACCTCCAAGATGCAGGCAGACTCCTCAGTGAGGGGCTGAGAGAGTCCCCCATTTAATTAGCACAAGACCCAAATGCTCACTGACCTGTAGGTCTTTTCCTCTCCCCTTCCTGTCCTCACTTTCAGTTCTGCATTTTACTGCTCATTGCAAATACTCCAGATAAAAAGCCTTTGTAGTGCTGGAGTATTCCCTTCATCAGCAAGCATTAAGCTGACAAGCGATCACCTGCATATTTTATATATATATTTTAGAAGAGCTGATTAATTATCAATTCATCAGAGAGCACTAATAAATGGAAACTGGATACTGATTAATTAGGCTGCTAAAATATTCAGATATATAAATAATGGCAAAAACCCCCAGATAAAGCCATTGAAATTAACATTCTTGAGGGGGGAATAATCACGCAGATATCATGAGGTTTCCCCCGTCACATTCCTACCTCTGCGGGGGAAAAAGAGATCTTTTTCTTAACAACAATAAAAAATAAAAAAAAAAAAACACTGAATGAATGAAAGGGAAAGGCAGGCTGAACTGTAACATACCCTTGCAAGATCACAAAGAAAAAATTAAGCTGAAACAAGCAAACCGCTGGACCATTTACTGCGAGTAATCCAATTGCAAAAAACCCTATTCCCCATAGAGGATTTTCACTAAAATCCTACAACAGGGACATTTAACCAGATTAGGTACCAGCAAAGATAAAGAGGCTGGTATTAGATGATGAATGGATTAGAGTCAGGTTTCATTTTAGAATGTGTCTTCATTTCCTTTTATTACTTTAAGTAAGGAACAACTTGCATTAACATCAAGTAAAAGGAATCACATTAAAATAAAGTAGTGATACCACAGTGGCCGCGATAGCGCCGCTGCTGTCCAGGGTCTGCCAGCGCTCTCCTGCTTACCCTCCTGCTCGAGGATGTCTCCAAGCCCACTGCTCACTCCCCTGCACCCCCAAACACAAGCACCCTCCCCGTGTCACTTCTGACAAGTTATTAGCTCATCCCGCTTCCAACATTCTGAGCACCCCTTAAAAGCATTTCAAAAATAATTCAGTTATTCTTTGGGAATGAGTTCCTAGACCAGGGGGAAGGAAGCAGGAGGACAAACTGAGGGCAAGGAGGAAAACAAACATCTGTCTTCCCTGAATAAACAAGAAGTCACTCCATCGTGCTTTGGCCAAATGAAGCACCTTTGGCTCTTGCAGCCTCCCCCACCATGCAAGGCTCCCCCAGTCCCTGCCTTGCATAGCTATTTGAGCTCCCTCCTTTAATAACCTGCAGAAAAAAGTGTGCATCCGAAAGAAGCAAGCCAAAAGCAGTTCTTGTGCTTCCCTCAACTTTTATCATGTCCTTCTCCATGTTCATCTCTTTTTGCAACCTGTGCATGCGATGATTCCCCTCTAACACCACACACATGTCACAGGGGATTCCTGTATCAAGCAGACCACACAGGACAGAGTGTGGGCACGACAGCCAATGCCATGAATTACAGCACGCTGTGTGGGCTGGGTTGTAGGTCAGATCTTCCGCGAGCTGAACAGTCAAGGACACTTTTGGCCTCACAGATCCATAATGGTTTCAACATTAGAGAAGCTATGAGGATTGAGCTCTTGAAGTTCAAAAAGCCAGAGGAGATGCTCAACCCCAAAAGCTGCTCTCTTTCAAGTGAACCAACACCTAAGCGGTCCAAAAGTAACTGAGAGCTTTGGCAAGGGCTTCACATAACAAATCATATTACAGACCACACAAAGTATCAAGCACCTACTCAACAACATGTGACATTATAAGCCAAATGACCAGTTGATCAGGCTCACAAAAATGATCACTTCCAGTAAGAGGTATTTTTTTCTGGCCAAGAATTGTGAGACGTCATGCTGCTAGGTGACCCACAGTGTGGCCCCATTTCTTGAACTGTAGCTCTGTACTCTCCCAACTCTTCACACCATTGCAAATAAATCTCACCCAGACCCTGACAGACATTAAGGGCTGTCTTCCACAGAGAGCTTATTTTCACAAAAACTGGAACTGGTTACTTAAAAAAATAACTAAGTGATAGAATAACATTAGAGGGTCAGACTTCAGGTGACAAACAAGAAACAACACATGAGAGAAAAGCTGGACTGACATGCCTCTATCACCAAAGCCAGATATACCATAGGGGGTTACACGTAAACTGTGGGAAACTACCACTCATTGCTTTGATATACCAAGGCCGCCTGCAATATTTCCACAAAACAGAACAAGTGCTAAACTGTTACATACTTTACTTAACATGTTTCAGAGAAAAATAAAAATAAATTAAAAAAAAAAACAAAAAAAAAACCAACAACTAAGAGTTTGAACCTTAAGTCTGCAAACTTTGCTGCAGGTAAGTAATTTTTATTCGGGTGACTGCCCTGCACTCAAACAGACAACTCACATAAAAGCACTGGATGCAAGGGCAGGATACTTTTTTGCCATTCTGATGATGCTGGGGAGGAGGTGTGAGGAGAGAGTACTGGGGGAAAGATGGAAACTGTCATATATACGTGCTCAAAAATGCACTCTCTGGGAAAGAGAAGTGTAATCCACTTTCCCATGAGTCCTCTGCATCTGTACCACTGCTCAGGGCCAGGTTTCTACTCTGGTTTCGCACTGTTTATCACACACTGGGAAAAGGCACCATAACTCCCCTCAGAACAGCACACACAATTTGCAAGCCAAGCTAATCATGCACTATATGTTAAATAAGCTGCTCTTTAAAAGTACCATTCCTGAAGTTAACTAAGCTTCCTTGGATAAGAGAAAAAGAAAGGACAAGCTGGGGAAGAGCAGGATTAATCCTGCACATGCATCTTTTCCTTTGAAGCCAATGGGAGCTCTGCCTGAGTTACAAGTGTGGTCCTAACCCCATCCACTGGCAGCGAAAGGTAAACCACAGAAGCCATCAATAGGAGACACCTATTAGATGACCTTAGACATGCCCCTGCAAAAGGCCCTTCTCCAATATATCTTTGTGAGTACTCTATCAAGGGCAGTTTTAAGCTAAAAGTCATCATGAGAAGCAGGAATTTCTCTGGCAAGCTGAAGAACTCCATTTATGGCTATGTCAGGCACGGGAAGGGGAGCTGCACTGGTACGCACAGATTAGCATCAGGGCATGCGGTAACAGGACATGAACAAGTGGAGATTTCTAGACAGAAATCCCAGCATCTACACAGTACCAAGTCATCTGCTGATAAATCACCCCTCTCCACTGAAAGCTGTGGTCGCATATGCTGGGTTAGAGGGCATGGTAAAGAATTGCAAAAAAACAAAAGAAGTTTGCTTTTCTTGATAACCGCTGCCTGAAGCAAACCAGAGGAAATTGTCCCCAAAGGGGCTCTACTACTAAATCTCTCTATGTGAATTTGAAATGCTTCTGGGAGTGCTTAAACACAGATGACTTTAAACAATAATGGAGCTCTAGAATGGAAAAAAAACCCCACCAAAACCACAACAAATTTTGGATTGATAAATGTTTGAGAGGAATAGTGAGATCCATTTAGGCTAAGTTTTGATACGTGCCTTTAGGGAACAAAAAAAACTATCTGAACTTCAGATTTAAACTGCAGGGGATTGTGTGTATAAATTGCTGTGTATTAGTCTTTGTTGCATGGTAAGGACATTTCATTAACAGGATGAAAGATACTTCTATGCGTATACAGCCCAATTTAATACACCCCACTGATGAATACTCCCCATTTATCGAAGAAGTTAATACATGCTGTATAAATCAATAGTTCCTAAGTCTCTGAAAGCAACATAAGACTTGCACAAGATGAAACATAGCATTGTTGAGCACACAAAGAGAAACCAACCTTTAAACAGGAAGAGTTTGCTACTACAGTTTCTGTTTGCAAATTCATAGCTTGCTTGGCTTTGGTTATAAAAACATGGTATCAACTCAAGTCAGAGAAAAACATGCCAGAGACACCAGAGGGTTTGTCTTCACCGGGATAACACGGGTTTAGTAAAAGCAGGTCTGCAAAGAAAGCCACCCAGGCTAAAAACAAGCCATCACGCCGTTGCAGCATCGCAGCAGCCAAAGCCTTCATCCACTGACTCGGGTCCAGCACGTCCCTGGTCAAGCAGCCAAGGGTAGGGCAGGGTGGATGCTCCTGTCTCAGCCCAGCCTGGTGACTGCCAGCACGGCTCCTGCCAGGGACGGACCCCCTTGTCCAACCTGGGCGACCTTTTAAATGTACTCAAAGCCTGCAGTGCTGCTTGGGAGGCAGGGATGTGCTGCAGTCCACCAGGCACACTCCACCACCCACAACTTGGAACGTGGTAAGGGAGAGACTGATCGGGTACTTGCAGCCCAGACCCCCAGAACTCCCTCCCCTTCCTCCACTACCAGAGGAACGAGAGTTCACCATCCACCTTAAAACCTATTAATCAAGAGACACTGAAAACAAATGGAGTTAGAGCTCCGCCTGTCTTTTTGCCATGTCCTCCTCTTCCCCATTTCCCCATTGCTTTGCTTTTCTGCTGAAGAAAGATGGGCCCTGAAAGTGCTTTTATGAGCCTAATACAATAAAACAAAAGCAGCACAGAAGAGGGTTTGTCAGCCTTTTCCCCTCCTCCAGGGTGGATGTAGAAGGTCGACAGTGGTCTTGAATTAGCAGGCCCTCCTGGAGTTGCTCCCTGAGTTCAGCAAAGAGTACCATTCAATACCAGATCACATGAAAAAAATAGGTTTATAAACTGTTTTTCTGCATTTTCCAGATGGTGCTATTGCAGTTATGCTGACTGTGGCCAGCGAAATGCTAACAGATGCTCCTGAGCTGCTCTGCAGCTCCAAAGATGTTCAAAAATGGGGAGTATCTTTTTTTTTCTAAAGCTTGACCTCTCCCTGGTTCCGCCTAGGAATGACACCTTACACTACCCTCACCCTCCACCCCGCTCCGCAAATCAGAAAACTAAGTTTCAAGTAAAGGCAAATTCCAAAATCTTACTGCTAATATTGGAACATTCTTTCACTTCTAGCCAGGATCGCCAACACCCGGAGCAGAGCATCAACAAGCAGAGCATCAGTAAGACCGCTCCGGTCCTGGGAACACCCACAGCGGCTGTCGCTCCAGGTGGCACCCCAAACTCCAACAAGGAAACTGAAAAGCTAAAGCCAACCAAACCCACCACCTATATGTAACATGGTACTTATCCCCTTCCCATGCACAAAAATCCAACACTACTGATGAAGCATTTCCTGGAAAAAAAGCAACAAATCAATTTTACCCAGCCCGTTTAACTAGTGAGTCACAGTTTTTTTAAGGATGCTCTTACACCTGACTAAGCATTCTTTCCTGAAAACTACTTCCCCTTGCTCCATTATGGATGATATAGTGGCCTGAGCCCTTTCTCAGTTTAATGTAGCCGATTCCTGCCTAAGGTCCTGCCCTAAGCTAACTGCCCATTGTAGCAGGAGACAAGGCCTCCATTGATAATCACAACTCACCCTGCTAAAAAAAGGCTCATTTTCTTCTTTCACACAAACGATGACAGGAGAACTGAAAACCATGTGCTGGGACAATACCCTCCCTAGACAGAGCTTTAAAAAAATAAAAAAACAACCACTCCCACTACCCTACCCTTAATAAATTTAAAAAAAAAAAATGGGGGGGGGGGGGGGGCGAGGTGGGGTAGGACACCCATACTTTTTCAACCTTCTGTTTTTCCCCCTCCCTCCTTGACCACTTCCCAGGCCAGTGAATGCCTACCTGCTCCTGCAAGAACTGCCAGCTTGCCAATAAAACCCTGTGGTCTATTAGCAATCTCTCAGACGAAACAACAAAATCAGCTTCCTGGCTTTAAGTGTCCAGCAATTCATTCAAGAAAAGAATAGTTTTCTCCTTTTTTTTCCCCCCTTTAACTCTGATGAAGTGTCCCCTGCATACTGGAGAACTAAGCCACTGTGCTTGACATTTTCAGCATCCTTCTTGTCAGGGAGCGAAGGTACTAAGGGGAGGGGGTGGGGAAGTGAGGATTTAAGATGTTCAGGAAATTTCCACTTAATTTCGCCAAAAGGCAATTATGTGAAATGATCTGGTGACAATTAGCATACGCCAAATCCTCTAGTGTACAAGGGAAAGGACTGGGGTTTAGCTATCTAATTACCGCCTATTAGTTCCGATGCAGGAGGATAAAACACACTAGCAGTAAAACATTATTATTATTAAGTGTGCTCACACTTCGCTTTCAAAGCTGCTGTGGATTGCAATTTTATTGCTGTAGTTTTTGGGGGTAGGTTTTCTAGGTTTTTTTAAAGTAAAAAAAGAAATTAAAAAAAATTGGAGTTTTAAATACAAGTTCAGGGCTGCACTCTTGCACAATGTGGTGTCACTTTAGTATCAGGTCAGACCCAGACAAGCACCTGCTATACAACTGTGTGTTCTGAGACCCTTCAGCAACACCTGGATTTAACTTATGGCAGTTAGATTTTACCTCATTTATTGTCTTAAAGCTTTATTAATAAAGAGACAGCATTCACTTATCTGCTCTGCCTGACCTTGGCATATGAATTTGGACACTGGTTACCTCATCTACAGCCCAGAACTGTGGCCTGCATGCATCCAGCAAAGCCTTACACTCTGTGAGTCTCAAAATTAGAGATGATTTGATCAACAGGTGGATTTTTCCATACCCAGAGGACAGGATAGTGCTCAGACCCTTCAAATTTCAGGCATCGAGATGCCCAGATTTATTCCACTACAAAAGGAGAGGCACAGTTTCTTCCCCAGAATGACAAATACTCAGTGCTTTCTTTGCATGCTTTAGTTAATTTTAATTACTAGACAGATACTATCTCCGCAGAGCAGCCAAGCCTTCGTTCATGTCTAACAAGGCAAAAAACCAGAGAGACTTGGCATATATTAGATTAAAACTGAAAAACACCTTTTTGTTAAGCAGTACCAGTACAAGGTGTGCTGGATACACAACCACTAAAAGGAGACTGGTGAAACCTAAATAGGTCTTTGGGAAACGGTCCTGAACACAAAGGGGGTAGAAAGGAGACACAGAGCAATAGCACAAGCACAAAAATTACAAGAAGATGAGAAGCAGAAAGAAGTGAATATAAGCAAAAGAGTGCTTTATAATTGCCCCGACAGACCTTATTTGTTACATGCTTTGTGTCAATACCTAGTCATGCAATTTTACTTACTGCCTAGCATTCTCTGAAATGCCACATTACAAACAGCTTTAATTCTTGCTTATAAATCACTTCTTTCAGCACTAGAAAGACATATACTGTAGAAGAAACAGCTCCTGATTTTTATTAGGGTATCTGTGATTTCTGTCTACAGAAAGAACTTGAATGTGAGGCTGTTAAAAAAATGCAAGAAATGAAAGAAAATTAGCACATATGGCTATACCCTCTTGTATTTGGCAGTTCTCAGTAATAACAGCAGTATTCAAAAACTAACATGCCTATACATACATAAGATATGATGCCAACTTTTCAGTACAGCTTTTTAAAACACAGTATTCACAAATTATAGCGGACTGTGCACAATACTGATATAAAATATAGGTAGAAAATGTATATTAAATCACTTAACAAATAACACCGTTCTAATTTTTTTTTTCATTTTTTAATGTGCTAAAAACATTACATGCTGCACAAAACAACGGAGCAATGAAATTAAGTAAGTCCAGACCAACTATTTCTTGAATAAATTCACCAAAGTTTCCCTAAAAAGTCACATTAAATGCACATCAGAATTGAAACACCTTACAAGTATTTCAGAATAAAAGTTACAGGCACATTTACAGAGAGCTGTCAGGCCTTTCACCCCATGTCCCAATTAAAAAAAAAAATTCCTCTAAAGGTAAAACTCTTGTTTACCACATAAATGCTGCATATGCAGCAACACGCAGAGAAAGAAGAAACATCTAAATAACTGCCCTTTTAGATTAATTCATTTTAGGTGAATTCTAGAGAATTTTATCCCTTGTTTTATACAAGGCAAATAAATTCACTAAGCTACTCAGGCAAAGGTACCACAGAGTACTGAAGTGATAGAAACCCTCCTCCTGGATCGAGTGCCTCTGTCAACAAGCCTGACAGTTAGAAAAGAGAACAGCAGAAAACTCAAGACTCCCACAAAACCACCCGTGAAAATGTGATCCTTTGTAGAATTCTTCAGGATATTTATATTTTCTGTGTATACTTATGGGCAATATACAAAACTGGTTGAGGGGTAACTTTACTTTCTGTAACATATAATAACAGGAGAAAAAAAGTCCCATGGACTTCTGATATCAAACACAGAATCACTGGATTAAAACACGTGCTATCTCATATTTATCAACATTCAGTCTTAGTTTTCATATTCCTTTATCACTGGTTGAAATAATTTTTATGCAGTGTCCCTAAAATTTTCATCTTTCATACTAGAGTTGAGCTTTCTGAAGAATTCAGAAAATCTGAGTGTCAACCAAACACTGGATCGAAAGCACTCAAAAAAATTTACTACATACTATTTTTAACAATTAAAAAAAAACCAAAACCAAAAACATTTTGGGTATGACAAGAGTTAAACCATTCCATTTCCAAACCCCCTTAACTGTAACATATGTTATCTGCTACAAATCAACTTTTTTTTTTCCTTTAAGAAAAAAAAAAACCAAAACCCAAACATTTTTACCTTCATGGTTTCAGAGTTAAGGAAATATCGTACTGAACTGAAGAAAGCTTTGAAGTGGCCCCCTCCTCCCCAAAGGAAAAAAAGCAAAGAAAAGCTAGTGATGTCATGGTCACTGTGTGACTGTCTGACTGCGGATGTAACACAGCTCTACACGCGCACACACTTCTCCCTCGCTGGTAACCATTGTTCAGCATCCAGAAACCAGACCCCGAAACCTGCTGCACGCGGGGCTCTGAAACACCGCCCCCCCAACACACCCCGAGCCCACCCTGGATGCACCAGGAAAAAAAAAAATCTTTTCCCCCCCTTCCTGCCAACCAAACCCCAAACCCAGGCGGAGAGAAGGGCACAGAGGAGGAGTGCAACAACTCTGTCCCGCTGCACCATTGTGTCGCGACAGCACGGCGCTCTGCCGCTCGCTCCTCGCCACTGCTGTCAAATTCAGTGGCATCGAAAAGTCGCGCTTCCCCCCACTAAAAAAGACGATTACCATAAAATAAATAAATAAAAACAACATCGCTAACAAAGGTCACAGCTGGAGATGCTTGCTTGATTTCTCACGCTCCCCCCTCCCCATTTTTTTTTTTTTTGATTCCACACAGGAGGAAAGAAAAGGAGAGGGGGAGAGGAGGAGAGGGAGAGAAGTCACATCAGAAGTTCAATGGTCAAGACGGAAAGCGTGCACACAGAAAGTGCTACTCACCCAGCAATTCAAATTGAGATGCCAGCAGCCGAACTGCTGGAAGAGAGAGAAGCCAGAGGCAAGCGCTCCTCCTTTACCACTCAAATCTTCCATTCCCACTAAAATTGCATCCCTCGGGTACATAACAGCTTTGTCTTTCCTTCTGTTAACCTCAAAAACTTTTTTTCTTTACTGTCTAGATGCCAATTGTGCTGGCTTTGTATTATTTTCCTTGCAGCTTTTCTCTCTCTCTTTTTCTTTCCCCGCTCCCCCCCTTCACTTAAAGTACTGGAAAAGCTGTCTTAAAAGATCAAGATGTCTCCAGTTTTTTGGCCTGGTGTTTTCTGAATGCTCAAAATCCATTGTCATGTTGGCTGTGAGAAGTGTCTTATTTCTAAATTGTCGGCTGCAGTTATCAAAATTTAGAGAAGCCTCCTGTCTTTTCCAATATAACACTTTACCATCATCCTTCCAGGGAGCGGGGAAAAGACTTTCGCCCCCCCACGCAGGTATGACTGCTCACAACAGCTAAAAAGCAGTTACTTTGGAAATCAATGACAATGCTACTACAACCCAGGTTGCGCAGGTATTACTAAGTGCAGCGAGGAAACGCCGGCCGGCCGTGAGGGAGCATGATCAGTTAAGTGTAGCAAGCAGTCACTTTATCTGCAAGATTGTCAA
>JAWWEW010000166.1:27043747-27048747 GCA_035583185.1 Anabacerthia variegaticeps | reverse complement strand
AAAGTCCTGCACTGCTTTAGCACAGTTTTGCTGTTCTTTAAATAGCTACTCGCCTCCGGTATGTTTACATCCCACAGAAGTTTTTTTTTTGTTTTTTTTTTTTTTACTTTCTTTCTTCTTTTTTTTTGTGTTACACGGAGCTGTCCGGCACCCGAATAAACCGAATAAATAATCCCTGGGTTTGTGGTTCATTGGTGGAGAAGAAGCGGAACGGAGAAGTCGGGAGAAGCAGGTTTTAACACTGCCAGATTTATTTGAAAAGAGATGAAATTTTGCCTTGGAAATACAAGCAAGCGCTCATACGGAGCTGGAAAGGGACTGATGAGCTTCACCATCACAGAACTGGTAAAAAGCGCCATTGAAAAACAATAGTTAATATATAGATTTATATTTAAATATTCCCGGTAGGAAAACAAAGTGTCACTGACCCCACTTCATCTAAAAATACATCCATTTTCTTGTGAACTGTTTGCATTACAGCGGGAAAGCAAACAAGCTGGCAAAGGATGAGAAAAAAAAATGAACAGCTATTATAACGTGTTGCCCACTGTGTTTTCTCTCTCTCTCTCTCCCCCTTTCCCCCCCGACATGCATGTCTTTATTTTTACTTGGGGTGGGGGCGGAGGTAGGCAGCTTGATGTGGGGAATAACACCAAGGGATGCGATGCTTTAGGGGCTTAGGAGTATGCATTTATCCTCGTTACTGGGGGAACTTTCTTACAACTTCGCATTGCTTGGCTGGAGTATGTTGCTAGCACAGCAACCTCCCTTGCATACAATCCATTTCAATAATGTCAACAACTCCATGCCTTTAGTACGCAGAGCTTTCATATTTAAGGTCAATATTTACCGTTTGGGTTTTTACAGGTACCCATCACCATCGGCACACACCTCTCCCTATCAGGATGGTTAATAGGCTTGCTTTCTCTGCCTGCCTCTCTCTGCTTCCCCAGCACGACCACATCAGCACTAGTATCAAATTAACTCTCCGACTTTGAAACTTATTGATCTGCTATTAAGACACCAGTGAACCTGATGAAATGAGTGCTGTAGGTGCAGTCAAGACTTCAAAGTGTCACACAGCCACATAAAACAAGCGCCTTTGATCCTAACTCCGATCTGCTGAGGGTTTAAAGCCCAATTCTCCCTAAGCTGCCCTTCTCACTCGTCATGTCTGATGTCTCACCAACCAGCGACTTGATAATGTTAATAATGCAAATTTTAGCAAATGATTTTTACAATGGCAAAATTAATTATATGAATTTATGCTTCTTTCAGTGTCGATGTCTGATCTACAAAAAAAAAAAAAAATACAGTCGTGGCTATTACACTTGCAATGGAAACTGTGAGCACGTTCAGCTTTCAAAACTGTATTACTGCCTTTCTCCTCTCAGCTTCACATGGTCTCATTTTGCTGCTAAAACTATAATTATTTATTATAAATTAACCGTAGATTAAGTTTAAGAAAGCTGAAAGAATTCTATCCAAAGTCCCCTATTGCTATGTATGCATTATTAAAGAAAAGCCACCTCCATGCTTTAGATATCTCTTTTTCTCGTTCTTTGTCACTCGTTCTCTCCCGATTTCTTTCCCGTGTTCATTCTAGAAATCCTTGTAGTGCAATTGCATGGATTATTTTAAAACCACCTGCATTTCTGAAATTGCATCAACCAACAGTAAGATTTTTCTACATTTACGAATGGTAAAAAGAAAGAGATTTCACGTTCGGGGATGAACATAGAGCAACCTGCAAAACTAAGAAAAGAATTCTATCTGCAATAATTAAAATGTACATTTTAAACAAATGCACCATATTTTCCTGTAACAGAAATTTATTATTTTCCTCATTAATAATAATATTTTATAAACATTTTTTAATTTTCATGTGAATTTTTCAACAAGTATTCAAGTATTCACCATTTTAGAAAACTTTTATCTGAAAACATCCATAATCCCGTTTTTCAGCTGAAGGAATTTCTCACAAAATCTATCACAGAAGTTTCCTTCGGATGGAAGAATCACACAACTGCTCCATTAGCTTACCCCGGCTATGTGTGAACTCACAGCTATCCTCCTCCTCCTCCTCAATACTCCACTTACAGGTTTTTTTCTTTTCTGTTTCTTTAAGAAACAATATTTGCTAAGATATCTTATTTAGTGCATAATGATTTAAAGTATCTTAAATCACCTGAAAAATCCACCATCTATTAAATTTTGAACGAGTAAGATGCAGTCATTTGTGCATATATTTAAGGTGAGAGATATGGCTCAGTTTTGTGCTTGCAACTAAGCAAGAAAGAAAATAAGAGCTCTAAATTTATCTTTTCCTTTCTAATTTTTGAGATGCAAATATGGTAGCATCTTTGGCTATACAACGTTGAAAAGGTATGTTATTTTAATTGATTCCTCTGCATCAATTTTTTTTTATATAATTCAATCAGCATGTTTTCCCAATTTCACTTTAATAAATTTCAATAGTAATACCTTTTGTGGATTTTTTTTTTTTTAATGTTGATACTCACTTAACCTACTTGCAATTCTAAAGAAGTCAACACTTGATTGTGACAATGTTCAAAAGAATTTCCTATGCCACAAGCACAGTAAAAACTTTCACCAATTAGTGCAGGAAAAAAGGAGGGAAAAGCCAGAGCGCTGGTGCTCAAAGAGCCAGGCCTTGCGGCAAAGCTGTCATGTCGAGTGGATTGATCAACAGGACCGCAATTTCTAATGGCATGTTGTCATGAAAAGTCAGCCACGGGGAGCCACCTGCTTTACTCCTCCTAGACAGCTAGCGAAAGGAAGGGGAGAAAAAAAAAAAAACACCCACCCCGCTCTGTACCTAGTTCTGCCAGTCCCTTTTGCTAACAATTTTGGTAAGGGTCTCCTGATTTTTATTCAGAGGGAATATGTCAAATCTGCAACCATATTATCCAACCTCAAGATTAGAGTAGCGCAGAAGGCTGACACTCTTTTTTTTGGGGGGGGGGAGGAGACAGAGGGAAAAGAGGATGAAAAAAAATTTATCTCTATCCCCCAAATACTTCTCAGATCAGAAAATACATCCGTCACATCTCTAAACCAACAAAGTTTGTCAACGGCTTACAACGTACATCTAAGACATTCTGCAAGTCAAGAACAACACAGAGCGTAGACCTTCTGTGCGTGGTTTTATTTCAGCACCACCCTCCTTCACCCTCGCCGAATCATGAAAGCCTGCATTTGACGTGCAGTACTTGCTTTGTTTCAATTTAGTCTACCTGTAAAACTTTTCGGATCGGCTCGTTTATCCTAGGATCACAGCATCGTTCACTCCTGGAACCCCGTCTTAGCTGGCATGGCCAACATTTACAAATGAATTCCACAGGCAATTGTGCAAAACACTGTGCTGAAGACAAAGATAATAGCTTCCTTGTTTTGCTGTTGGAATATTTGCTCGTGCTTGATGGAACATAATTAATACTTCAAGAACTTCCACCAACTTACCATTGAATAACAGTGCCAAACAGTCTGTCTTAATCACTCTCCAGGAATGTGCTAGTGTCATTTTAACCCATGGCTCCCACTCCCATCACTCAAAAGACATGGAGATTTCTGTCTTTTAATACATATGAAAGCTAAATATATTACTTTCATTCTGTTATGCCTCACAGAATGCATTGTAATTGCTGAAGGAATGAAAAATATACTCCGACACTGCCCTATAAGAGAAAAAGGAAACACTGGACTTGGCCAGATCTGTTTGGAAACCTCTTAAAATTTTTAAGCCTTTTTTTAAACCTAAGTTTTCGTTGACTGTTGGAACAGACATTTAGTTTGTCGTTTCATTTGTACAAATGATTTCACTTTCATACCTGTTTGCTTAAGAGGGTCCAAACCAAAACTGCAATGGGCACTAATTGCTAATTTCCGTGATTTTTTGGGAAACAAAATAGAAAATTTGGGGGAAAATTTTTTTCCAACAACCCTCATCTATGTACAAAAGAAAAAAAGTCAAATAAAAGTTAAAGAACTTTTAAGTTCATGAAACCAAACCCCACTTGGCATGCAAATCACGTACTGTAACCTTTTATCGGCGCAGCCTCTGGTCTCATCAGTCGATGAAATTCTCAGCCCGCGGCAACAGCTTAGCCGAGGGACGCAGACCAATGAGAAAATATTCATTGTGTTAGCATTTCAAATGGCGAGAAAGGAAGAAGAAGCGCTAACTGATCACTGCCCGTGGAATTAATTGGATATTCCAAGAATAATGTCTCTCACTGAAGATCCTTGGAGGCTGAACGCTAGTAGAGACCACATTTTGTGCGGCGCCTTCAAAAAGAGACCGCTTGGGGGTAGTGGACATATTAGGGTTTTAGCGCATTTCCCTAAAGGCCAGAAAATAATCAGATTCACTGAACCAAACTCGGCTAATCCATTCCATAATTATACACACAAATCCAATAAACTTTGTCACATTACTGGAAAATTAAACTATTACAGTGAAGCCTTTTGCTACTTTGAAAAAGTTTGAATTCCCGTTTTATCCAAGTGAAAAAAAAGGGGGAAAAAACCATCTCGTTGAAAGTCAGAAGTTTTGGAGGTTGCACATGCAGGCGTACACGCTCACATAGATGCACACACATTGGAGCCCAGAGGAAGAGTAAGGCTTAGCTGAGGTCTTCTCTTATGCTTAACGCCCAGGTAGGTGTCCCACAGCTTCCTTCCTTTATACGGAGGGGATTTACGTTTCAGCTTTATTGCACATAGCCCAAGCATACGCAATGACCCTGTCCAATATTAGTATAGCTTTCCTTAAGACACATCTTAATCTAACCTTTTCAAGACTCTTTTGCTTTCAGACTCAAAACAGCATAAAAAATGAGCATTGTTGTGGAGCGCTGAGAGATTGAACCAAGGCTCTGGCTTGGTCCAAAGCAGTAGCCCTCTGGATAAACAGCTGCTTCTGCAACTAGATAAGCTCCATAGACCAAAAGGTAATGGAGCGGGGGGGGGGGGGGGGG